>CM046832.1:16504107-17104107 GCA_025618425.1 Heliocidaris tuberculata | reverse complement strand
TGACACATCAATCTACTGCTCAATGGGTATTCCACATTTGAAGTACCAATCCCAAAGAAATTGGAATGTTCAGCATGAAATAGACTAGCTCTTTTATTTATTTATCTATCCTTCACAAATGCTGGTAACTCTACCTCCTTGACATTGACTTCTAGAAAATTTAACCCTTTGGCACATTATGTTTCATTTCTAGGGACACATTAGTGGAATCTATAATATGTGTTTAAGGTTAGCAGCTCAGCATCAGCTCTCAATAAAATCATGACAGGCACATGTACTTGTCCCTCTGACTCCTAGTTAAACCTTCATGAAAACAGCTGTCTATTTAAAAATGCAGGGATTCCAGGATCTTTTCCAATCAATGACATACTTGTTCACCCACAGTAACAATTACCAGAAATGAAAGTGATACTGACACTCTTTATTGCATACAACTATCACCACAAGAGGATAACAATTACTATGACAAACACCATCTAAGTTTGGTATTTTCAGGTATCATTTTCTGGATGTTTCTGATCCTTTAAAGATATTCTGCTTGTAGTAAGCAATTAGAAGACTCAAATTAACAAATTTTCAAGCTCACTGTTCTCCTTCTCTTTGCACACAACCATTACTGTGAGAGGTTAAGCCCTACCTACAACAAAACACCATGATTTGTATTTGGTATAATAAGGTTTCAATTATCATTTTCTGGATATTTCTGACCGTTTTAAGATATTCTGGGTATTTAAACAATTAAAAAACTAAAATTATCAAAGTTTGAAGCTTACTATTCTCCTTTTCCTTTTCTTTGACTGCATTAATCTCTGACAATGACTCCTCCTCCGTCTTGGCAGGTGTTTGTGGCTGACCTGGGTCACTGTTCACCTCGGACGTTTGAGAAGACGTCAAGGAGTTTGTACTCTTGGTGAGGTCATTGGCAATCTGGGTGAAGCTACGCTGCATAGAGGCATAGCGATCCTGCAATACAAAGAGATCCTCTAATTATTATTTCTGTGTCCTAATGATGCCTCATGCATCTGATATGGCACCTTGCCAATGCATACGTTGTTCTTTATAAAGCATAATTTAAAATAGCACACAGCACAGGTACTTGTCATATCTTTAATTCACAAGGAAATGGTACAATAATACACTAAACATATAAAACACATCTATTGAAGAAACAGAAACGAAAAACAATCAAGTCTGCTATTTAGTGTACATATTTATCATTTAAAAACAGAATGTTTTGATTACTCATACTGCAGTACATTATATTTCCTCAAACTGGCTAAAACTCAATGATTACTAACTGCATGAATCTACATCTTTACCTTGTTGTGCTTGCGATCCAGGTAGAACTGATGCTGGTTGACTGCCATGGTCCACATAGAACGGATCAGAGTAGGGTGTCCGTACCAGGCGTGGACAGTGGCGTTACTTATACCAAAAGTCCGTCTACTCACCGACACTCTGATGAAAGAATTAGAATGTTATATTCATTGAGTAAATCAAATACATTTCCATCCACATATGATTTTGCATTGATACTTGATGTCGTCACTGGCATTCTTTGATACAACTTACGATCACATATACACAAACCTGATCATGCACATTTAGAGGGAGACTGGAATATTTACACTACAAATTATCATTAAGTGCAAGGTCTATAGCACAATCACAATGGAAATTTTAAGGAAATTCAACATAACAAACATTTAATATGTCAAAATGATGCATGAGCAACTTTTCTGATACACTGATCATGCAGCTCTTCTTTGAACAATTTTCACAAAAGGGCAAATGATATCAATGCAAAATTGCAAATGCTATATAAATGTCATTTCATAAATAGTAACGATATATATACTCATAGAAATGCAGTATTAAATTTGTTTTATTTTGTATCTTATTAGACAAACAGGCCTACAACTACCAACAAAAATTTTCTGTTCTAGATCTGCACATTCTTCTTTTCATGATGAGCCTAATCAATCTGCATCTCTTTCTTGTCTTTCAATATGTACAAGTATGTGTATGTTAGTCAAGAACTTCAACCAACATTAGTCAGAACCTTTTCCAATAAATAAGCAGTGCAATGGGTTCAGTTTTCTATTTCAGCATAAAACCTGGTCTATAAAAAACTTACTGTGTTGTGGGGTCAGATATTGCATCTGACAGATCGTCAAAACATTCTTCAGGTTCTTCAAGAGCGTCACGATAAAGGTTGAAGCTGCTCAGTGTATGCACCACTCTATGATTTACACAACACAGGTTGGGTTTTGGTGTTGAGTTTGGTGTTGGGGTTTAGTAATTGGTGTTCGGTGTTTGGTGTCAGGATCACACAGGACACACAGGCAAGGCATAAGAGGTTATATGTATAAGGAAGCAAATAAAACAGACACACATTTAGTCATGCAAAAACAAACAGGACACAAACAAGGAAAATCCTGAATCACATAATCATGACAATAAAGTCTTGCATAATATTGTACATCAAACTTATCTTGTACATAGATATACACAATGTCACATTAAAAAACAATGGTATACCACACAAACAATTCACTATACAAACTAAAAATAACAACCATGATAGAATTAGGGCATCATATATATATGCAAGATGCAGGAAAATACAGTATTTTCATATTCTGTCCCATGTCTCGGGATAACAAAGACATGCACATGTATAGTATGGAAAATAATTTACTTTCAGAAAAGAAAAAGAGGCACAGGGAGTACCTCAAACGTCACCAAGAACATTATCCATTCAGCAAACACTCAGCAACTATTGACATCAGTAATAGACATCAAAATTATTGAGATGGTATCCAAACTATTAAAAATCAATCCAATACCTTTTGACACCCTTTTTAAGTACAACCGTGTAAATATATAAATCCAATAAATCCCTTGGTGATAGCACATACAGATTCAGATTTCCTGGTTTGGCTTGCAAGCTCAGAGTACAGTAGATACACTAATAAAAGTAGGCTCCAAATAAACTCCAGCTGAATCATAACAGTTGCTTGTTCCAATTACAGATATGACACTTCTCCAAATCTATGACAGAGACATCACAAACATGTGTGATACTAAACCAAGCAGGATGGGAAGCTAGCTGCCCTATCGCACATATGCTGCGATATGAATATATACCCAGTCTAACTTGGTTTTTGACAGGCACAAAGGAGAGACCAGTCTGATTATCACATCACAACAACTGTCCTCTTCATTCCACCAATTGGCAAGAATTACATAGCATGCTCCTGCTTTTGTACTGTATGAATCAACCTGCATCAATGCCAATGATGTTGCTCTGCCCTGGCTCTGCCTAGTAACAGGAGAAGGCCACCAAGCACATCAATGACTGACTGACGAGAAATCCTGCCCTCGTTAATTTATGAGCCACCGTACTAGACAGTCTGGATTCATCTATGCTGGGCGGCATTGCCTACAGCCAGCTGCAATAGATAGTCTCCTCCCCAGGAAATCAAGGCATCAGTTCCTCAAATAAAAACAAGCGATACATCTATAATCCTTTATAATCACATACGATGATAGATGATCACATTTCTTTTTATATTATGCAATGTTTCAATGCAATACCTTTAGCTCTACAAGAATGTACATGTAACAGATCCTGGCACTATGCTTCACACAAAGTAATATTTGCTTTCAGTTCTACTGAAAAGAACATGTTGGAAAAAAAACCATGCAACTAGGAAGGAGCTTATCATAAATTGTCTCTCAAACACACATTATACTTCACAAGCAGACAGTTTACGGGAAAACCAAATTTGATGGGCCCTTGAGGATGTCAGCTCCATCAATATATGATGCATCATCCTGAATGTTTGATTCAAGTCCTTTAGGGCTGGATATCATGATTAAAGAAAAACATGTATGTACTTGTATGTTGAGTATGCTGCAAGCAAGGGGGCTTCATCAGACCACTGCAGCTGTTCCACATGCTCAAATATAAATAGTCTTCCAAGCAGACAGGGTAGGTTGATCATGGCATGTGACGTACAACACAAATCATCAAGGCAAACCTTGCAACACTAAGGAAACAATCACATTTCTTTGGCTGCTACCAAAATGTAAAGGTTAAAAGTGCTATGTGTACCTTTAAAGTGTGTGTGATATATTACATTTAGTAATACTAAATCCAAGGCCTTTATTTGTTTTAAAAAATTCTAAAAAGAAGCATTATCTTCATATTTGCATGCACATGGAACATGTCTAAGTCATTTATTATGTCTCAATTTGTGGACAAGTGGATATTTCTCCAACTAAAATTCATTCTTTACATGTTGCAATACCCAACTAAATGTGTATTACAATGTTTTTAACTTTACTATGATCTAATTCACTATTTGGTCTTCTTTAAAATCATGTCATTACCATTTATAATATTTTCTTTAATAACAAAAAATACATTCATATTCAATTCCTTGTTGCTGAGCATTAATAAACCTTCTGTTTACTAAGATTTCCACAGTGATTCCATATTTGTCCTTAAATAAGAGCATGGTCAGTATTCACGCACGTATGAAATCTTAGTATACAATCACTACGAAGCCTCTTATTGCATTAAAAAGATAAGATCTAAAGGAAGAAAAAAAAGCATAATTCAAGAGAGGCATGAATGTGCTACAAATCTCCACTCTACGAATGCAGGAAGCAAGAAAGATTCTAGGGTCTGCTTCAAAGTAACATAAAACTCATCCTCTCCAAAGTGTGTTAATCTTTCCTAATCGCAATTTCCAGTTGGTAAGAAAAACTATATACGTTCCGTTGGCAGCAATAAAGTTGTACTTGGGGATTACGCAGTAAAATAAAATGAAAATAAATAAAATAAATAGAAAATAATCCTCTAGTTTCCCTTGTTTAGATCCATTTATCAATTTCATCTGTATGCGCAGATAAGTGTAGTTGCTACAACATGATAACAAAGCAGTGACATTTTAACCAAAAATAGGATGAAGGACATATCTTATCATACTTTTCTTTGAATATCGATGACACAAAGTATAATCCTAATCAAGGATTTAGATAACAGCACAATCAAAAATGAAATAACAATATACAGGGACAATATCTTTAAATATGTAACAGCTTATTAATAATTTATTTTAAAAATTTAGTAAATGAAGTACATATCATCTTCAGACTCTTTGCAAATAAACATCCATCTAAAATTATATGAAATTTTCCTGAATAACAAAAACATTTTTTCATCTTTGATATGATTGAATTTTTCTATTTGCCTTACTATTTTCTCTAAATATACCTTCTTCGCTCTATATCCTCTTCTGACAAGGCACAAGATTTTAAATCCCCCACCCCCCAAAAAACGAACTATAACTATCTCCCAGGGATTATTCCAAAGAACATGAATGATGCAAATCTTCCCCTGTCATTCTCAGACCAACGCATACGCAGGTGATCATGTTTCAACATCCACCATTTCTAAATGAGAAGAGAAAGCAAATCAGAAGCTGATTTCCTTGATTTCCATTTCATCATGGAACCCAACCATCAGAGGACTTGCTGGTGACAGAATCCATTAACCTCAATATTCAGACACCTTTTCCAGAGCCTTTCTCAAGAGAATGAGTTGCAAAAAGTAGCCAAGGTACAACACTGATGGTCAAATCTGTATTCTGTCATGCTTTCCTGGCAATGACAAAGCAAGAATTTTTTCTTGTATAGGAGCAGATTGCTTGTCTCAGACCACAGCATAAGACCTTGCATCGGTTCAAAGGAAGAGGGGATCGTGTGTTGAGGCACTCAATCTGGGGTGCTTTCAATTCATATTAGTTCGAATAAAGATGCATGTTAAAACATTTGCACCCTAAATTTAGATCTTTCTGATGTGATTTTAGCCAGTGGAAAAAAAAAAAAAAGAGTCAAAACACAGAATCCTGTATTCGAAACATTACCTACATATACTTGCTACATACTGCAGGTTACTTAGGTTCTCCAGATCAATACATAAAATCACATAAATGTTTTTGTTCCAAACTACAAGCATGACATTACCCCAAAAGTAACACTTTCAAGATCCAGAGTTTAACATAAAATAAAAAATTTTGAGAAAGATCCAGGCCCAATCCCATAAAACTATAACTGGACAAAGCATTCTCACTCTAGCAAATTTCTTACTTCAAGTGATATCGAGTGTGAATTTATAATACCTTGCAATAGATCAGATTGCTTAAATTTTTTAAACTCTCCTCAGTTGGTTTTAAAGATGTCAGTGTACTCACTGTTGGTACATGACAACATTTCTCAGAGGTCAATAGCTTCACTATTCATCTATCTTTATCCTCAGGTTGGAAAGGGATTGTCTTTCCGTCTTGCACCAAGAAGTGCTTTTCCTGTTAGAATTTTCTTCAAAAGTACATCGTCTGTCTGGTTGACTTCCAGTATGCATATTTTCATTCTTTTATTTTAATCTTCATATTTTTTTGAAAGGAAAAGTAAATTTCTCAAAACTGATAATAATTTTGATGTAGACAATGGAAAATGAAGTGGATGCAAGACCAGGGGAGCGTTTCATGAAAGGATTTGTCGGATATTTTTTCCGACAAGTGTTATAAGCTACTGAAATCCTTGCATCTGATTGGCTGAGAGCAAATTTGTCAGTAAAAATCACTGACAAAATGCTTGATGAAACGCTCCCCAGATCTCTAATACAATTTGATTCCTTTTATGAATAGTTTGATTTTGGACAGTAACAGATCAAATATAAAATAAATCTGTCCTGGGAGGTTAATACAAATTTATCAAGTCATTTCTACATCAAATTACCAATCAAATGATACAAACAAGTCAAACAGTGCAGACTGTGCTAATGTCAAAGGCTCAAATACAGTAATAAGATGACAGGGTAGTTCCTACTGCCATAGATTTGATTGCAGATTAATCTGATGCATATCAGATCTGCAAAGGAAGTACAGACATATTGTAAAACGCTTGGAGCATGACAGGATTGAACATGTATGAGGAAACTGTTACGAGGGTTGTCAAAGAGAGAAGGGAACTACTTTGTGGTTGAATTACCTTCTGGGGTCAGTGACCTCTATTGAGAACTTCCTGTCCCGGTAGTAGATATTTTGCAGCTGCCTCCACTGGAAGATCTGGAGAAAGTAAGTATACAGAGATAAATTACAGAAAAAACAAGAGAGAGTGATAGGGGAGGGGACAGACATACAGATAGACAGAAAAAAAGACAGAGAGACAAAATGAGAGAGACAGAAAAAAAAAAATGAGAGAGATAAGCAACAAGAAAAAACCCACCAATTACGTACATTTACCAAAAATCTCAAATACTATTTAGTGATCAGATATTCATGACAGCAAAATTTCTTATTTTTAAAATGCTTTCTCAAGCCTTCACTGGCTTATCTCTCATTTCTTCATATCAATTTGATGTCAGTACAATTTTCTCTTCAAACATTAATGCTTACATGTACATGATGTTCCTTCCTAAAATCCATGTCTGTTAACCGAACAGCCAATGAGCATTTTTAAAGCAAATTTTGAAGAAACTGTATCGAGCAAGATGTTGGCAACCAATCAAAACCAAGTAAGAGCTCCTAAATAGATATTTTTTTTAATTTGTAAATCACAACTAAATTCTAAGTACCTATTTCCATTTTACGATGTATAGGAATACCAAACTCAATAACTTTCACTATCAGAACGGATGTGTAGGCCTATATCACATTATAATCATATTCAGTTTATTTATGCCTATATTTTATATACAAGGCAGTAACATCATTTTTTTAATGGACTCATTAAACTTCCATCTACCATGAGAATTTAGCAATGCACTAAAGATGAAATCGAAGAGTTTTTACTTCTGGTGTTGATAGCTCTATGACACATGATACCTCATAGAAACAGCAGATTGCCTAGTGAACTGAATACAAAGATTTATAGGACATCACATATTACAACATACAGCAGAAGTTGTCAATAATTTGGCAAAAGTATGTTAATTTCATGGGATATGATGATGAAAAATGACTGGAAGACAAGTCACTCAAACCCACTTGCCAAACTGATGTGTGAAAATGAATTTCAGTGTGAAAATGAATTTCAGTGTAAAGATAAAATTGAGTTCTGGTCATGAGATTTTACATTGTGAAGGAAACTGTCTCAAAGCGATTGGGAAAGGTTGATCATGTCTATGATATAAGAATTTGTGTATACTGTGAGGTTTTGGAATCATCAAAATAATGAGAAATTGACCCAGTCTCACTGAAAAGCACATGCACTGCACATAGAAATGGGTTTACGGAACTGCACACACATGTGGCAAGAATGTTTGGCCTGAACACTTCACCTATTTCTTGTCATATTTCACATATGAGGGTAACAAAAGGACAATCCTTTTCAGGGGACATTTCTAGTATGATGTTCTTTCAAACCGACACAAGAGGAATGAGAAAACTCACAAATTATTTTCACCTTTCCCCAGAACTCAATCTTCTCTTTAATACACATGCCAAGGTCTAAAAACTTTTTGTATAAATTTGGGGCAGAGTGTTACATTTAGACTCAACTGCTAGTTGAGTGAGTGTAGGATATGTTGTCACAACCGAGATGATTTTTCTACAGTGTTTTCTTCATCATTAATCTTCTACCTTTAATCTTCCATCTGGACATTCAGCTGAAAGTCTTCCTGACTTTATCCTCTTTAATACTGCAATAATATTTTGCTTCCTTTCCCTGGATCATGAGTCGAAAGAGATATTTCCTATCCCGCAAGGAAGAGTCGGAATCGTGCAGGATATAGAGGGACAAGCTAGGCTTGGCAGGAGCCTTCCTCACCAGGTTAACTCCACACCTAACTTTAATAGCAACACACGCACACCCACTCAATCCAACAAATACTTAGGATGTTTTCTCACATGCTTAGTAGTTCTGGACTCACACTGGAGCCAACCCAATGAGCCTTACCAGCTTTCCAGTTAACTCAAATTGGCAAAAGCTACTGAATTTTCTCCAATATTTAGAATATACTATTGCACGTCCTTCTTGACCAGCGTTTTCATAATCCACAAAGGGTAACCCATTGAGATACTTTAAAATGTCAATCATAAGTGCGGGAAAAATTGTCCATAAGTTTGTTAAAATTGAGAAATTAAATGGACACAAAATCTTAATTCTCCATATAGAGAGCTGCTACCTAGGTGCCTGTATGGAATAAGACTTCTGTTCATTGTCACTTCATATCAAAACATTTCCCTTTTTAGTGTTTCCGGGCCTGGATAACGTTGGATGTACAGATTCAACCACATCACAAACAGGTTCAGACTAGTTCAATGTTCAGTTTGAACATGACCCAGGCTTGCTGGGACAGGATGCATGTTTGAGAATTAACGCAGTCATGTCACACCATGCTTCCATACTAAGAGCTTTGAAGACATCGCTTACATCCCAGGATTACGGGAAGTATGCAATGAATCTCAAGCAAGGGGTGCCTTCATTCATGAAGATTTAGTCCCTTGATCTATTACCCTAACAGGCTGAATACCATGTCTTAGAGATCATGTACCTATCCTTCTTGTCCCCATTCTTAGTCTTAGTTCTTCCTCCTTTTATCTGTTCCCTTGTTTCCCTCTTCTAACAAGAGGAAGTTTTTCCTTCTTCATCTCAGCTCCTGCATCTTTATTCTCACAACTGTGGTTCACCATGTTTACATGAGGCATTATGGATAGAATGATGATCTTAGAATGGGTAACAGAGTCAATGCTCCAGTGTTCTGCAGTAAAACCGTCAAACGAATGCCCTGTACATCTCATAGGACTTAAGACATAGGTCCATCAATCTCCTCTAATTTTTCACTTTCTCTCTGTCTAATCATAGAAATGTTACGGTGACATTTCCCTAGTCTACATGTTATCAATCATCTATCATCTACTTATTGTACCATTTTATAGCAAACGAAGCTACGTACACATGATTTTTACATACCTTCCTTGGAGTTACTCTGTCGACCTGGTCGTATTGACAAACTCCCTTAAAACTGAGTCCTAGCCACCATGGAATTCCTGCTTTATCTTTGACTTCGTAGTAATGAACTCCGTAGGTTGGCAGGCCTTCAACCAGTTGCATGTAACTGTATATTGAAACAGAGATCAAAAATGGAATGCTGATTGAAAAAAAAGGATGTGGACAACAAAAGATATATTTTGTAATAGGTTAATGAAATATACTGGATGATTCAGCAATCAGAATCCAAGGAATGTACATGTACACTTACAGCAGGGTACAGTCTCAATACATAATTATTCAGAACTCAATATCATACAAAACATAAGAAAACAATTGACAAGTTTACAGTATACAAGTTGAAACTTCTCCATGAAACTTGTTATGGAAGGTAAGGTCATTGCCAAAGGGCTTTAAAGCAATTTCATATTTTCAATTCCATATACCGGTATTAACACTGTGTCTGTGACTGTGTATTGTGCAAATTGTGCCCGACTATAAATAAATGTAATTTATCTTTTTTTTTCCAAAGACAAAAGATGAAAATCACAACAAATTACATTATGCTATGAAACTTGAGAATGATGAATTCTCGCCTTTCGTTCCATAAAAGAAGGCTACAAGGAAGAAAATCAATATTTTCAAAGAAATGACAATGTAAATGGAGTGTTGATTACAAGCAGCAGATGGCTTGCTAGATCCCTAAGACTGTGGGGGATTGATGCCACACAAATCTCTACTCAATACACTAGTTGAATGTGATGGATGTGGATGTACAGGGCTTGTCATTGCAGGCGTGCTGCCTCATTATCACACTTGCACCGAAGATGATGTGAAATTAGAGGAGTCCCTTGTGGGGAATGGAGCACAGTCCATGTGCATGAATGAATGAATGAATATGGTGACACCCCCCTGGCATAATACAAGGATGTAACAAGTCTTGTTCATCAAACCACTGGATGAGAGCAAGAAGGGTGTAGAAAGATACCCGACAACCTTCTGATTCTCAACTGGCAATGCTAGCTTTTGTTTGCTTCATAGAAGCAGGGAAGACTGCACAGCTAGTTCAGGTATCAAGTCTTTTGAATTCCTTAACCTTTTTCCTTACATTGCAGCTGTTGTAATGAAGGATTTCTACAGTTTTAAACATGAACTAAAAGGCTCACATGTTTGTAAGATGAAAACAGGCCTTCTGAGGAGACAAGGTATTATCAAGAAATAAAATATTCTATTCATAAGAACGAAATGCATAACACACTATACACCTACTAAGCAAAATAGCCCTACTAATCTGCCCTTTTTTTTCATCAAGCAGAAAACTAATTTTAAATTGTATTATTTTAATAGAGAACAAAAGGTATTTAGAATGACAATCCTGGTGGGACGGTGAGAAATATCAAAAAGAAGAAAAAAACTAACTTAAACTAAACACAACTTCCATGATTCTGGGGGGGGGGGGGGGGGGAGTGACACAAGGAAATTGTCCATATTTGGTTTTAGACAAGCACAACTGTTCTCCTTTTCTCATTCTTCTTGATACAATACCCAAGGATACTAGACATCCTTGGTAATTTGTAAATTTATGCAAATTAAAGCTCCAATAACATGTGTCTATTGTCAGCACCACTTTGTCATCTCCCCTAACAAAAGGATACCAAGCCTCCAACCACTCAATGCCATTTAAAAATCACCCTGTGCATTATTCATAAACAAAAAAACCCCTCGTCAGACATGTAGCTTGGAGCAGAAAAGATAATCACTGAATCTGGAACTGCATGAAATCAATACTAGAGCTTGTTACAACTCCAATTTCCAAGCATGGTAGCCCATGGGCCAGCATTTTTAGTTCACTGGATTCTGTTATTAATCATAGTTTATTCTTTGCTACCAGCGGAGCCTGGGTATTCACGACTAAGACTTTGACATGCAATAAATCAACCACTTCCATATCAGAAACAAAGCAGAGGTGAATGAATAAGATTTGGTGATACGGTTTTCTTTTCTGATAAACATTTCATTTTCAAGAAAGCATACATGTATATCGTTGTCCAACAAATACAAAATGAAATAATAATCTCTATCAGAATTCAATGCATTTTCAAATATATCACTTGAATATATTTACAATCCACTCATGGAACATGGAATTTGCAAATGCAGGCAGAATTGCCAGATATGAACATTGTGAACACACAGATGAACAGACATGTGTTATGTGTGAACACACAGATGAACAGACATGTGTTATGTGCTGTGAAATTTTGAGGCTTTGCTTAATGTTGTTTACTATGAATAAAAACAAACAGTAATCATCACTTCTGCATAAAGATCTCATTAATAATACACATAATTTTCAGAATCAAATACAAATCTTAGGTATAACACTGTGGAAATATTGAACAGCTTATTCCTATTCCTATTAAAGATTCCCTTCGCTAGTTTCATACTAGATGGTGAACACTAAGTAACCCATAATTTTCTATGCTAATGTGGTTGCATTCATTCTTTGCAAATATCACTTGCGTCAATTTAAGAAATGAATGTTTATCACAGACAAAGCAGTGTCCCCATTTTCCCCTGCTGGCATTTTCTGCACACAAAGCTAAATTTGCATGTCTAAGAGTAATTACTCAGCTGCTATAGAAATGACCAGGAAATCAACAAAGAAAGGGAAATCTCGTAGTAATATAGCAGCCACTGTCACTCTCACCCAATTTGGAAGTACAAGTCTGTACTCAAATTTTCATTAAATTACAGGGCAAATGAGCTCTGACACAGAGTAATGCAGTTCACTTTAAAGTAATTTTCTCCCCCAACCCCACCAAATCAGATTGGGGGTAGGATGCGTTCAACAACTTTGAGGTAAAGATTCAGAATTTTAGATCATGAAATAAGGTGGGGATGTGAAAATAAAAGGTAGTGATATCCATATGCCATAATATTTTGAAATTTTTAGTCTCTTTTTTTTTCAATTTTCAAATCATTAAGATAGAAATGATACTAGAATAATATATTTCTATTATTCTTCAATAATGACTGAATAATTTGCAATGAGTTAAATAATTTGTAACTTAAAGCTGTAAATAACATTATCCACAAAATACTGATTTTGAGAGGGACACATAATTTTTCTCATTTAAACATTTCTTTGCTAATTTAAAACCAATCAAAACGCATTCCCTTTAAAAGTTGTTAACAAACAAATTTGTTTACTGATATGGGTGCGGAATACTTTGAATGCCTTTTCATTAGGTAGCAGAAAGAAATGTTAATTGCATGCAAGAGCCATTACAGCAGGGGCGTATCAATAAATCAGCAGTACCGCTGTGATAATTTCACCATTACACAGTCTCTCCTTTCATGGAACATGTACTATGCATTCATGCTTCTTCATGTACTTTGGTCCTGACTTATATCAATGATCCATACAGCATATTTTAAGGGAATGACGTATGCTATAACATCACATGTATAGTTGGTTCTGTGCAGTTCATAAGTGATCTAACAAAATTTGTACTTATGGTAAATATTCTATTTTCTACAAAAACTGAAACTGTCAAGAAAGAACTGAATCCTCATTAAGTCTGAGACTCCATAATAGGGAACAACTTTAATACATCCAAAACTAATAATTCTCTTTATCATAATTTTTTATGACAACCTGATATGGGACAATATAAAGGAGATCTACTACAATCATTATAATTAATTGTAGTTCTTCAAGGATTGTTACTACATAGTTTCTTCCTTCAGTAACATTTTTTTTAATGGCACAAATGTACCAAAATATAAGGAAAATATATCATAAGCTAGACGTGTATGTAAGGATTTTATGATAAAGAAGTACAGTAGCTAACAAAGAAAACTAATTTTACACAAGAAGTCCACAGGAAGACTTTAGTTTGTTTTGTTTTTTATACACTTTGCATATATTCATACAAAAAGAGGCATATGATTTCTTTCTTTTTATCTCTTACTAGCTATTGTTGCTGATGTCATTAGTGATAAATCCACAGAGCTGTGATCATATTTGGCAGTATTTTGACAAAGTCTGTGCTTGTGGGTGGGAACAGCCAGGAGGAAACAAATGAAACAAGATATGCCTGGTATCCCTTCCTGATTATGTTTCCATCATGACTGATCATCATATTATCATTATTCTTCAAGGCTAATCTTAATGTAATGCAATATTAATGTCAAATCAACAATGACTCGTCCATCTGTCAGTTCATTTTCTCGCTCACTAACTTACAAAGAAATGGCAGAGAATGACAAATCCAAGGCTTCAGTATTCAAAACAAATTTAAAAACAATTGGTCATTCTGGTAGTAACTACTTGTAATTGGGATAAGTAAATTTGCTTGCTTTGATTCAGTATGTCATACATATGATTTTGAAACTGTAAAATGTCATCATACAATAAATTCTATACTTCATCATTAGAAGTATCTGCATTTGTAGTATTGCCAGAGAATTATGTAGTTCCTTAATAACACACATGAAATAAATAGATAATTTTGATTCCCTCTCAATATACAATGCATTGACTCCAGCACTTTTAGGCATTTGGAATAACAAACAACTTGCCACTTAATGTCTAATACAAAGAACTGGTTTACCTATTTTACTACTAAAATATATCTCTAATTTTGATTCTGGGATGAGTTTAAATGACAGGCTTTGAAAGATAAAGAGTTTTCATACATGACTAAAGCTACATCCATACGGGACTTGTGATTTCGAAACTTTAAGTAAGCGAAACTTTAAGTTATCGAAACACCGACCCACTAGCCACGACAAGGGTTTACATGAGCCCGAAACAACGATGCTCGTTGTTCTGAAACTACAAGCTGAGCGATCATCGTTGTTAACACAGGAAGTAGATACTGAATGTGTGTACAGTACCCATACAGTTCCTATGTTCATAATCTGTGCAAAGGGTATGACCTGAAAGTTTAACAAGAACAGAGAGGTCATAGTTAACTACAAGCTTGCAAAACTTAAAGTTTATTCCGTTCACATGGTCCGAAACTGCAACGGAGGACCCCCCGCTGCTCGTAGTTTAGCCGTTAACCACAAGCTCGCTTGTGGTTCTAGAACTACAAGTAAACTTAAAGTTTCGAAACTATGAGTCCATTCATACAAGATAACTACAAGTTAACTTAAAGTTTTGAAACTAGAAGCGAAACTTAAAGTTTAGCTCCCATCGTGTGAACCTGACTGAAATACTAATATTTCCCACAGTATATATAGATCTTAAATCAAAACAGCTGATTTCCTGCACGAAAAACAGATTACAAAATTTTCTCAGCTAGAGAGTTTAGCGCATCCTCCCTTTCGTCAGATTGTCGAAAAGTGTATAGGTAACAACTCTCCAGTGACAGAACGTTGATTATCCCAGGGTTTGCCTGAAAATATCCACCCGAAGCTGACCAATTCTCATCGTTAGTGTGTCATCAGCCTGAAATCAATCCCATCTTGAGAATCATTTACTCCAATAACGAATCCAATTTAGAGGCTGAACCAGGCTTGCCGGCTGATTAGTGCAGTAAGTTCTGAGGTGTCAAAATCACTGGAGGAAGAGTCCTATGCTTGTCATAAGAAATCTTTTTTATCACTCAGGTTTATCTTTTGCACTTGAGGTGTAAAAAAAAGGTGATAATTCAAGAGTAAAAAGTATCCTGGAAAAGTAATCCTGGACATGTTTCAGACTTAAATGTAAATGGATACATCTGGGATTTTCTCAATTTCACATAAGTCCCACATTCTACCTCCCTCTTTTGGTCTGTTGAATTCATCACTACTCAAAACACTAACATGAACTATACAACTCAAAAACATCAAAGATAGTGTTGAACTTAACCTATCTACTGTTTATCAACTTTCACTTTCAAATGGCAGGATATTAAACTTCAAAATATATCCATATTATAAGATCATTTATTATCAAAACACTCCGATACAAGTAAAATTCTTTTCATTCCACTTAAAGAGTTCATAGGATGGAAGTATTCATACATGTAATTCCACCCATCATAAATAGCAAGTATAAATAGAGAGGGGTAAAAAGAAAAACAAATAATGCAAGTGAACTTTGCATCAATAATGAAAGAGAGGCAAGGTCAAAGAGATACTAAAGAAAAAAAGAGCTGCACAGCAGATGTCTAGAATATCTCTGATGTGTCTCAGAGCTCTTTATTTGGCAATAAACCACAAATATTGATTTTTCTTTCTTTTCTGAGATAACTCTTTCCACCCCTCTATTTTGAGACAATAAGACCAGATGTTTTCTGACCAAGTAAACCCACATAATATACCCCTCCCCTACTTACCCCACTAAAAGATATTGATATTTTCTCTTAGAAAGAAAAACACTCCATCAAGTACTCTGTTACAAGAATATTTTTCTGTATTTCAAGCTCTTGATATTCCTTTGTCTACAGCATTTAGATTTTTTTATTTTATTAAGTCTTTGTCTAGGAATCTATATTTTCTATCAAGATTGAATATAAAATGAAATAAAATCTGTATAGAAATAACCCTGTGCAGAATATCATCTTCAAGAGACATTGTGCGTGGTCAACACATTAAAGGTTCCCTTTTATGGAATTACAAAGGAACTTCAATTAGTAGACTTTTCTACTGTGAATCCAGATCTGTCAACCATTTTACCTGAATTCCATTCATTAATCTGTAAACTTGAAAATTAAAGATTAATTGGGAACGCCCCTAAAAATTTTGGAAAATCGGTCCAGCGATCGATGACGTCATGTGACGTCACACTCAGAATGCTTGACTCCACGCAAGCTGAAAGTGTGTGTGTAGGCTATTGAACTTCGTGTAGATCCTAGCTTCGACTTCGTGTAGATCCTAGCTTCGACTTCGTGCCATTACAGCCCTTCATTTTAGTTTTTTTTTAATCCTATATCAACGAACGATAACATCTTCTTCAGACAGAAGAAATAAAAGAGGAATTAGGGGCACGGCCGTATTTGTTTGAACCAGACATGTCGGATTCTGATTATATTATATGACAGAGACGTCCCTGATTTCAATAACGGAGATATCGACGGGAGACTTGGGAATTATAACTAGTAATTCCTTTTGATAATTAGATTGCCGATTAAATTTTGATTTACGCATATCCACCAATTATGAATCTTGTTTGCGCTTGCAAAATGCCCCAGTCCTGATGAGGCTGAGCTGATAGCTGATCGAGGCAGTGAGCTCGACGTGCGCAGGTGTACACGCCGTGCCGTTCGGTCGTTCGCCTGCTGACCCTGCCTGGCCTGGGCTTGGGTAGGGTTTTACTGGTGCATGGGGTGGTAGCGTTTTGTTTCTAGTAAATTCTAACATTGATATCCAGAAAACCCTTAGCTCTCCTGTTACCTTGCATGTTTTCATTGTGCTGCTATGAATAATAAGTACCGGTAGACTAAGTTAGTGTAGGTACAGTGATAGTTGATCAATAGATATATGATCAATAGATACCGTAGATCAAGTTTGATTTTGGGGATGGCATCTTGCTTCAGGGACGGCCTCTTCTTGATGCCAAACGCCGCATGCAGCCCCGTACTATCGAGGAAGTCCTCCGCACAAATGTGCTCGGAACACACGGACACTGCGGTCACTCGGCCCCTTCCAATTGACGCGAGTTAGTTTCACTTTTGAGGTCCATTTTCTTCTAATATTTGGGTCTTTGAGGAATAAATGTAGACTTACACCCTCCTTTGTGATGTTGCTGCAACCTGCAAAGACACAGCGTTGCGGCATACTTCGATTTAGAGGTGGTTTTCGAGGTGGTATATAACTGCAAGTTAGTTTGCACGCGTGATATATGCAAGATATTGTAAACAAGCACCGGCGATGTCGGTTTGTGACGTCACACGTCAATCATGCTCGAAGAACGAGAATTCGGGGTTTAAAAGGGGGCGGAGCTTAGCAGACTCGTTTAGGCCTGAATACGTGGGGAAAATATTATTTTAAAAATATTCAGATACGTATTCATTGCAAATGGATGTCATTTTTCAATTTAGATGAGTATCATGTACAAAATAACAAGAATTAGAATTTCATAGAAGGGAACCTTTAAACCATTATAGTAATTTGCAAAGATAAGATAAGATAAAACACACAGAATGCTGTCCATTTGTTATGACAGAACACAAATAGTTTATGCATGGCATTTACTCTGATAACATGTCCTATGGATGGTAACAAAGCTAATAAATAGTGTTGGGAGAAGGCTGAAGATGTTATCTAACACATACAAGAAAGATGGATAGCTGTGTCAAGGCTGGAACATATTATGTTGACAACCAAGATAATACATTACTTCATTGAGTTGCCAAGGTGATGTTATGTCAATATGCAAGGAGAGATATCAATGTTTGACATTACTAATTGAGAAACATGGACACATCAGACAGTGACATGTAGATAAGCATTTGCCGTCAATAAGGATATGAACATAGCAACGCAAGTATATTGAATAAGCAAACATTATTTCTCCAACATATTTGCCAGTGTAAATGTCAAGATGTCAGCAGATTTCTTCATCAGGACCCATAGAATATAAATTTTGTTTCCTCATTTTCAACTTTATAAGCTTTGGAGGACTTTCCAGTTATTTACACATATATGATGTTTACTCATAGAATAATATTCAATGAGAAAGAATGATAGCAAGATACATGTATTTTACGAGATGAGACCTCTTTTCCTCAGCATTTCTACACTGTCGATAAGTAAGCATTGTACTTGCGACATCTTTAATAGTGTGTGTGTGTGTGTGTGTGTCTTAAAAAGTCTCAGATTAGAAATGTTTGTCTAACTTGCCTAAGGTCCTTTGGACCTGGGAAATTTCTGCAATTCATTTCTCAGTCACTGATGCAGTAAGTCTTACTGGAAAGCTTACTTTAAAACCCAAATTTGCATTCTAATTAAATTAGCTTACTGCTTTAGTAGCATTCAAAATACAAAGCTGATTGACCTGAATAGAATTAAAGATGTTAGTATCTGTTTAATTCTTAATTAATTTCCACATGCGCCTTGAGCACTCCACAGAGTGGATTTGGCTCTATATAAGTTACATGTATTATTATTATTATTATTTGTGAAGTCAACTGGAAAAACCCACAATTAGATAATCTGAGAAGACACTTACAGCATTTAAAAACAACACTGTTGGTGTTATAATTTGGCAGAGAAAAATAGAACAACTATAAATTAAGTCATTTCTATCATATATCTTTACAAATAATCACAGTTAAAACTTTTTTTTTTTTTTTTAATTTATAGTGAAATTCTAGGACTCCGAAGACTCTTCAGAATCCATTTAGTCTATATGAAAACATTGATCAAATTTCTGAAACTCAATCACCACATTTCCATCCTGTTTCATTCTTAGGTGCTACAATGTTGTTCAATACAACCACTCCTGTCTTGATCCTTCATTCAAATCACAAGCCATTCCAAAATACAAGGAGTGCTGATAGGCTAGGGGCCTCCTTGAGTTCTACATGTCAATGATACCTTTAGAAAGGTCAAGTGCATGCGAGGCCAGATATGTCAAGTTTACTCAGTCAACAGAAGGTTTGAAATGGAGACTAGCTGCAATGGGAGAACCATGACGTCAAGGTCTAGCTGTCACCTAAATGTATTGAAATTTCCTTTCGCTTTAATATTATATTATGTTACTCCAAGACAAAAGTTCTATGAAGGGAGGATGTACATGTAAGATGTCTATTGTCATAGTGTCTCTCTCACGTTCTTGACCCTGTTCTATATATACTCTTCATTTAATAGAACCTTTGAATAATTGGTGAGTTAGCCAAACTAGAGACCTTTTTTCAGATTCTTATGGACAGGTAGCAGTCAGGGTAAATACTATTTTGACAGCACAGTTTTAGAAAATGCAATTCAAGAACACACTATGCATGTAAGAAAACATACAATGTATACACACACAACTACATGTACATAGTTCCATGAAGAGCAAATACACAATTCAATGAATGTTTCAACGCTCCATTTGGGGGAAATGGAACTATTCTGAAGTCCAAACATTCATATACTTGGGGTGCAATAAAGACATTGAATTCTAAAAACATTGATTAGCACAAGGCAAATTAGACCCCTATAATGTACATTCACTCAACATATCCCTATATTCATGTACAGTCTTTATGTCTATTCCAATGAATCCTTCACATATAGGTGATTTATACCGTAGCCCCATATGTGTATATTTAAAGGGCAATCCAACCTTGATAAAAAGATGATTTGTGTGAAAGCAGAAAAATAAGAAAAACAGGATGGCGAAAGTTTGAAAGAAATCGGACAAGGACTAAGAGAGTTATGGATGTTTGAAAAATGAGATCACTACATCTATGCAAATCTCAAATTGGCAATTTGGTGAGTCAATTGTGACATTTTTGTGGACAACTCTCCCATTTGTCGTACACAAAAATATCATTAATTTGCGGTTTTCTTCGAGGTGCTTTTACCCTCTGGGCAGTACTCAAAATATATTGGAGATAGCATATTGTTATAGGTCCTCATGAACGAAAAGATCCTACTGAGTAATGCATTTTGAAAAAAAGTGACATTTTAGTCATTTTGTGTGTTAGAGCCAATGGGGGAGTTGTCCACAGCTACATCACAGTGACATTACCTATTCGGCCAATTTGAAATTCCCATATGCATAGTGATTACAACTTTCAAAAATTCATAACTTTCTTATTGCTTGTCCGATTTCGTTCAAACTTTCACCAATCTACTTCTCTGATTTTTCCTCTTTCTTTCAAAGCAACTTGCTATAAAGGTTGGATTTCCCTTTAAGTATATGTCTTGGGGAGGGGCACTCTCCGAACATAATGATATATCATAAGGAAGATTGAATTCCAAATAGGGGGCCTACATACATTAAGATATAATCTACTTTCAAGACAAGTAAAAATATCAGTGCAGTCTCAACGACAGTCTTTCGGTTAATCGATTTACAAAACATGTATGCAGAGATAATGACCACATGAGTCAGCCTATTCAGCAGAAAATCAAAGGTGATTAAAATATATTCATGCTTCTTCTCAAGAAAGCATACATGTCAAACATGTGTCAATGAAAGCAAACCAGTCTTTGCAACACATCAGATGAATTCAAATTAAAAAATGACAAACTTACATATGGATAATAATTTACATTACTGGTACTTTTTCTTTTTCTCTCTCTTTTTTCTCTCTCACTGTATAAATTTTGATCCTGTTGACTTATATGTAGTTCCATCTCTCTTTATCCTGTCTCATAATAGAGAGAGGTACTTACATGTACAAACACTACAAAAATTGTCTATAAAAATAAATCCTCCATATTCAGCTATTAACATAAAAACAAGACTTTGAGCTAATTTTAAGAGAACAGGGAAGTGGAATTTCAATAACATGTCAAGAAATATACAATTAAAAGGGAAGTCCACACCATAATTAAAAGTTATTTTTAAAAGAAGCAGAAAATTTTAAGAAACAGATCAGTGAGCAAAATATGATAAGATCAGTTTGAGCAAAATATGACAAGAAATAAGAAAGTAATGAAGTTGTAATCAATCAAACACAAATTGGAAACTCCGTGACGTATCTTGCGAGCTCCTCTCCCATTTGCCCTGTACCCCAAAAATCATAAATTTCCATTTTTCTAAAGAAAATATTCAATCATACATGCACCTTAGATATGAATACTGCATCATTGCTGATATGTTTTTAGACAAAACCTGTATGAAACAAATCTATTCCTTCATCAAAATCCAAGAAAATTAAAATTAATGAGATTTTCTATACTGAGCAAATGGGAGAGGAGCTCGCAAGATATGTCACTGAGTTGCCTAGTTGCAAATTACATTCAGAACACACCTTTTCAGTTGTTCTATCAATCCAAAGCAGAATATACCATTTCAATCCTGACATGCTACCAGCATCACAATGCTGACAATTTTGTATTAACGTAGCCTAATTTAAACATCCCACAGTGGATTCTAACTACGGATATATATCTCATGTATCTCAAACTCACCACTGTATATCCACTAGATTGCAAACAGGTCTCGGTTACTATAAGCTATACAGTGCTGCTACCAGGAGTAAACATCACCAAGGAAACACATCCAGACATTGTGAATTCTCTGTAATTTTGAAAGCCTGAATCATCATGCATACGAAAATTACATCCACGCACCTTCACCGCCTCACCACTGAATGAGAAACACTCTGGCATGACTGAGCAGTTCAGAGTGCTGAAACCGGTTGTGTCCGTGGATGCAGGTATCCACTGTGTGTGAGAGAGTGTGTGTGTGCATATCAATAGGATAAAGATGGCTTTCACACAATACGGAATGCTCTAGCCTCCAGGGAGCTTTCAGGACATCAGCTTTACAGTGATCTCTACAAAGCAGAAATGTGTTAATTGCTACATCGAGGTGTTGATAGCTTGTCTATATCTTAATTAGGTTATGTCTTGAAGATAAAACAGGCCAACAAATAGGCATACATATATGTTGTGTTTTTTTTCTTGATGTGAACATCACTTCTATGGTATAAAGACATAGTTCCCCTTTTTGAAATGCTTACATTTTCAAGAAATCACATTCAATGTTGATATTTTGGGGGTGTAATTTGGATCTTTGAACAAATCATAACTGGTTCTTGCTTCTTCTTTTTTTCAGTCTTCTAATTTTTATTTGAAACTTTTATATATGTAGCAACGCAATGAGTCCAGACTTTGGTTCATTCTACTGGTAATTTGCAATAAGAAGTATCCAGGGCTAGGCAAATGTTAGCAATTTACCACTTTACAGCCTGATGGGGTCTCATAGCAGCGAGTTTGAGAATAATGAGGTCTGATTTGAAGGGAATGCATTAGGATGCTAAATTGACCTGACGATTGCTCTAATATAATCAAGCCATTCCAATTTATAAGAGTCTCAATGGGATTAAGTATCAGGTGTTAGCCAAGATTAGCCAAATCTTGAAGGCACAAAAACAAGCAAAGGTAAGAATAAACTCAAGTAGAAGGACATTTTTAGGTAAGCACAAAGAACTAAAATTCATTCCTTGCTAGTAACAGCAATTTATGTCTTTGATTCTCAGCAACAGAAAAAATAATAATGTATGACAATAATGAGAAAATAAAGATGAAATCTTCCTTTTATGAACTAAGGAATATTTACTTTCATGAAAAGTGCAGTGGCACATTATTTTATAAAATGTGGAGATTCTTTTCAGATCTATATATTCATTGTGTCTCTTGGGTTGGTAGTGCTGAGAGTGTTCTGACCTTTTTTACAGATTCTTCCCCTATCATTTCTGTATTTTTCTTAATAAAAAGAATCAAATATATCCCATTTCCAATGAATTCAAAAATGTACTAAGACATAAATAAATAACAATCTAAAAGATCAAGGTGAGATTTTCCAAGAAATCAGAAAATCGTTTGTTAATTTTCAAATAAGTGCTAGCATGGCATTCAAAAAGAGCAACCGGAAATAGATCTGACCATGCGTCATGTGATGGAGGGAGATAGCTTGGTATCTTTTCCTGTTCTGCTTTACCAGAGGAAATGTTCTCATCCTGAAGATTAAGTAACAGCCCGGACCATTTCATCTTACATGTACACTTGACCTCAGACATTATGAAAAAATAAGACATTTTCACAAAAGTACATGCAGGTCTATGCATCAATAAGAGAGATTTTTAAGGACCCAAATAAGGACTTCCTACAACAGCACAGCATGTTAAATGATGTTTGATGGAGGCAGTGGTGGTGATGTTGATGACCAAACAGATAAATTACTGTAAAAACGGTTTCAATATCCATGTTAAAAGTATATGTACTCATCGAGAGCTGACATTTAAACTGGAAAATATCGCATATAATTTCTTCTTGAAAGCACTTGTGAAACTTGAAATATCATATTACTTGAGAATAATATTTCCTTCTTGTGCTTCCCTCTCCCATCAGACCTACATGCAATTGTAACAGCTTAGTACTTCGAGCATATTTGCAATATTATTGTCACAAAAGAGTTTGGGGAAAATCCCTTGATTAATGATGTCTCAAGCAAGTAATATTATATCACACAGACTAGATAAGGTTGCCTCATGCCAACATCCTATTTTCTTGATGAGAATTTATCTAAACTGAAGATGGGTTGTTAAAATGAAGCCTAGCTTCCTACCCAAAACACAACCACAGGAATTTATCTGCATCATCCACTCTCCACTTTCCCCAGGTATGAGCATTACTACATTGTAATCAAGTCCCCATAGTGACATACATCTGAACCCCTTTTATCTTGCCCATGCAGAGGGAGAGCAAACAAAGGACTATTTTGCAGACAATTTTGCATTATCATAAATCTCTTAAGCAAGCAATCACTGTTGTCATAGTGATAAGCATTTTTCTTCATTTGTAAGTAAACCCGCTAGTCTACTTTGATGCTTTTTATAGGTATATCAAATCTGAAAAATTGGGGAATGATATACATGCTTCGCTGTGGCATAACAATCAGCATATGCTAAGGCGTTATAATCGCATCTAGGCACTCAAATTTATGATAACCAGCACACTGGAGACATCTTCATTTGATTACAAGGGGCTTATGCATGGTGAATCCAGTGGGAATAGTGTCTCGAGGGGATGAAGATGGAACACTTCTGCAGAAACAGAAGGTAATGAGTCAGTCTGACACTGACGCACTAATCAGGCAAGCTTGACGTATGTGCCTTGTCTTACTCAAGGGAAGAAAACATAATAGTGGACGAGTTGGCTCGCGGGACGCAAACAGTGACCTAGCAACTGTAGACATTCTTGGCGATGTTCTATACTGCCAATACTACCTCTGATGATGAGTGTATCAGATTGCATGAACCCCGGAGACAGTGATATGGCCCCACACTCCGTTAGTAATTAGTGAAATTACTTGGGGTAGCATGCTCCTTTCACATACATCTTTGTCTAAGCTTTACAACCCGAAGGAAAATGATGATTGATAAAGTCAAAGTTATCACCATATGTTTCAAGTGGTTAGATATGACAAACTGGAGGTTGATATGCAGCTCCAAACTGTAAACATCTTCCACAATAAAAATTTGAGCTACAGTATGCGTACTGCAAGAATTATCATGAAAAAAATGAACATAAAATTCGATAAATGTGATTTGAGAACATGAGACCATTGACTTCTCTATAATCTTCATTAAAGTACACATTCAAAGAAAATCACAAATATGATAAATAATGTATCACTAGAAACTGGCAAGTTAACAGATAGCAATCGTATCAGTTTAAAGTCAACTACATATCAGGTAATTAAACAATAATACAAATAAAACTACCTCCCAGCATCTGCGATATACAAGCGCTTCGCCAAAAAAATAACAATGTTTCAATGACGTCAATAAAGGGAACAATCCTGTCCAAGCAGACGACGTCCCATAAAGAATGAACATAAGTGCAGTGCAGTTATTTCTCAAATTATAAAGAATTTAGTGTATTCAAACGTGCCCATATTTCACACCATTCTAAAATGGGAATGAAACAGATTCTGATTACTGAAATCTTTTGTTTGTAAATATATAGGATGAGGGTTAATGAACAATCAAAGAAACCACACTTTCAAATTGAAAAGCCCGCTGAATGATTGCAAGGACGGTATTTATCCCTCATTCAACGCCGAACGTCCAGCGGTGTATGCAGCTGTGAATGCAATGGCGTCTATTTTGTTTACAAGCAACTGATTCCTTTATTCTTGTAACGCTTCATTTTCCATCCAAATAAACCCATGCACGGGGTTTAGAGTGAGGCAATATATGGATTAAACATAATAGACTAATGCTAGTGAAGTGAAATAACTGAAGAGAAGATGACAAAACAGGCACTGAAAATATGTGAGATGTTATGGGACATCGTCTGCTTGTGCAATTAACGTCCTCTCTTTGACGTCACACATTTCAGCGGCTTTCGGAGAGCTGTTCAGGTGCTATGTCGGGGCTGTATTTTAGCAATTTGTAATTGATAATAATCATTACTTCGAATGTTTGCAAGCGTCGAATTTTGACAAACTTGTCCTGTCTAAGCTTCACCTACGCAATAATGAAACTTAACCCTTTCGTGACCATTGTCGCATATATGCGACAGAACGCATCCCTGCGCTGCTTACCAATGTCGCTATTTGGCGACGAAATGCAGTCCCTCCGAAAAAAAAAAATATTTCATCAACCAAACACCCCTATAAGTCCAGTTTGGTATCGCCCGAAAGCTGGGCTCGCAGCCGATCGTTTGATGTACGTTTCAATACATACTTGTATTGAAAGTTTCGACGCAATTCCCTCCTAAAGTTTGGAAAAAACATCACGAAATGTCACTTTTCCGCGCCCAAGAAGCTCCGCGATGGAGGCCGAGGTGGAGAGTATTTCGCGGATATGCTGTCCGAGTCGAACTCGGAGGCTTCTGACATTATTTTGGACCAATTTGGGGAAGTTTTGGAGGTTGGTCCCGAGTAAAGTTCGTCGAAAGAGCAAGTTTTGGTAGGCCCTTCTCAAGCCAAACCACCCTGACCGAGACGGCGTAGAGTAGCTGCGAGTACCGTGCGCGGCCAGCGGAGGAGTATACAAACGTGGATTCGACACTGCGCCTGGACGACGTAGGCGACCTGCAGGCATAGGCCACAGCTAAGGAAGAACACCGGGCAACGCATCGGCGCCACGTTATCCACAACCCGCTGACTCTCGAGCTGGATGGCAAGAAGCGATCGGGAATCATGACGTTGAAGATCAGTATTTTTCTTGTTTGAATAAAGTGGATACATTGTTAGCAGGTTACCACTGCATATTTTATTTTTATTGAACAATAGATCTATCTTACAATCATCACAGTGACAAAGATTCATGCCGCACATAATTTTGATCACGGATTATTTTTGTGTGTGATGTAAGAGAATAACAATAAATTTACTTCTCTTTTTTTATTGTAAAATGTAACCACGTAACAAAATCGTGTTATCTTTGTTTTCACGAAAATTGCTATGAGAGAGAGAGAGACAGAGGGGGTAGGGAAAGGGGTGAGAAAGAAAGAGTAGTGATGAAAAAGAGAATGGTGAGGGAGAGAGAGAGGGGGGACGAGAAGGAATGAGAAAAGAAGAGTGGGTGGGAAACAGAAAAGTGCAGGGGTCGATGAAAAGTGAAGAATTGAGGAAAGTGAGTGACAAAATATTTCATGAAATCGGAGATGAAAAAAAAAAGTTTGCATAAGTATAAAAAAAAGAAATCGGACATAAATATAAACAAAAATGAAATGAAAAGTGCTCCGAGAGAGAGAGAGAGAGAGAGGGAGCGGGGAAAGGGGTGAGAAAGAAAAAGTAGTGATGAAAAAGAGGGGGGGGGGACGAGAAGGAAAGATGAAAGAAGCCGTGGGTGAGAAACAGAAAAGTGCAGGGGTCGATGAAAAGTGAAGAATTGAGGAAAGTGAGTGACAAAATATTTCATGAAATCGGAGATGAAAAAAAAAGTTTGCATAAGTATAAAAAAGAAGAAATCGGACATAAATATAAATAAAAATAAAATGAAAAGTACTCCGAGAGAGAGAGAGAGAGAGGGAGCGGGGGAAGGGGTGAGAAAGAAAGAGTAGTGATGAAAAAGAGAATGGTCTGAGAGAGAGAGGGGGGGGTCGAGAAGGAAAGAGAAAAGAAGAGTGGGTGAGAAACAGAAAAGTGCAGGGGTCGATGAAAAGTGAAGAATTGAGGAAAGTGCAAAAGTGACAAAATATTTCATGAAATCGGAGATGAAAAAAAAAAGTTTGCAAAAGTATAAATAAAAGAAATCGGACATAGATATAAGTATGAATAAAAATAAGAAGTTGATAGAAAGGACATAATATGAAGTCCCCTTCCATGAAAAAAACTGGGATCAAGGTTATCGATTTCACGGGGGAGGGGGGGGGGGAGGGGCTAGGCAAAAAAAAAAAAAAAATATCGGGGTCGGTGGTACGTCCCCACAACTGACCAGAGGGAAGCTCCTACCTCCAACTCGGCCCAACAAAGTTCCGAAATATTGATGAGAGAAATTATAAAATAGTATACAAAAAAAATAATAATGAACAATGCCATTGATTTTCATTATTCACTCGACTTTATTCGGGGCACGTACCCAACTACGATTGACAAAATGTGAAGGTTTGAAGAAAAAAAATGACGATCCAATAAAAGAATATAGGCCTCTACATCTATTCTTATTGTCATTATCAGAACAGAAAACAAAAGGAAAATTCATGGTTTGTGTGAATGAGATCGAATGAAAATGACAATAAGTTATTTGAGAAAGAGAGAGAGAAATCCAGGTGAGAAGCGTTGAGGAGAGGAAAGTGCGAAGAGTAGCGCGATGCTCCGTTATTATACAGAGCGCGAATACGAGCGACGTCATCGCGCACTCTGACCGAGTGCTGCATCCGACTTCAACGTACAATCTACGTGCAGCTTTTGCGATGAGTCATCGCTGAACACGCGATGCGAGCTTCGCTGCGCACATGTGCGATTGTACACAAATCCCATTGACTCGTAAAATTCTCGCTGAGCGAGTTGAAATGATGGATTATTTTCCTTTCCCTGACCTGAATTTTCGGAAATATGTATGAAATGAGGTAAGAAATGAAAGCTGATATTATGATGAACATGTTTGTTGTGAAAGATATTTGGAAATAATGAAGTCGAAATGGTGAAATTTCGACATGAACATTGGAAGGTGGCTCGGTGTGTTTGACACCGAAAACCTTCCGGTAAGCCAGGGTCGGACTGTGTGAAAGAATGCGGTCACGAAAGGGTTAAGTCAGTTTTAAAAATCAATGAATATCTACTTTAAATCATGCAGTGTAACATTCTCTGAAAATCTTCCGACAAATTCCCAAAGGCAATTAAAAGTAAGGATTGAGCACAATATTAGAATACGTGAGGTAGCTGAATACAAAGTTTGTCGAACTCTTTGTGTGAATGACATTTCCAGGAAATTTCTAGGAAACAGATGTATGTATACACCAAAGAAATATCATACTAATTTTAAGATAAAGTAGTTTTGATAAAAGTCGAAGGGGTCAACTTCCTTACTATTCTCCCCCTTTTTTTGGGGGGGGGGGATACACCTATGAGAATACACACAACTACAAAGTTGGCACTGGAACACCTGCATTTTTGAAAAATTATGTATTTCCCCACCCCCCTCCATTAATTTTACGATGATTCACTGAATTACGAATATCTCATGGATGCAAATATTGCTGAACATATAATTTACAAGGTATTAATTGTGTGCATAAATCTAAATTTCAACAAATCCATAACTTTGACAAAAACTTTGTTATACCTCAGAATAAGCTTAATATGTCATTTCTTTTCTATGATTTGTACACAAACATCTCAAACTCACCATACAATACATTGGCCTGTGCTGAGTCCACCAAGTCGTTTGTAGTAGAAGAGAATCCTTTCTTCACAGTAGGCCAATGATGGATGTTCTCTTAGGGTAAACTGAGGCAGTACAGGTAGTTTCTTCAATACCCTGTGAGCTTTTTGATCACTGCAAATGAGAATAAATTCCATCTCGGTATGTTATAACAATGGTCAATCAGTAACAAGTCTTCTAAAACTCTGTCAACTGAAGTATGACTGCACAGTCAAAGAGCACTTCCTCAAGCAAAGGAGGCAGCTCACTGAACTCAGTGGTGAAATATTACTCAAGAAACCTCTTCAATTGTATATGTAATCTAACAAACCCTTGATCTAACACCCATAATATCAGATCATCCCTGTTTTCCCTCATCTTTTGAATGATCAGGATATATCAAATTTTGGGCTAGAACCTAAGAAGACTTGTCCACTTTGACTTCAGAGTCCCAGCTACAATGCTCTACAGCACTGAGAACCTCGCAAGCACCTGTTCATCCCACTTTGATATGAAGTCCCACGAGTAGGACTGGAGCTGAACTAGATGCGACATTTCAGGATGAAAACAGCCCCATTCCAAGGAAATCTTGGGAACTTTAATAACTTGTTATTTACATGATGGCGACAACGTGTGGCTCGTTGTATAAAGCTAAAGAAAGTTAGCATACATCTTCCCTCTCCCGTCTTCAGATCAATACTTCCTGCAACAAATGCTTTGCACATGGATAGGATGGAATCTAAATTTTAAAAATAACAACTTATCCATCACCAACGTGGGTTACTTCATTTTTTTCTTCTTCTTCTTTTTCTTTCCAAAAGAAAAGAGGTTTTTCGCCACAACATATAGCTGTCAGCATTATCATTCAAACGGCATACTCACTGACAAGGCATTTCATTCATCACAAAAGATGATTTTTATACCATTTCCTTCAAGTAATTTAGAATTTCTAAGGTCAGTGAAAATAACATCTGTTTCCTTTGTTGTTAATTCGACTAACTAGCCATGTGGCAAACTTTTCAGAATATATTCAGGTCACAGGTCAAATATGAGCACCAGTGAAACTGGGAAAAATGGGAAAGAGTTGGATTTGTATGGTCTTTTCCCTTGTGTACAGAATTCAATTAGTATTCCCATGAACTTCATGTCTTCATGCACAGGAGATTATACCATACAAAGTATTAGCATATTTCTCTCAAATTGATCAGTATTTAGGTCAGCCTGCTAGATTTTTATCATTTTGTTTGATAATTCTATGCATTTGAAAAAGAAATTGCTATTTATGCTATTTTCTTGAAGATATCATACCTCACTAATAAGATCCTGTGATGTTACAATCTATAACATGCATATAATACATTAGGCAACATGTTGATCAGAGTATGGAAATGCAGGCCCACCCTGTGCTTTTACTGTCTGAAATAACATCATTTAAAGGTGAACCAAAAATAAACTAAAGCAGGGGGGGGGGGAGGAAAAACAGTTTCCATTTCTTATGATAATAATAGGAAAGACAAAAAAGGAATGTTCAACAGGATGAAAACATGGAATCTTGGAAATATATTTATTCATCCATTATAATCACACGTCCTGAACATATAAGAGATGAATAGAGAGGGAATGGCAAACACCTGCAGAGTGCAAATTTGGTTTTCTCCCAACCAGAATTTTGAGAGTGTCCTGAATTCTATTATTAGGACATGGTTTATAGAAATATGCCTTTTCCCATGATACCACAGCAGTAGTGAAAAATCATAAACAGCCATCTTTCTTCCTATTCATGCTGTGACATGTGATACTACTTATTTTTCCTTATTTTCAAGAGACAAAAGCACCCACTGATATATTTATACATATATCATAGATGAGGGTTTGCCACAAGAACTTACATGTACCTCTACAAATCTTAGAAACATCTACAAACCATGTCCTCATGTGACCTCTTTTATATTCATATATTCAAGTATTGCATAATTATTAGTGCAGAAATGGCTTTCACCGACTTGTGCTCACAAAACGTATAACTATTCCTGTCCTACAGCGCATCTCCCATAATTGAGTGATAATATTAATTTGTAAAGAAAATATCGGGGCCTATGCTATCAGTTACACCAGCAGGATAAATTAGAAATTAATTATTTCCTGTCAAATTATCTCTTTGCAATGACCCTAAAGTAGTCCTCACTGCTGACCTAAATACTGATCAACTGGAGAGAAATATGCTTTTGCGGAAATCCCTACATGCATTACTCTCAAAATATGCTGAGTCATAGAAATCAAGAATTAATTCTTGGAAATAAATGTAGGAAGCTCATTGCAGAAAAAGATCATTAATGCGAACTAAAAAGTATTACTATCATTCTGTTAGATATCTTTTGTTTGTTATCTTGGGAATTATGAAGGCACCTCTTTTTTGTAATCTAATTTTAATTTTTTTGTATTTTCCTCTTACCTGGTGTAATCTCCTTCTGTTGCTTGCAAGACATAAGCTCCAAGTTCAAATACAGTCTCACTGTCAGCTTCTATGTCCCCCTGAAAACAATAACCAAAAAAATTAACCTCTACAAAACAAAATCACTTCTTTAAATGTATATACACTTACAACACGTACACATATAATCAGAACATGCAGATCACAATCTGAAAGTAAAACTACTAATTTGGCCTAAACATTTAGGCTTCATGTTTCATAGTTCTCATATTTCTGCTTTGTGATAATTGTCACAATAAAGCAAGGATACGATGTCATAATAGGGAGCACAGCTTGTACATCCCTTATAAGGATGTATCTTCTTGTTTAGAGACATGTGCTACATTATCAAGGTATCATCTGACGCACAACACTGCTCCATCGCAATTTTCTCTTTCTGCCATTTCTCCTTAGCATCTTCATTTTCAACTGACATACCATAAATCAAACATGACAAATAAGCAGCTTAAAAACAGTCAACTGGGACTTCACATATAATTTGTACATCTAGTAAGGAGATCTGTCCTTCTTTGTTACCACGGCATATCACTGAAGTATCAAGCCACATCCAGAGAAATATGGGGGTTATTCACACTGACCAATACATTACTTTACTGCAAAGCATGAATCCTCTTATCAGATGTAAATGTACCATGCATCAAGTTCAAGATTATTTCATCAGGAGTGCAAGCATAATCCTCATATGTTTTTCAGATAATATAAAATACGATATAATATGTGAATAACTGTTGAATCCACATTCAATACTAGTGCCCTTTGAATGAGTAAGTCAGTATCTTATTTTGAAAATTAATTGTCAAGATATTTCCATACCTTCATGGAAATTAAAGCAAAATGAAAAAAAAAGAAGTAACAATCCTTATTTCATACACATGCAACCTTGAACATGTTAATGTACAAGGTCTTATTGTGTAGCATATTTTCAATAGAAATGACTTGACTTCTCATTACTGCAAGTCAAACCTCAGAAGGGTGTGCCTACTCCTATCTTGACCTCTGCAATTAGAGGTCATACTGCAATGTTGAACCATTTAATCCTGATTAACCCAATTTAAATTCTGAGATCCTACACTTTGCAGGTACATGTAGGGGCTTGGACTTCCACAAGTATTTCAAAATTTGAGAACTTCATTTCAGTAGCAAGTATTTTTTTAAAAAGCTTGAACTATTGCCTAAATAGTTTTTAGATGTTGTATGTCCTTAACTTTCGATATGCCAAAAGAAATTGAATGGCAGGTTACTTATATAGGTACATGTGATCATAATACTTACAGTATTGACCACAGTAAGTCAAAATTATTAAACAAGATTTAACATTTTGTTAAATATCAAAATAAGATCACATCTGCTGAAAATTTCTTGACCCTCATTCTCTATAAGATTTTGTTTTATCCACGCCCCTTTGGATCTTATGAATTTAGATTTTTCAATTAATGCAAGAACAACAGTTACACCTATGATTTTCTTCAAGCCATGATAAAGAATCCCGTACCTGGATGTATCTCTTGGTATCTACATGTAACTGGGTCTATAGTTACCCGTACCTGGGTATCTAAGCTATGAGAACATGGTGGTGACGATGAAGGTGGATCATGGAAGATGCTAGACATCCCTGGATGATACAAGATTCCTAAGATGTATTTTTTTACACCACAAACAATTTCAATTGTAATGGAATACATCGTGTTATTGCCTGATTCCTGTCCTTCCACTATCTTATATCAAAGGCTAGACAATGAAATGAAATAAAAATTGAATGAATACATATTAAAGCTGTACCAAACATGTTTTCAGGATGAAAACAAAAATTATTTCCTTCTTATCTTCCAATCCTTCAATGCACAAAAACACAAGAAATTGAGGACTGGAACTGAAGGGTATAGGTCTAACGATTTTGTACTTCTGTACTATCTGATCAGCCCCTCTACCCCTGAACCACCCCCTAACAAAAAAAAATGATGCATTTTAAAGGACATACGTACATGTACAGGCCTACATGTTTTAACATGAATAAACTCTCAAAAATTTGTGGTAATTGAGCCTATGACCTACTTGTCCAGACCGGCCTTTTATGCCCTAAAAGATGTTTTGTGTACTCATAAATGTGATTCCCTTTACTATCAATCATCTCTGATTTCAAGCATAATTGTAGGCCTATGTACACATGTCAGATCAAATAATATACATGTACAATATGTGCACATCATTTTCATTCTACGGTGTCAAAACATACATTATTTGATCAGCTAATTATAAAATCCACTTTAAGAATGACTTTGAAGTCAAAACCTTTAATACATATGACTCATCCTCATCCAAAAGCTACGCAGGCCAACTTCAGCAAAATTTGGTGGAAAAAGATCAAGAATTTTTGTCCAAAACGATATACATGTAAATTTCCACGAACGTCAAGAGTGGTTGATTTGATTATGTGGTAATGGGTTCTGAGAGTAAGGAAAGTTTGTATTGGGAATGGAAAAAGATAGAGAACATGAAGATCGATGGTGAAAACCAGCTTCAGGGGGTAAAAGTGAAGCAAGGGTAAATGTCCTATCAATAAAGGGGGTCGAGTAATAGACCGAAAGAATATTGTCTAAATAAAGATTAAGAAACCTACTGTCTTGACCATTCAGCAGCAGTCAGAGAAAACTTACTTTTAAGAGGCATTGGTTTGACCCAACTTTCCAAGATTTTTTTGTTTTGTTTTAATTTCCTTTTTTTTTTTTTTTGAGAAGGGGTTCCTGGTGGTTCAATATGTAAATGCATTGTACCTTCACATATTCCTTAAAAACTCAAATATAAGAGCTCCATGTAGCATGCTTGGCCCAAAAGTAATTCCCTAACTAGTGTGTGTATAAAAGTGAATACCTGTATACTCAAATTAATCTTAATTGCAATAGGGAGTTGCAATTCTTTAATCTCTCCTACTCCTATTCACCAGTTTTGTGTTATTAGAGGGTAACTATAACAAAATATTTGGCAACCAGAGTTGAGACAGATGTATATGTAGAATAAACAGAAATTAATGTTCCCTGACACAAGGACATCAGTATTAAGATGAGTACCAGGATTTACATCATCAATGAAATGTCAATGTCAAACGATACAAACCTAATTAATACTCGAACTTCAAACTTGGCCCAGATATATGTACAAAATATGGATTTGAATGAAGTGTTTGGCATGAAACTATTCATTCTATGCCCTTTCTAAAAGTAGCGTTGGTTAACATGGAGACCAATAATAGATGAAACTTCCATCAAAGTACATTGCCAAAAAAAAAAAAAAAAAAAAAAAATTGGAGATCTCAAGTTGACAACTTAGTCATGTGACTGTGATGTCATGCCGGAACTACTCTCCCACTACAACTATGCCAAGAGTGTCAAATTTTAAATGCACACAGCAGTTTCACTTCAATGATATGAGATTCAGGCAGTTATAGTTTCATCTCACTATGAAAAGAGGTATTGTTATCTTAAAAACATTATATATTAAAAATAACTCTGAAGAGCTCCCCATATCATGTAGCTCAAGTGGATTGTGAATGATGGAATAACATGAAAATCTATTCACACCTGGATTGAGGAAGTTCGATCATTAAAGCCGGATGACAAGGCATCCATGTCTATCTGCTCTACGCAATGTCTCTCAGTGGGAGTCAACCAATTAGCGCTTCATTAGAACTGGGTGGAGATGGATGTTGTAAGTGCATGGCCAGCCCACGTACAATTACTGAATATTCGTTGCATGGAAGCCATTGTCCTTCCACTATCACAGATATGATATCACTCAATACCTTTCTTTCTTTCTCTCTCTCTCTCTCTCTCTCTCTCTCTCTCCCATCATCAAAGTCGCTACATTACAGCTAATAATGGCTCTTTTCGTCACATCTGGGGTATGACTTGTAATAAAAGAAAAATCTATGGTATCTTTAGTTACTTGTACTTCATACATGTGTACATCATCTAGAAAGTTATAATTTGTAAGCAAAATAGATTTTATGGGGAAATAATTACTACACATTAAAGGTAGAAGATAGTTTTGGGAAGCTCTCAAAAACTTTTTGTGAGATTTCTTTGATTTTACTTAATAAATAGCAGGGTACTAACATAACTAAGATGCTGTGAAGTTTTTTCCTCCTCAAGTGAAATATTTATCGAATGAGAGGTGAAAAGTAATAAAAATCCCTGGCCCAAAAAAGAGGGGATGTAAATTCAAACAACGGCCACGTTAATACACACATTACGCACATGGGGATTGCTGTGTGTTATAGAATACGCTACACATAGTGCGAAGCGCTGGGTTTATTGTGCGGGGAACCTTCGGGTGGATATGGTCTTAGCGTGAGGCAGTGAAAAGCCGTTACCAAGCGTTTCTTACAGATATTTACACTAAAATTTGTTCGAAATCGTGAATGGAATGTTAAATAATCTCGTACATGTGTCTTATGATAAAAGGAGAATAGTATGTGACTATGTTAGATAAGTTTCCTGCCAGTATGTTTTTGCTACCGACACTGTCTGTGAGCTTTAAGATTAGGCTAATACCTGTACAAATCTCTTGAAGGTTATTGTTACTACTGTTATTCATACAATTGTTTAAACCATAATGCTTACTACATGAATGCCATCTCTACTTTTGTCATCATGATAACCTTTACCCCAAGGTGTGCAAACAGAATACTATTGCAGCAGGTGCATTATGCAGATTTAGACAACGGCTTTCAAATGATAACTTCAAGACCTATGCAAATGTCCAATGGGTATTGATTTGGCAGGTTGTGTCAATATTTATTCACTCTGCCTCTGGTAAACAAAACCATATTTTTACAATGATTCCGGTGGATAGAGACTAAAATAAATAAAACCTAATATTCTGAGGTAACAATTTAATTTTGACATCGGATGAGACATCGAACAAATTGGCATTGGAAAATCATGAATTTCATCGATTTAAAGCTTATTACTTTTCCTCCCCTGACATGATGCTTAATCTGCATCATAAGGGGCCTTGTTATCATTTCTATTTCAAACTTTCTAGTATGACACACTCACCTTGAATACTGATTCTTTGGCCTGTAAGTAGAATAGTTCTATAGTAATACTGTCCCTGAGTTGGTTGATGCTCTCTGTAAAGAACTGCACCCTGAAGTAGAGGGTGAGGATACCAGATTTGGTTGGAAAGTCATGGTCCAGTACCTTCTTCTCAAGCTGCAGCCAGTTGAAATGGTTTCTGTTCATATCAGAAAAAAACATTTATGTACGAGGAGATGGACAACCAAAATTTAATGAAAAATATGAGTAACCAGTTCTTTGTGATGAATTTATGTAACTCTTTCAAAGTTCAAATGATAGAAAAAGTAAATATCAAAGTATACTCATGTATCATCATAAAACTATGGAGTATGGGTGTGATTTGGGGGATAATCATAAAAAATAAAAGCACTACTAATATTAATTTTTGGATATGTCTTGATTATTCTTTTCACATGTGTTTTAATACAACAGCAAACTATTTAACTTGATTCATGATAGACATCAAAATCACTTTCAGTACTTAAATTATTGTGTCCAGCATCTGAAATGCTCTATTTCAGTAATGATCCTTAGATTTAAGCAGCCTTTCAAATCACGAATCTTTTTATTTCAGAGTATGAAAATAACTGAATTCTTTCTTCGTACTTTTACATGTACATGTACACAGAGTCATCTAGTCTCACTTTGATGTCCTCTCTTATTTGATTACATACAATTATTTCATATAAAATGAATCATAGGATAAAATCCAAGCAATGATGTCAACAACTCCTACACAAACAGATTCCCACAAACCCACCTCCAAACAAAAAGTTCAATCAAAATTCACTTCCCAGCCTATATCTAAACCACAGAGGGAAGACCTACTGAGACCCTGCTGTAAATAACTCTCTTTGTTTTCATCACCACACCTGAATGGAATAGCCAAGCTATGACTCACTAAATGCTTCATTACCACCACAAGACCACTTTCCAAACTAAGGATAGAAAGATGATAAATCTTTCAACATATTTCTCAACTCAAGAGGGCTCACTGTATATTTCTGAAACAACCAGATAGGAACTGTGTTCTTTATGTGCAGTTGTGAAGAAATAACAGTACCATTTATATCAACTTTTCTCCCTTCATTACTTATATTTCTAAAATGATACCCTAGCTATTTTATTTAAAAGATGTACCTGACATTTCATGGTAAATACATCTAATGATAATGTTGGTCTTTAACAACAACAACAACAACAACAACAACAACAACAACAACAATAACAATAATAATATTAATGATAATGATAATTTGTTTTGCTTTTGACCGTACAGCAGAGAAATACATGTACATGTACACAGGCTCAGTGACCGATATAATGTACATGTACATCTCATGTTTATTATGGAAAATGTGAAAAATGCTCCTGTGAATAGAAAAGTAATGGTTGACCTTGACTATTGTACAGTGTAGTATATTGCAATTAAATGATAAAAACTTCTAGGTTTGTTTTGCTTCCTGACAAGCATAGGGTTCTTTTAGCTGCATCTGTTATTTTCAAAATAAAGAAAGAAATATAAAATTAAATCAAACCTTCCTAACTCTACTCCCTTTATGCTAATTCTCATAGTTATTTCAAGTTCATTCATTTTATATTTCACATAACATAACATTTGTAGCAATTTACGCAATTATATAATATAAACAATATAATTTAAGTTGTGAAAACCAGATTTACAGAAAGGCATAAAATGTGAAGTAGCCTACACTGTAAGCAAAGCTTAGCTTGCGGATTGTAGGTTCTATCCTTCAAAGTATGTAAGTTATAATTCTGGCTTAGCAAATTTTACAAATAATGTAACGAAGCAAGGTGAAGTCAATTAGTATTTTTCTTTTCTTTTCACACCAAACCTAGCCCATAAATTGTACAGTGCACATGTACAAGAGTGTCCAGTTGAACTGAGACACCTTGGGAGCATTTCATCAAGCATTTTGTCAGTGATTTTTACTGACAAATTTGCTCTCAGCCAATCAGATGCAAGGATTTCAGTAGCTTATAACACTTGTCGGAAAAAATAATCGACAAATCCTTTCATGAAACGCTCCCCTTATCTCTACCCCTCCATGTTTGAAGAAATACTTTTTGATACTTCAAGGGTTTTTTTCTCTCCTGAATTGTATATCTACTGGTACTCAAGTGTCTTGAACCTGTTTTTGTCGAGAACAACTGGGTATGATTTTGTACCAACTCTATGAAAAATTATGTGGTCGTTACAGTTTGGACCCTTTAAAAAATAATCCTCTTTGTATTGTTAGCCATAACTTTAAAAAGTACTACATGCAGATTCAACTATTAAAATGCACAATTACACTGTTTGTCTTTAGTAAGAGTACCTTGCTTACATGAAGACTCAAAAAGACAAACACTTGTAATCCATCATGTCAACAAAAGGAATGTTGACACATTGTGATTGTGTACATTTCTTCTGATCTTTCTAATACAAGAACACTTTATAACCTTAATCTCAGTGTGGTGCTAAATGACTTTTGTATTACCCAAAGTATGACTCACTCTGTGTACCATGGCATAGCTAGACAGTTACCTCATAAACTTGAAGTACAGAGAATTTTTCATTTCAAACACAAGAGGGCTCTCTTTCATATCCATTACTTTTGAGATGGAGGGTAAATTGTTATGTACATGTACATACATGATGTTCCAGACATTTAGAATTTATAAAGCTTTGTAGTTGATAGCCTTTTACAAATTTCATATATTTGAATAAGCCATTCTCATTAATTATCACTCTTGGAGTACCTGCATAACAAGAGATTCTGTTATTAAATGTTTGTCTCATTGAAAATACCTGTTTTTTCTAGACCACCCAACCCCCCCCCCCAAAAAAAAAAAAAAAAAAAATAGCATTCCATAAAAAATCCAAGAACCATAAAAACTTATGCTCTGCAAGATATTGCACAAACCATGCAAAATCATTTGGGGAAAACATGAAATGCCAAATACATACATGTATACATACATATTTCCTTCTTTAAACTATGCAACCTTTCTATTGTTCTGTATAAAAAATACAATTCTTGGAGAACAGAGCAACCGTGTTATCTCTGTGGGTAAGGATTACAATAATTTACAAGTAGACTATTAGGGCACTACATATTTCATATCATATTACGATTGTGCATGTCATATTATATGTAAGATAACAAAAACAGACACCTTCTTGGGTCAATGAGGTAATCAAATGAAGCAACGGTGGACAGCTGGGATGTTTTCAAAATTCAAAAGGAAGTGGTCTTCAGAATGATATGAGTGTCCAGAGCTTATACAGGATCATCACCTGTAATTGAATTACTAATCAGCATACCTGTATCTTAAGAGAATTACTCTCTTCACACTGTATATCATTTGCAGTTTCATTATCACTGTATAAATGGCAGTGTGGTTTACAATCCGGACTACAATCATTAATGAAGTGATTAGTAAAAGTTAGCCAACTTAATTAATCAGTTTCCCCATTGATGCTAATATGCCTTCCTTCATAAATATTCTAATTACAGGGTAATTACAATTACACAATACATTGTATATTCATACTAGATCTAAAGGGACAATTTTTGATCAGAGTGCAGATCATAAGATTAAATCAGATAGGGTAATTCCTATTTTGATTAATGAACTTGTAAAAACAGATCATTTTAAATCAACTACATTTAGCAGTTAACAAGGCAGAAATATCTAGAAACAAAGTAAGATAAACTTAAAGATGAAAAAGAAATGCCAAGATGTGTCGCGTCTGAAAGGAAGTCTAAATCTAAACTGAATTTTAAGGAATTATTTTTTGTCTACTCCAGCCTAACCAATTGAAGCAGGTGCACACGTCAGCTACATGAGGGTCCTTGTTATTAGACTGGACTGTGATGAATGGTGACAAGATGCTTCAAAAGATGTCTGAAGGAGACTGGATTATGCAAATTAACTTCTCTATTCTGAGAAGAAACTTCCAAGATAGTCTGTATTTCATAACAATCAAGAAGAATTCGCTATTCAAGTTTCAGATTGCAGTGAGCCGTCTGCCAAAGAAATTAATTTATAAAGATCTACACTGTAAACATTACTTCTGCATCTCCTTTCCTTAAAATCCATGTATTTACCTGGAACATCGACTGTATCAGGACATTTTGGGGATTTAAAAAAAAATGTTTTCAATTCTCATTAACTGGAATACAATGTTTATTTCTAACACTGTCTCTCTTTGTTTATTTCATAGAGCATACATGTATATAGAAGATGTTTCAAAATATAATGTCACTGCATGTTTCGTACACAGAAAACAATTATACTTATCCCTCAGTTAGAAGGGATAAGACATTTACTTGTAGTGTAGACCTGAATTAAAATACACTTGAGCTAGCCTTCCTTTTTCTTGAAACTCCATTCAACGACAACAAAATACAATGTATGGGAGTGATTAGCAATGTAGCTCTGGAAAGTTCTAAACAAAAGAAAAAAAGCTCTGAAAAGCATAAAAAATACACAAAAATTGCCCCCAAAATCTTACTTTTCTGTGCAATGTGTCCTATACAACATACGTCCTTTTTCCACATATGTCATCCCAAAATTAAAAATCTCCCGATATGGCTATTGAATAATTATGCTTTTTGATATCACCAGTTATAGTCATGGTCATACCAAGTCATTTATCATTTATGAATTAAATATAAGGATAAATGTCATGTACGGAACACTCTGCACGGAATCACCCTTTCACTAAATCTAAAAAAAATCTCCAATAGACAGTAAACTGATTTTTACACTGGTTTCATTTGACGTCAAATGTTTATCTTGGTGCATTTGTTGTCATGCATGATTTACCAAGCTGAAAAGTCGTCTTACAAAATGCTTGTGTACCAGTATATCAATAATGCAAAGTGTAAGAGGAAAAAATCCCCTCAAAAGTGACATCTGGTATCCTTCATGCATCCCTAAATTCTCCATGAAACATATTTCCTCAAGAAAAAAAACATCATGTTAAAATATAAAAGCAAGTTATGACAAAGTTTATATTCTTTAGAAATGAACAATAATCATGCCACTGAAAAAAAAATCTTAATGAAAGCCCTGTGATATAAATTTTATAATTGCAAATACAAGTATATTGTACACGACTTTAGTCATTATGTTCCTTTAAAGATCTTTAAATGCATCTCAATTAATGTTTTAATAAACCATTAGGCCTACTACATGTATTGTTTGCATGTACTAGTCCATTATACATGTACATGTAATACCCTCAGCTAGTATATGAGGTACATGTACATGTACACTGTGATTGTGTTCATATAGATCATATAGATCTGCTTTCATGCAATTTTTTGCTTCATTCACCAAGCATAGGCGGATGTATATACAATGCATATTATACATATGCATTTGCATGATTCATACTTTTTCCCCTATTTCAGAGTACACTGGTCTGATATTAACAGCACATCACACAAAAATACTCTTTTGTCAATTGTCAAAAATCTACAGCTATTTAAAAAAGCCTTTTTCTTTAAAGGCCACTGTTTCTCTGCTTCAGTACCCAGCATTATGACAAAGAAACCACTTTTCAAGGATTCAGCAACAAAAAAGTATATACATTTACTTGTATGTAAGTGCATGTGTAGACTGTTAAATCCATTTGAATTTAGGACAATCCAGAGCTGCATTCACACAAAATAGTTCACAAACTTGGGTTTTAAGGTACTTTGAATACAACCACATAGATAGTTGAAATATACAGAAATTAAAGTTACAAAGTGCAGTATTACAAGATTTAAGCCACAGTTAAAGAGTGTAAAAATAATCAAAAGAATATCAATAATTTCAACCTCTTTCTTGTAATAGGCAGTGTGAGGAGTAGTTGTGAAATTATTATGTGTTTATGGGTACATGAAGTTGTCATACTGACAATTTTATTTTATCACTTAAAAATCATGTTTTAAGATTCCTACTGGCAAAATTTCCCCTTTTGGAATGGATCCATAGTTTGACTTTATTATCTTAAAACAAAGCAATTTGAGCAACAATCCACAAGAGGCTAATATTTTATGACTTCCTTTTTACTTTTTTGTTTATGTTATTCAATACACGACAGCGACTTTCATTTCCTTTATGTCAAGAGTACATGTATTTCAATGTAGCAATTGCCAAGCATGAAATAATCCATAGCAGCCTTTTCCTCTACCGGGGAATTACTTATATCTCAATGAGAGCTAACATCAACCTTAAATAATACAATTATAATTATTAGTGTAAATGTGAAAACATGTAAAATTTAAAAACAATATTCAAAGAAAGGAAAGCAGGGAAAAAAACATGAAAACATTTCCATGCATTCCTCTTTTAACCAAATAAATAGCAATAGCAAATTACTGAATTAAATCCAATCCTCATTATCATTATTCTTCTTTGTATGACATGGTACTTCTAAGGTACTTCCTTGATTATCGGTACTTCTTTTACATTTTCCTTAACAGTGCATGACACAAGCTGACTTTTCGGAATTCCGCTTTCATTGGTAATATTCTCTCATGCACAAACTCATTTGTGAAATCTTTGAAACACATTCATTTTCATAATTGAAAATAAAGCAAGTTTAGAGGTATATCTGCACTTCTTTTCCTCTTCCTTTATTTTTCTTCTTCCTGTGAAAGATCTACCTAAGACAACACAGGTGGATGTCTCTTTTACAAATTTAATATCTTTTCCAAATATCACACAGAATGGCAGTCTAATGTCTTGAGTGCAGCTGACGTACAGAAGGGAATGTTACTCCACTTAATACGTCCCTGCTCCCGCACATAGCTTAATCTAATTCCTCCCCAAATTAACAAGATTAAGAGCATGTCGTTACACATGTACTTTCTAATGCACATGAACCTCACATAATACATGTATATTCTTAATTGTCAAACCCGGAAAAGAGAATAATGTTTAATCCTATATAAAGCAGCAAGCCAGCACATCTTGACAGTCATGCAGTCTGTAACTACTTTGACTGTCTGATGGTCAAATTAGGCTTATTTCATCAGGAATAAAAAGCAAGTTTTGACAATTTTTAAAGGTATTTATTACAGACATTACAAATACAAATCATTTCAAAATTTGGCAAATAAACTGCTCCATAAATAAAACATTTCCTTTATCAATGTTTTAGCACAGGTCTGCTTTTTTGGGATCAAGACAAATAATCTACTTTTATTATTCTCCTCTAGAGAAAGAGGCTTTTGTACTTTCAACTGCTCTTTCTTGGTATAAAATTGCACAAATCTCAACAAAAAAAAGTTTGGTCATCAATATCTATCCAATCCCAATACCCTAGGCCTTTAGGGATATTCAGATTTCCTGAACTGGTATAATCTCCATCAAATCTGCTTATGAATAAGATATGAGGGGCAAAAGAAGGGATAGAAATGAGGAACTAGATCTTACGTTTCATCCAGGAATGCTAAACCAAAGTAATCCTTCTCTTTGAGGTTGAAGTAAGATGCAACAAGGTCGAGCAGATCACTGGAAAGCAGCTTCGGCTGGAAGAAGGAAGATATAAGAAAACAGGAACATCTTAAGATATATAAAATACATGTATAAGAAATCAGATACGAAAGTAGAAACATCTTCACTTGAGCAATTTTATCTTTCAAATTAACAATATGAACTTAGATATCAGGCTTAAAGTCATCCCCTACATACAAAACATTCCCCTTAAAAAAAAAAAAAGAAACTCAGATGAAAACTAAAACTACATTATTATATCATTATGAAATAAAATTTGAAGAAATATTATACCACATATCTTACATCTATCTTTATATCACATTTCTTGCAACATTGTATAATAGTTCTGTTGCTGTTGTTGTTGTTGTTGTTGTACATGAACATTTGTGCACATGTACTGTAGGTATACTACATGTATATGTGGTTACATTATTTAAAAACCATAACCATCTGCTTTAGGGGAGAGAGATTCTATTCACATTTCACACAAGGCACCATGCGTGAGTGCTATCGTTACTCATCCTCATCCTACTATGATAGTTTCACAACAAAACAATATCTTTGGGGAATGCATCACAGCTTGTGCCGAAAATGAATACAAGATTACACATTTGCTGAACATGTATGCAAACTTGTAAAGCTTGATAAAGTCTCGATTAAAGGCTCAAGCTGTTGAGGGTGTGCAGTTCTGTCGCTAGAACTTTTCTGCATACATAATTGGCTAACCCCTTCCACTTAAAGAAATATAAGTTCTTTAACATATTTCAATCCAATAATGATGCCTTGTCAAAAAAAAGTAATAGAATTTATAATATGTATAATATTATATGCACCACACCACTCAGACAAATAGAGACTGTAAATGTGAAATGGAAATCTATTTTGAAGCACATGCATGTGTCATATTTTTATCCAATTAGCCAAGATGTGGACTGACATTGTTTCATACATGTACTTGCTGTTGTATACGACTCCTCTACTAATCATGATAATGCATGCCCAGGGTTATGTGACTTTCAATTTGACATTACCATTATGAATTAATGAAGTTAATTGAAGGGGTATTTCGACTCCATCTTCTTTTCTTTGTTTTGCATGCTATCAAATTGATTTTCAAAGTGCAATTTACAAAGAGTACAGATCAAGGAAACATTATCTTGCAGATTTATGGTGAAAATATGACTCTTTACAGGAAAATATCATTGTCATATCAAATTTCTTTTACAATCACTGCACAGACTGTGTGGGAGATATTTTTCTATCAGTCAAAGCTGTCAATGTGAATTTATATTTCTACCAATTTCCCTCTTGAAAGAACTGTTAACAAAATGAAACAGCATAGCCTGCTATTGGCACCTTCAGAACATATTCCATTCTTTTATTGTCAATTTCAAAAGAGAAGAGGGGGGTAGGATTGTTAAATTGATTCTCTGCTAATATCCCATTTGATGAGTCAAACCTAGTGGAGTGAATCCAGATGGGGTTTAGGGCTAATTGCAAACCGCATCACTGGGAGACTCCCTTGTTACTGCGCTCATCTGATGTCATCTAACCATGGATGAAATATTGGCTGGTTGCCCTCCACATTACACCCGCACCATACCCAAAATAGATTCTGAGTTGGGGGTTGTCTCACACAAAGTACAAAGGGAAGCGTCCAAACACATGATTGCATTAATGTGATGCATATTCAGTGAGATTAGCTAAGTGAATCTAAAGTACAACATGCATGCACAGTGTCAGATTCCATCTACAACATCTTTGCCTCATTAGGTATTCACTTGGGCCTTATTGTAAGTTACATGTAGTCACTTTCTTCAAATATTAAAGTAAACCTACCATGGAAACGATTCACCATAAAATTCTGTTTAAGGTTGCTTTTGCTGAAGCTTGTAGACAAAGGGAAATGGCACTGTACTATTGAGAATCAACTCACGTTCCTGATAACCAATAAATATTTACTTTAAGTACTGCCTGTGTGTGCACACTAGTGTTCACCAAAGCAGAGACTTCAAATACCTGATCATATCCTGTATTGTTTCCTTGACATTTCCTTGATGAGATGGGAACAGATGTTAGGAGTTTAGGACAAGATTTGTACAAATGTGAATTACTACTTCCAATTATAACATAAATTGTAGAATTGTATATATTTTCCTCTACTGATCCTGGTGTATCACTGATTCGACCAGTCTAATAATTCAATAACTTATGAGGGAGTTGCTTGATTGAAACATTTGTTTAGATTAGGAAGCATCCAAATGTTATCAGCCATGCAGCGCATTCAGACGCTCAGAAGATGAGAGGCAAAACTTTACAAGTTTCAAGTCGAATGGGAAGATTGTGTTTACTTCTGAATGATGATATAAAGTAGCTCTGACTGTACCTAGTCAATATCATACAGACCATCTAAGATTTATGACAAGACTTTATGACTAGATGTTCCATCTGCCATACTTTATTCTGCCAATTTAGATCAACTTGCATGTCTCATCTATTTTACATTACTTGATTGTCATCTTGAGCTCCCTCCCTCATGTTTCGAGTCACATTTTGGTTTGGCCTATACATTGAAAAGATAAGCTTTCAGCTTTGAAATTATATCCAATATGATGTTATATTCCTTAAAAAAATAAAATTTAGGGTGACGTGTCTTTTCTGGAGTGGAATTAACTGTTTCCACCCCCAACCCTTATTTGTTTTCTATAGAAAGTGCACTATGAATACACCACTATCCCGAACATTTGATCATAACATCTCACACTGATTCATAATTTAAAACGGCAGATTGAGGAAGGGGCACTTTTCCTCTATGACAACAATCACACGTGAAGTGACAACTTCCAATCAATTTATTTTCATTGAGGCAGGGGTGCTTGCAGAACTGCATTTCTAATCACTATATGGCATTATAATGCAAATGTACATAATAATACAATTACAATTACAACTACAATTAAAAATTACAAAAGTAATACCTACAATACTTTTTATAATCATATTCATAACATAAACTTATATAGCCTATTCCCCTTATATCTATCTCTTGTTTAACATTTATGTAAAGGCAAGGCAGACAAAATGCTTACTCTTTTATCTTCCTACAGTGTATATGATAACAAAAATATCAAACTAGGTACATGACACATACATGTATATGCCATTTTTGTATATTTACAAGGTTACAAATGAGACACTACAAATATGCTATGAACCTTCATGTAATACTGCAGATGTATGTCAACTGCGAGACTTTTTGAACTTGATGGATGACAAGAACAAATTGGTTCAGGATGTAATCTATCACAGGACAAATTTGTTTCTCATTAGGAAGCCATACCAAAGATTGTATTTCCCCCTATGGTGTAACCTGTATGCACAGGTACCTGTTCATGTATTCAGAATGTTTCCATTACTTTGCCATGTGGATGGGTTTCTTTCTAGCTTCCTTATAGCATTTGAAGCAATAAAGATTGAACCAATGTATTGTCTTAACATAGATTGTAAGTATTCTTGACAGAATACAAGAAGTGAAATATCATGAATGATGCATTTTCTTGGTAAAAGCTAAAAGAGGAGGGCATAACAAGAATAAAAGCACAATATCTGGTTCAATTTAATGAAATTAATGGTCCAGCACTAAAAATTGATAAATATTCCTAAATAATTTTCAGCAATTGGCTAATGATAATGCTGCATTTACCAAAACAACATATACATGTACATGTAATATACCACATCTACATGTAATTCACATAAAATATATATGCATACAAATCATTTCATATATATCAACATAAATCAGTACAAGAAGTCATCCCACTAGAGAACGTAAACCTCAGTGCTTTCACTGGATAAAGCTAATGTAAAAAAGAGAGTTTTGTGACATAAAACTTTCGCCAATTGTTAGTGATAGCCACTTGAACATTGCGAAAATCCTGTGTTGGGTCAGTTGTGATTTCATTATTTTGTGGGATTAAATTTTTCACACATCTGAACCGCTCAAATAATTCACAAAAGATTCATGAATGTATAAGTTTCTCGTTTTACAGTAACTACAATAATTTAAAACCTGTAAAAATTCATACAATTTTAGTTTATTTTGCTTGCACCTGACAAGGTCAACTATAGTAATTTGTATCATTGGATAAACAGTATTTGTAGCTAAAATGAACACAATTGAACCAGTTTATCTTTAATGCATTCCTCCTTGCAATCTAAATTGACCATTGCAGACATAGAGACACCACAAGCATTCAAATGCAATTACTACCAATACAGACAACCTATAAATATGTCACCCTTCAGCCTCATTTATGTCCATTTGATCTTGACTTGAATTCTTTGATACTTCCCTTCACCCAGCAGTATTTTCAAGCTCTCAGTATCAACAAATCCAACGAAAAATGAATATATTCATCTTGTCATATCTCTGGATTTCCTAAAGAAGCCAATTAAGTAAAAGGGGATAGAGTTCTTGGTGCCATGGATAATTTAAAATTTATGAAGATGACTTCTACAAAGAGCAGAGGCCAGATCCAGGGATGAGGGTAGGCCAGGGAGAGAGAAACATCCCTGGTAAGGCTCCAGCCTGTTGACATTTTGGAGGATCGTTGCGGAGAAAGAGAATATGGGAACAGATTACAGTTATGAATTGATCCTCCTTTTTCAGACAGACTATGAATATGGAATACAGAGCTGGGGTCTGATTTATGACAACTGGCACTTCATAAATTTGAGATTTTGCCTGCTTGCTGTGAAGATGAGAACTGCTACATGCAGTTTGATACAGGAATGCAAAGTACCGAAGGAGGAACTTTCACCAACAGTAAACTGAATGAATTATCAGCTGGCATTAAAAAGGAGACTGTTGATCAGCCGTTGATAAGTGCACCTAAACTAGCCTGTGAAATGGAACATTATTTCCATAATTCCACTATGTCACCTAAAATCTTCTCTCTCTCTCTCTCTCACCCCTAACACATAATTCCAACAAACACTCTCATGAAATAAAATAGAACAAGATATTGGAGGAGAAATGAAATCGATTTATAATAAATTCAGAATATTAACTCTTAATGATAAAATCTTTTTAAAATTCTGCAAAAGGAATAAATATATATCTGAACTTCCTAAAGAATGAATCTTTATGGAACAATTCATTAAAAAAAATACTATCAAATATACCTGGGAGATAGAAAGTCCCCTTGCAAAAAAGGACTACAATTTCACTGTCCTGTAATAAACCAATGAATATACAAGCTACAATGGTAACACAGAAATGACAAGAACTGTGAAATCTAACATATCCCTTAGCTCCTCCCATCCCTGGAAGTGACAATCTTGGGCCACTAATTGAGATTTTAACAGCTTCTGTGCAGACATGTCAATGATACTCTCAATTTCTCTCAAATGCATTTGAGAGAAATAGTACTCTTTCTCTTACTCATCAGATGTCAGAATATCATAACATGGGCTAATAATTGCAAACTACATTCATCACTCCGGATATAGGATCAGGAAACGCAAATTACAGCTAAGCATACTTACCGTAATTCAGGTAATTCATGGCTACTAAAACATTCCGCTCTCTTTCACTCTTCCTTCTACTCAAATTTCCTTTCTCACTTTTTCTAACCAACTCTCCCTTCCCATCCCTACACCTTCTCTCTCTCTCTCTCCCCTTCTAATGTATCTATCTTCCTTTTCTATCTTGTTCTCTCCTGTCTATCCCCTCTGCCTACATGTATGTCCATCTTTCCTTATTTCCTTCTTACTCATTTTTTTTCTTCTCTTGCTTTAACTTCTCAATCTTTTTTCTCTGTCTATCTATCTACATCTTTCTTTCTTCCTTTCTTCTAAGTATCTTTGTGTCTCTACATGTATGTGTATCTACAAATACAAAAATGTAAATCTGAATCCAGCTTTCTCTTTCTTTGGTGGCCATCCATCTTTTCTGTGTCTATAAATTTCATTGTACTGTCACATCTGAGAATTCAAAGTTTATCAAAGTTCTGACAGAATCTGATTCACGTCAGACAATTCTGCGTAGATTTTTCATGATTTTTTTTCACAAATATGATAACAATAGAAAATCTAATTAGTAAGATTGCGTGTCAAGTAGGAAGTTTTGGATAGTGTTTTGGGCCTTGCCTTATTTATCGTGTGATTCACAATGACATTATTAGAGTTTGGCAGCGGCAAAGTATGACAAGTACATGTATTTAAAGATAAAGTTGAGTTCTGGTCATACATATATTGTGAAAGAAACTGTTTCAAAGCAACTGGGAAAGGTTGATCATGTCTACACAGGAATTGGTGTATATGACCCAATCTCATTGAAAAGCACATGCACTGCACACAGAAATGGGTATATGGGACTGCAAACACATGTGGCATGAATGTTCGACCCAAACAGCTCTGCTATTTCTAGTCATGTGTTGAATATGAGGGCATTTTAAAGAGCAATCCTTTTCAGAGGACATTAGTACTATGATATTCTTCCAAACTGGCATAAAAGGAATGAGAAAGCTCACAAATTATTTTTCAACTGGCCCAGAACTCACCCTTCTCTTTAAACATGATGTCAGGCATAGAGCTCTAATGATTAAGAGGCAAGAGGTATAAATAAAGTGATCTTTAACAGAAAAGGATGCTCTAAAAATACTGAAAAATCATAGAAACAGATAAATAGTGAAGGAGATTCAGAACAATCACTAAAATATGAATCCATGCCCATATTATCATCAAAGCATTCCTATTCTGTTCGGGAGATTAAGATATCTTCATGTACATTATATGAAATAACTTACCCTTCTTCCTTTCACTCCAGAAAACATGCAAACTTAGACAAAACTTGATTTCTAATTGATCTATAAGTTGGTCATTTTATGTATGATATCCATTACTGACTGTTTTATGCCATCAAAACTGAGCAGTAGTGTGATTAATGGTAAGGCTTTGGTTGTGGGATGATTAAAAAATCATAAAATGTCAAGTGCTGACCAACTGCTCAAAGGCCAACTGCTTCCTTCAGGCATGCTACACAAATCAGCTCACCTTACCAGCAAAAATTTGGTGAAATAATTAGGGAATCAGTTCCGTCAAATGTGAAAAAAATTGAACACAGATTAAAATATATACCTCACATGTTCCTAAAAGTAAATGCCTTAAAGGGATTGATTAACTTTGCCCAGGATTGAAAAAAAAAATCACTGTTCCAGCTAATGCTGTAATCATAATTGCAAACCTTTAGGTCAGACAGGAATCGCCTGAGTTTTATAAGCTGATCGGTCGTTTATATATCAAGATATTTACGATTGAACATTGATGTCGGGGTAGAGTACCACCGAACCCTATAGAACTCTTACGGTTGGCATACCTCGCTCTATCACAGAATACCGTACGGGCTGGAAACCCGCTCGGAAATCGCCAAGCGCTGGTGCTTGGTTTTTGTGACTGCAGCGCAGTGAAGAAGCCCAGCGACTTGCGCCAGCGATCGCTAGCTTTTTTCTCTTTTTTAGGATAGTAAATGGGTTCCATTTTCTCTCATACTTTCACATATCCTTAATTATATATGTAGTTAGAGGATTGCAAACAATTCACTGGCATTTGAGATGATTTCACAATTTTTCACAAAGGTAATCAATCCCTTTAAAGGGAAAGACCACCCTGAGTACAGGTTGATTTTAAAAGAAGTAGACAAATCAAAGAAATAAATCAGTAAAGGTGTGAGAAAAATACGATAAAAAATTAGAAAGTTATGAATATTTGAAGTTGTAATCAATCAAACAAAAATTGGCAACTCTGTGACGTATCTTGCGAACTCCTCTCCCATTTGCCCTGTACCCCAAAAATCATTAATTTCCATTTTCTCTAAAGAAAATATTCAATCATACATGCACTTAGATATAATCATTGCTCATATGAATTACACAATACCTGTGTGAAACAAATCTATTCCACAATTCAAAAACTTAGAAAGTCAAAATTTTATGAGATTTTCTGTACTCTGCAAATGGTAGAGGAACTTGCAAGATATGTCACAGAATTGCCAATTTGTGTTTGGTTGATTACAACTTCAAAAATTCATAACTTTCATATTTCTTAACAGATTTTGCTCAAACTTTCACTAATCTGTTTCTTTTATTTTTCTGCTTTTATTCAAATCAACTGAATACCAGGACAGACTTCCCCTTTAAGGGTTCAACTTGTTTTTTATTAGCTACATGTATATGTGACCGTTGGAACTTCAAATTCCCTTTAAACAACACAAAGGCTATCTGCTAAAATGAGTTTCATTAAAGTCCTCTATGCATATAAGGTGTTCATTTAAGGAGTATTCATCGAGCAAAAGGTCATCAGGAGCTGGGAGGAACAAACCTGAGAACGGGTGATTACCATCAAAGGTTCAATGGGAGGAGAGGTTGTCACGCGCATTCATGCAGATAAAGCTGGCTGGACACGAATCGGATATCACGTTATCACTGGTGTTTCACCTTTGATTTAAGCAAACTAAGTCATGGATTTTGAAGGAATAACTTTACATGTACAGTACTTGTAAAAAAATTGTCTCCCTCGTGCAACATGTATGCAGGCCTATTCTGTTATCATGTTTCATTTAAGGGTGCAGTCTTTACGTCATACAAATTCACCTGATAAACCTTGGGAAATGTCATACGCTTTATCCAGTTCCTTATCCAAAAGTTCTTTGAACACCTCTTTAATTTCTATCCACAAAATTTTGTAATAATTAATACGAAGGAGTTTCGGACAAAGTCATGATAAATATATATATCTGAAGTATAAATATGAAGTACAGAGCATTTATTGTGATATGTTCTGCGTTCAAAGTCTTTGCTCTTTGCTATTACCTCATAATGCAAAATCCTTGTTTATATCTCATTGATTGAGGAAATAGCCATCACTTGTCCACATTCAATTTGCATCTATATAAATGGCATGTCTGTTGTCCTTCACAAATCAATTACATCCCCTAGGCCTGTGTAACTGACATTAGAACCTGCTCACCCCCTCCTCTCCCCATCCCCCAAACCCTCTCTCTCTCTCTCTCTCTCTCTCCCCAACCTTATTTGGGGAAGATCGGAAGGGTTCAATTCCAAGGCACTCAGGCTTCTTCAAACAACCTGACCTTGCCCTGGGATATGCAATTTTTCGCTCGATCTCTCGTGAAGATGAGCACATAGAACACCTATCCAGGTGAGTCACAAACGGAGGGTGAATCACTCAAACTTACCTGCACCAGTAATTCCACTCTCCTGTCGTCCAAGAGGACCACTTGCGTCCGCCTGCCCTCACTCATCTGTAAAGCACAGAGAAGAATGGGGGATAAAAGAGAAAAATTTATCATTATCTTACAGTGGAGGCCATCACACACTTTACAGCATTAGTACATGTACCATTCAAACCAAAACATCATTTTTCTAAAAAAAATTCCAGGCAAATATGTACATACACAAATTCAAAAAAAAAATCTTTTTACATTATTCAATATCAAAAATCCCATCCGCAAAGTGATGATTTCACATTACAAAAAATCCTGTCAGCTTTATCAAAGGGGGTTAAATACAGCAAATATACACTGTATATGTAGAGAACCACAAGAGTATCATGAACAAGAAATATCTTGACAGTCCTTTCTAAAATCACTAATGGACATGTGGGATCTATTACAAGCCAACAGCTACGGCTTTCAATTGCGGTTTCGCACACGAGCTTGATAAGCTGTCTTCATATCAACATAGTCACAAAGGGGTGCATAAGGGTAACTTACAAAAAGCGCTTGGAAGGATATTAATACACGTAGAGTACATTTAAAAGATAAATTTGCATGTCGGTACACGAGGGACAAATGAACCTGTACAAGTGCAATGTACATGTATGTTTACATTCTGTATATTCATAGTGACAACCTTTTTAGGCCTTTATAATGCTCTTATGATTTTGTAAAGTACTTCCTGGCTCAATGTCCATTCACTTCTATGAATTGGATGTCCATATCATTACTGTAAAGGCCTAGACCCTATACTGTCATATTTCTGTATCCATGGCAATGATAACACAACTCTAATAAAAGATCTCAATAAAAATATGAAAGGCTGGTACACATCTCTTAAATGATGCAAAATTTATTAGACAGATGTTCATTTATTACAGTCTGTAGCTGTAAAAAGAAAATAATGAAATGTTAAAAAAGTAATCAACACAATGTTTATTATAAACACAAAGTAAATAACAAAAGCAGGCACCGTTTTTATTGTATACGATATGTGTACATGTATGTCTGCACACATTTCACTCCATAGAAAGAACAACCAAATATATTTTGACATTCATTTTTACTTCAACTTTAGAATGCCATCAAATAAGACATATTGGCCTCAAGTGCATGCAGGACCTTGATAGCCAATCCATCAGCAGCTCAATACAGATCAAGGAAGTCAGATAAATCTAGCCCTGATTGGAAAAAAAAAAGATATTGACTTGTAATAGCAAAGTGGTACAATTGGAACCAATAAGCTGGTCAAATTGCCAAGTGCCAGTTGTTGTAGGAAGGTTGTCATCATCAGGTCAGACGAGAGAGAGAGTCTGGCTGAAATCCAGGCTCAGACACAAAAATGATTCCAAACATCAAAAGGTCTGAAGGTGAGATGTTCTATTTAAAGCTACATGTACATGCAGAATCAACTATATTGTTTACACTGAACAAGATAACTGAAATAAAGGCCTACCAGTACTCAACCTTTAAGGAAATCCTAATTAGATTCCCCAGCATAAAACTTTTCACTAATTACACAGAGAAGAAAGAGGGAATAAAAATTTAAAACATTCAAAAACAAAAACATTTCTCTAAAACCCCTTGAAGTGAAACTGAAATATGGAGTGTAATTAAGCCTACTTTAAGACGAACTTTATTACAGTATTTAAAGTTCCTGAATCAAAATCAAGCAATTCATTATGGGTCGTCCATTTTGTTAACTTACAGTTGCACAACATGAGAACATAATTAGTCAGAGCTTCACAATCTACATTATGGGTATACATGTAATTTCCACTACAAGTTGACAGATTTGTTTGTGTTTTAAGGCATGGACAGTGTCCTTTGATAAAATATTTTAATCTAGCAGTTATCCAATAATAATAATAAAAAATCATCTACAAAAATTAAGAAAAAAACATTTCTCTTCTGTTTATAACATATGTCATGTTTCATGCATGGAAGTAGACAGCAACTTACACAGTACGGATATACATGTACATGTAGAACCCAACAAAATTGATTGATCTGTTAACAAAATTACAATTACCCTAGAGCTTTCATTTATGTGTCGTAATTAAATGACTGTACAGTGAACATGTCCACATTATGCATCTTCACCCAGGAGGTGTGAAACATGCAGTATGGGTAACAGCTTGCAAGGCCAAACTAATACAAACTGCTGTGTGATTAGAACAGGTACATCTTTTATAGTATTTCAATGGTTTAGTTCCATGTTCTCAAATGATTTAAGAGCAGCAATACTACACTACTGAAGTACCATCTCTGACATCAACCTCTCTTCCATTTATTCTTCCGCATCTTGAGGGAAAACAGCGATCATTAAGCTGGGACCTGACATTAAGAGCGCATTGATTTAAGGGGCCATCTGGAATGAAAATGTACAACTTTGTTCTCTTTTACAGCGAGACAGCATGTAAATGTATGTACTTTGTCTCCTGAATAATGTTTACTATCCTCTGGGGAATTATCTACACTTGAAATGAATTGTTAGTACATCTAAAATATCTGTAATCTGTCTGAGTATTTGCTTAGCAGAATCATCCTCATAAACTTCCTACCGAATCATTATTGATAAGAATATCACTCGCAAACCTCCCATAAAATATAGCAACGTTGGCTAACTGCAATTTCAATTACCTTCACTGTGTTTTCTATTGAAGCCACCACCCTTATTCTCCTTGTGATTTCCTATTCAATATTGATTTGTGCAAAGGCTTGGAGGTCCCATCTAAGCATAATATTGGTTTAGCTGAAGTCTTGTTAAAGGTTACCCTTTAATCCGCTACCGACTTGCGAAAAGGTACTTCTTTTCTTTTCAGTAGTAGTGAAAGCTGAAGCTGACAAAGAAATGCATGAAAGCTCTCAAGTATAGTGGATTATTTTCTGCGAAATATCTCCTTTCAAAATCTATCCCAATCTACTAGCAAAATAAAAAAATGTGACAATATTTAAGTGTATAGCTGGCCCCTGCATTTATCTCGATTTATTGACTTACCTCCATAATTTCAATATTATCTAAGTATATATATTCTTTTTGTAATTCAGTTGTCACACATTATTTGTATCAATTCTGATTTGTATCATTATTGTATTCAATGTTTGTATTTGATTTCTTAATAAATGCAGAAACATCTGCTTAAAAAAAATCAAAAAAAATCATACATGTATCTAATGCCTAATGACTGAAGATACCAACCATAACAGTAGCACCCTCGTAGTACCAGTGTTCATGTATGTGTGTACATGTAAAGTATAAAATGCCTTCGAAAAAGAATGCATTCCAAGAATGTATTAAATCTGTTGCACTATATTATTTCAATAACCAACCATCATTCAACATTAGTTGGATCGCAAGGAACCCTTGTAAAGAGTTATGGAGTGCCTGAAAGAAGGGTCCCAAATGAGGAACCTCCCCAAACAGATATCCTTTCCTGTAGGGGAATCTATCTGTCCTGAAGACACAGTAACCAACACCTCTTCAAACTTGCTAAAAGCTCTAATGTAATAAACACTTGATTCATGACAGCTTGAAAACTATCCCTATCACTATCACAACAGCTTCTCTCTCATCTCCGAGACTACAACTGTAGTCTGTTCTGAAGGCATAGATCCTTCCAACTAAATGCAGGCCAACATGTATCTAAATCAATGCTTACATGTATGTTGTCGCCACAGTGTAAATTCAAATTCATTAGGACTACTCGTTGTAGACTGTAGGCCTACTCCGTTTCTGGTGAATAACACCTACAACTGATAATTATTCTAACCAAACGCATTATTGTCAGTTTTTGTTGATTATATGTCACTTTTGTATTCGTGTAGATTCTTGATTGTTTTGTGCACCTTGGATGCTATTCAAGACAGGTATATGTGTGCTTTATCTCATACACATGTACATGTACCGGTACATGTAAGAATATACATGTAATTATGTATAATGTACACTGCACTTTGAACCAATTTCCAGCACGTAGCATAAAGATAAAACTGCAGCTACATGTAATATCCCCCCCCCCCCCAACCTTCATCAGATTTTCATCTTTTGTCTTTATTACAGTGGTTATTAAAAAGGGAATAAAACCAAGTTATGGCAGGATACCTTTATTTCAGCAAGGACATCAGTTTGTCAACAAAGGTTTTCCCTGAGAGTTGATTGGCTTTAAAACATTAATGTAGCCGTGTACAAGTACACATCCAAAAAAGTAACTGTACATGTACACATTTGAGTATATTGATGAGGCATATCAATATAAAAATAGGCCCATATTTCACAAATAAACATTATAAAAATAAAATTGTCTGTTGAGAGGAAGAAGGGCGGTAACTCTACATGTATGTTAAACATGAATTAGCACCTTCTGGCATTCAGCAGACCAAATGTAATATCATAATTACATGGAGGGCCTACATTATGACATGAGATATTGAATATGCTTGCTTGTTTTTCAACATCACTAGAATGTGTTGTTTAACCATTCATATACAGACTGATTGTGTTCAATGTTTACATACAGTGGCATGGGGACATGAAGACCTTCCACTTTAGAAAATATGCATCACACTCCAAGTGGTGAAACCAGCATCATAAACTGGAGTCATGCCTCACTGACATGCCGTTGCAAGTGTTGAGGCAAAGGGGCATAAATTTGAAGACGATGAGTGTCCCATCCATCAGTTTTGTGAGTTTCTCAGAAAATATGTGGGGTGAAGGAGTCCCTTGAGGAAGATGAAATGGATTACTCCATGTGAAGTCATTCACATATATATTTTTATCTTCCACTCTCCAATCAAATATATTGGTGGCCAATATGTACTTAGAGGCAAGTGTACTGTATTTGCCTATGCTTCCACTAGTGTACATGTACATTCAGTTCACAACACATGGAGCTACATGTACAGTGTGTACATGCACATGTGATCCTAAGGAGCTTAATATATAAAATAACCTTGACAATCTGCCTTGTTTTTCAGCAGATATCAAATGTAATCATCAATTTCATAACATGTATATAATCCTACATGTACTTCTACTTTTAATATTCATGGAAATGGATATCTGTAAATATATATTTTTTTGTTTTGCCCTGAAGGAGATGTGCCAAGCCGTCTTTAATCTGAGAAACTCTTTTAAGAGTCTGTGAGTGAGTGTATCAGGGTGTCCTGTTATCCCTCCTGCTGCTGCTCCTATCCTAACTATCTACTCCTTTCTCTGCCAGGCATGAAATACTACACTCTGCAGCCTCTCTCACTGGTGAAAAATCGATTCCCATCGCCCTAGCAAGAACAACCTCTAATTGCCATATGAGTGGTTCTGTTCAAGAAGCCTACAACCACAGGAGCATGTTGTGCTATGAAGTCGGATGTGGTCTGAAAGCTTAATGGAGAAACTCTTCCAAAATGTTTTCAGATATGAAATTACATCTCATTGTCTCCTTTGCAAAAATATTGTTCTTGGCACCATTTTATCTGCAATGATTTACACAATGGCATGTGGCTATCTTGGCTCAAATGTGCCCTCTAATGATTTTTTTTTTTTTCACTGCCAGTTTATCTATAAAACTATCTACATTATTTTTAGAACAATATTCAGGCAATGATAAAATGCTTTGATAGCTAAAAATATTCAAACTGTTTTATGAAAAGTTTATGTATAGTGTTTGATTAAAAGAATTTCTGTTCCCTTGGATTAGAAAATCATCAGGCATTTTCCCCTACAAGCTCAGATTTCCATTTTGTCTGCTGAGAGCCAGAAGGGCATCAACGATATGTGTTAAAGCATATGAGTTAACGCCCTTCTGGCTCTTAACAGACGATTTGTTCGTTTCCTACATGTACTTATATTTTGTTAACAGTTGATCTTGTTTCTTTGTTCTTCTGTAAGCTTTATTCTCATTCATTCTTTATGTACATGTAATGTTAATCCAATTTTATTATTTAGGCCTAAATGTATATTGATTTAAATGATATGCCATACCAACATGTAAGCGATTCTCAGTATGGGTGTACACAATGACAAAGTAATTAACAAATAAAGGCATTGAGGGTCTAATTGTGCTAAATTGGTGAGGTTAGTCCCCAAATACCTCTGATATTATGAAGGTTGGCAAGCAAAAGGCAGGATGTTGCAGCTTTGTCATACAGATTAAAAGATGTGATAAATACATGCAAAAGGGCAGCACTAAAAATACTTCTGTCATTCTATGCCCCAGGACTTTGTTTGGCTCATTCATTCAGATTTTTGGCTCACATGAGAAGTGGGAGATTTTATAAGCACTCAGGTGATTCACTAAATAGCACAAACATGGCCATTGGGGGATAAAAGTACAGACCATGGCGGATGAGGGAATAAACATATTGTCATGACGTTGTAAAGCTGTTTTCCTCTTGGAAAGCATATCAGAATTTCAGGCTTGATTAATAGCAACAATAGATATTATCCATGACCAGCAGGGGATACAAAATACAAATATCCTGGAAATATTAGATGTGTAATCATGAATAAGTACGAGTTTTGATCTATCCCTAGTTTCCGCACAATTACTGTCAGTACATAATCGTGACAGCATAATGAGCATATGAAAACTAAAAGATTTGGAAGAATAAATCTTTGCGAGTAGTCAGAAATAAAAAGACAAAAACATCAATTTATATAAAATACAGGTCAAGTAGGACTCAATAATATTAGTACATGTACCATGAAAAACAGTAGAGTCGAAAATAGCATGGCAATTTTATACCATACAGATCTGTGTGGATAATAAAATTTTAACAGTTGATTGTTTTTTTTTCCTTGGTCATGAAATCTATCAGTCATCCATGTGTACTGTATGAATACCATCAAGTGATGTCATGATTAAGCACTAATTCCAATTGTTGTGTTCATCCATCTTGCCGAGAGCATAGCGGTCAAAGTATGCATGACTGGACCTCATGCATTAATTCATAGTGCCAGAGGGAACCCTTGCTGAGGTCTAAACCACTTGACATCAAGTAACCACCATGACACAAAAATGTGTGTATGGGACTGAGTAAGTGTCATCACACATGATCAACACTGTATTGATTCTTGCAGTTGGTCCATAATTCTTACAAATTATCAAGCAGAAGGGCTGCTAACTCTCAAAACAGTACGATTGGAAAATAATTTTTGATCAAAATTAGCATTTTCTCAATGAATAAGTATAATTCTTTTCTGTGCACTTTTTGTACACATGGGTCAGCTGATGCGAGGGGAGAAAAGTGGTTTCATATTCCATGAGTCAACGGGCAAAAAAAAAATGCAAATCGCACTTTTTCTTGAAATGTGTTATCAGTGTTCTTGGACATACATGTACATGTAGTACATGTATGTACTCATATCAAAGTTCTTCATGTACTGTACATTACCTTTTTCCCTACATATTTCACAGCAGGTACATATGTAATACTGACAGGACATGCAAGATCAAAAGAAATAACCAGATCGTAACTTACGCAGAATTGGCTAGAATTCAAGCTTGAGCACCACTCCGTAACCCTAAGCACGACCCAGAGCAATTTCATCTCTTCATTAAATTCTCTCATTCTCCAGTCCATGACATATTTGACATTACCAATTCAGAAACGATAAAATGAGTCAGTGGTATGCGATTCAGATCGCCACACTTGCTCTACTGGCCTTGGCAAGCAGAATTATGAATATGATTTGGCTCAAGAGAATCTTCAAATCTTGAGATGGGGCTAGGGCCTCATTAATCAATTATTCAGATTTTTGACAGAGAGTAATGTGTTTACTAAAAATAACATCATTAACATCAATAATGATTATTTGCAAACTACAAACTATCAATATAATTGTATTTGATATAATAAACTTAGACCTTTCCTCAGGCAGATATCAAAACTTCATTAAAGGAGGCACAGAGGATCCCTTCTTCTACTTAATAAGCACAAGTCATTTCTTCTTGTTCATGCTGCTAAAACATCTTCATGTACAAATTAACATATCAAAGGAATGGTGGTACAAATGCTGTGGACTAGCAGTACTACAGTACATGTACATGTACATACATGTACAGGGTACATTTACAGGCCTGTACATATTTTTATTCCTCAAAAATTCTTTAATTGCAAATCTTTGTGTTTGTATTCTCTAAACTATATTGAATAACATTGTAGGCCTATTCAACATCAATTTCAATAATAACTCATGGCCACAGCTGAAAACTTCATAATCATAATATTGGCCAATATTAGCAGGCCGATCAGCTATAGGGCTTATCTCACGTTGACTGAGAAAATTGAATTCCAACGCTGCACTGATGATCATTGCGTCTTCCCAGTCATGTAATTTTGTATGCAGGGTAAACATTGGGGAAATAAAAGCGATGGCCAGTGTGGCAACCCATCAAAAAAAAACTCTGGGCATGAAATCACACACTGGATTGGTTTTATGATGAAGGTTATTGGAAAATCAAGTATATTCACTGTCTCACATCAATGCTCTTTCTCATGGTTTTTACATAATCTTCTTACACACATGTAGATACATGTATGAATTACTTTTTGACATCCTGCCGGTGTCTCCTACTATATGTATTCATTCCAAGTATGAATTTTTAAACAAATAGAATGAACTTTAGCACAGAGAAAAAAAAGAACTGCTTTTAAGATTTTTATTTTGTTAATGAAACTCCTATCATTTTATACATGTAGGCCTACATTGTAGGCCTACACATGTATGTAAGTCAACATTTTTAAAATCGTGCCCATGCTGCTGTGTGAAAAATCTCAAGACTTTCTAGGAGATTACAGGTACTTTCACATCGAATTCCTCATTAAGATCAGCTTGAAAAACATGGTACTGCAAAATAATTGAACTTGTATAATTGATTTGGGAACTGCAATTCAAATACTGATTTTGTAATCTCACTTGCTGCCTTGTGTGTGAACAGTCCTAATATTACAGATGTCTCTCCATGGAGGATAAATCACTCAAACTCGCCTCAGAAACCAAGGTAACAGCAGGGTGAGAGGTCACAGCAGGCTAGGGGTCATGCCAAGGTGAAATGAGATGACTGCTTTCAAACAAAAGAATACAAGTTCAAACTCTCTATTGGAATGAGTAAAACAAATTCCTACATCAATTCATTTCCATCATCAACATATGTGCTCCAGATTGATTTCTTTTCAATATGATTCTAATATTGACAAAAGCGAGGCTGCCTCCAATCTTACCCCACTGGGGTAGCTGCTGATTACTATCCCATACTAATGTACACGTAGGCCTCGGCCATTCACAAGGTAAGGTTGGCATGTACATGTAGGCCCACATATGTATGTACATCATGGTCTACTATGGCAACATGATCAAAGTACTAGTAATTGTCACCTGCTACATGTATATTGCGAAGAGCATAATAAATCCATTTTTACCAAAACTTCATATTTTACAGCAAAAGCTGTACAGTGTACATGTAGTTGTAGCAGCCTTAGCATTCCCTTTAAAAAATAAGCACAAAATTGGAACTGACTCCCTAACCATACCCATTGTCAGAAGGAAAAAAAAACAGTCATAATATCATAGTTTCAGTTGGCTCCTTCAAAATCATAGCTCTAAAACTGAAATACATGGCTAAAATAACTCTAGAATCCTTATTTCAGATAAGTGAAATAATACAGCAAAAACTTACTTTGTACTTGTAAAATTGTACTTGCAGACTTTGCAATTTTGCAACATAATGCAGATGATTCTACCTTGAATTTCAATGCCATAACTTATTTTTCTGATCCAATTCTTTGTTTTCAAGGAACAACCTACACATGTGTGGGCAAGATATAATGACATAATCCTGCAAATATTCGGTTCTGAACATTACTTTTGACATGACACGAGTTTGACCCAGATTGAGATATTTGTGATCGACCACAAGAGATGACATCACTCACTACGTCTTGGGAGAAACTTAACACTGAACAAGCACACAAATGCTCCTTGTCAAACCAAAAATAGAAGAGCCCGCACCCTCTACTTATCACTGTACTCATAATGATAAAATATGATGACAAAAAACTTCATGCACATTGTTTCATTACAAAGTACTAGAAAAAGAATATGCACACGACCACGTAGTACACATTTAGGTCTATATTATAGCTATTCACACTAAATGTATTATATGACAAGTACAACGGCGATGTACAATGTACATGTATACATGTACAACTACATATCGCTATTAAACTTAACATAATGGTAAACATGTAGGCCTATTGGACACAAAAATAAAATTATTCAAAAATAAAACCATCTGAAAACAAAATCACATTGCAAATGGTAATTGTATGTTTCATACATCCTGATTTCTTCAATATAGCTTTTACAAGGCAAAATTTAAATTAGATATAAAGTGATTTATTTTGTTCTAACTTTGTGATTAGGGTAGGGGTACCCCATTTGGTCCATTTTGACTGAATTTCATCCTGAAGCATCCTCACAAGTCACCTAGTCATAGGCCCTTGCTAATCCTTCTTCATACCTGCCTTACCCCTAAAAAAATTCATATTTGCTAACCACTTGTGTCATGCAAATTACTCACTGCAAATTTAAAGAGCGATGTACGAGTACATGAGAAGACATCAAATTGAGCAATTTCATTTCCAGCTCCTACAGCTTCCAGGTGAGAAGCCTCAATTGAAAATTTTATTTTAATGAATTCTTCCCCTTGTCACGAAAGGGAGGCAAGATGGGTGAGAGGGCTCACAGTGCAGTTCATATCATGACACCATTAGAGTCTAGCAGTGCAAACAGCCTGAGGAGTTCCACAGAATGAATGTGTCATACATGATGGGTGTGTTTACACTGCATTCACAGTCAGCTTTAAAGTGAAACAGATACAGAAAAATCTTGATAAAGTCTGTTATAAAAGGCCAATTATTGCTTTTACAGTGTAGACATACACATGCTGGCTGACAAATTTTCAAATGCCACCGTAGCGGCAAGACTAGGTTTGATAATGCCCTTCTGCAGTGGCAAGGTAAAGAATAAACAAAGTTGTTTGCAAATGCAAGTTTGTGGTTATGTAACACAGAGCACTGCTCCTTGTGCTCCTTGTTTCCAAGAAGTTTAGTGGAAGATATGAGTCATAGGGGTGAGGCATCACCCAAAGAATGGAACAAAGGAAAGTAGATTCAGAGTTGCAGTATATTGGGAAGAAAGCAGTCAAGAAATAGTATTCCTTCCTGTAAATTGTGAAAATCCCCAGGATTGCAAACAGTTGGTAAGTTAAAATTGCATTATTGTCAAAGTTTATATCTGTGCTGTCACTTATACCATAATACTTGGTTCAATAACTGATTCATACTTTTATATTTCAAGCTCAAAGTAGAGTGATGGAATTTGGCACTTTGCTCTCCATCAAGCATTATATTGCATACTGGTACACACCACACAAACTAATAGACAGTGAATGGTGTTAAGTCATATTTAACTGATGTACTACAAAGAGATGAACTCTGTATTCTCTATATCTTCTATATTATTGTGTGCTTTATATTCAGAAGAACTTCCTATTAATTGATTTGTATAAGAAATATCATCTTTGTATTCTTTATGTGAGAGTGAGATATAAGGGTCATTCTCATCATAATATTCGTTGAAATTCAGTATAACACATCAGTGATATTGTGTTGGGTTGTTTAGAAGATCTCTGCACCTATATAGGCATGAGATCATGAGTAGGTTATTATAACGTTAAGTTGTGTAGTGTTATCATTCACATTTGAGTGTTGTTGTTTAAATTAGTTTAGGAATCACATATACGATTCATTATGGTTGATGATTTAGCAAGGTTCTAATTGTTGTTTGTGATATAATTTGCGTTAGCCTATACATGTATATCAATTTCAGTATTATAATTCGCTATTCGATTTATATTACCACCAGACATTATTAAAGGATGATGTCCCATTTAATAATTACATGCAAAATAGGTTAATAGGTTGATATTAGATATATTCAGATGCTTAATTTGATAATCATTACTGTCATTTAATCACCAATTTAATAAGGTAACAGTCGTTTGTGGAATAACAATTATTCCACTCAATATATGAACAATAATACAGGTCCTTTATATAATATCCTTGTATATATACATTTACATTAGGATAATTGAGACTAATTCTCTGTGGGGATATATTGAAGTTATTAACTATTTAGTTAGCCATGTTTGATTTGTGTTCTTGTTGACAAATGAATATTAACACTGTATTTATGTTTATTTGTTTGTTCAGCGAACCGCTGGCCGATGGTTGTTGGCCGTACTTTGGTGTCTGGTCGTTGATCTCTGGTCATCATTAGTACGGAAGAAGTTTGAAGAAAGGAATAAACAGACTAGAAGTTAAAGCTGTTGTTTCATGACTCTTCAATCAGCGAGTTTGAACTTAAGCAATTTGAGAATTTCACTGTAGTCCGATAAGATACTACATTCAGTTCGCAACTGCATCATGGATACCCATGAGCCAATTTCAGAAGCCGGAGCTGGAGCTGGAGCTGGAGCTGGAGCCGGAGCCGGAGTGGACGATGACGAGGTTAAGTCTACCACATCCCGGGTGAGCACCACGTCCAGGCTATCGCGAGTGAGTGAGACATCAAGCGTCAAACTTCGCGCAGCAAAGGTGAAGGAGGAACTGGCGAATAGGAAGCGTGAGCAGTTTCTACAGGAACAAAGACTGCGTCGTGAACAATTTGAATTAAATGAAAGAATTGAATTACTGAAGATCGACCATGAGACGGACAATGCCAAGGTCGAGTCTTCAATGTGGCGAGAGCAGGTGGATCAAGAACTGGCCGAAGGAGCTGAAATTCCGCCTTTGCCTAAAGAAAATGTGGACACTAACCAAAGGACTGAACAGTGGTTTTCCAATCAAGTCAACTCGAGTAATGTACCAGTAGTTCAAGATGCTAATGTACATGTTAAGTGTAATGTAAGTACTGGTGGGCACCTTGATGAAGGCAGTACAGCCATTCATAAGTCAGGTGAAGAACGTGTTGACAAGGGATACCATAATAACACCCAAGTAAATTATAATGACCAATTTGTAAGAGGACTAGGGCAGAAATCCTTCGTTTCTAATCCATTCCAGACCCACACTAATAATCCCTATAATCCTTCAAATATGATGGCAATGGCTCTAAGTTTGCCAAAGCCAGACATGCCAACTTTCTCAGGAAATCCAATCGACTATTGGAATTTCATTAATAGTTTTGAGGTAAATATAGCAGATAGGGTGCATGATAACAGGCTAAGATTGTCTTACCTTATACAGTTTACCACAGGCAAGGCCAGAGAGGCCATTGAAAATTGTGTTCTGTTAGATCCAGTTACAGGTTACTCTCGAGCTAGGGTAATCTTGCAGGACCAGTTTGGACGGAATTATATAGTGGCTAGAGCTCATCTAGAAAAGGTCACCAACAGATCACCACTTCGGGCAACAGACAGTCAGGCTCTGTGGGATCTTGCTAGAGACATGAGAAGGTGCCAGATGACCACTTCCCAGATGGGGTACTCAGCGGATATGAGTACAACTGACACCCTGCTGAAGATACAGCATCTTCTTCCGGTCCACCTACAGTCAAGGTGGGCCAGCCGGGCACATTCTCTGATGGAAGAATCAGTCATGCCCAACTTCTCGCACCTGACCGACTTCATTGAGGAATCAGCCAAGGTGGCGAGTAATGTATTCGGGAAGAATGTTGGGCGCCCTGGACAAACAGAGAAGAAGGTTCCTGCAAAGTCTCGACCGAAGGGTTCAACCTTCAACACAAGTGGGAATTCAGGGAAATCCAAGGGAACAAGCACATGTCCATGCTGTTCCGAAGTACATGAACTTGACAAATGCCGCAAGTTCAAGGACAAGTCAGTAGATGAAAGGTTTACCCTTGTCAAATCCAAGGGTCTCTGCTTCAACTGCTTCAAGGGTTCGCACACCTCTCGGGGCTGCTCCGCCAAACCAAGGTGTAGTAAGGAAGGATGCAAGAGGAAGCATCACACCCTTCTTCACATGGAGTGGACCTCTACAAATAAGGAGCAGAAGCAAGAAGCCAGTCAGCAAACTGGGGCCGGGCAAGCAACAGATGACTCAGAGAACCAAGCCGACACTAATGCTGTCGGTGGCCAGAAGGAGGTTTGTCTCAGGGTACTACCTGTCAAGGTCAGAAGCAACGGCAGAGAAGTGATAACTTGGGCATTGCTTGATCATGGCAGTGATGTTTCACTCTGTGAGCAGCGACTGGCGAATGATCTTGGCATCCAAGGGAAGGAGACAAACTTCAGGCTGACAACAGTCAACAATGCAAGCACCCAAAGAGGAGGCAAGGAGGTTAGTTTCTCCATCCAAGGGCTTCAAGACAGTGAAGTCATAGACATGCCCAGGGTGTGGACGGTAGAGGCACTACCAACAACACACCGTAGCATACCAAGGCAGCAGGATATAGACAGATGGTCTCATCTGAGGGGCATAGAGCTTCCAACAGCTGCCAAGAAGGACATCACCTTGCTCATAGGGAGCGACACTCCAGAAGCTTTCTGGGTCCAGGAAGAAAGAAGGGGTAAGAAGAAAGAACCCTATGCCATCCGATCCCCATTAGGCTGGACGGTCATGGGCCCCACTGGACGCAGAAGGAAGAGAGCCTTTGAGGTGAACAATGTCACAATGGACAACCAACTGCAAGAACAAGTCCAGAGATTCTGGCAACTAGACCATGCCCTCGGCGACGAGAGCGAGAAGTTAGGAGATTCGGTGGAAGACAGGAAGGCCCGTTCCATCATGGAAGATACCATTAGTCTAAAGGATGGGCATTATGAGATGGGGTTGCCCTGGCGCCAATTCCCTCCGTCTCTACCAAACAATCACAAGATGGCAGAGTCACGTCTCCAGTCCCTGAAGAGAAGGCTAGAGAAGGATAACGACCTCCATCAAAGGTACACAGCGACTATGACAGATTACCTGACCAAGGGATTTGCAAAGGAGGTAGATGAGGACCTTCCGAAGAAGGGCTTCATCTGGTATCTACCTCATCATCCAGTAACTCATCCCTTCAAGCCAGAAAAGGTGCGTGTGGTGTTTGACTGTGCCGCCAAATATCTTGGAGTCTCCCTTAATAACCAGCTATTGAGTGGACCTGATTACACCAATAAGCTTGTTGGTGTACTTCTTCGCTTCAGACAAGAGAAGATAGCACTCGTAGCAGATGTGGAGGGTATGTTCCACCAAGTTAGGGTCACACCCAGCCACACAGATGCTCTACGTTTCCTGTGGTGGGAGAATGGCGACACGAACACAGCACCAAAGACATACAAGATGCAAGTCCATCTATTTGGAGCGACTTCGTCTCCTAGTTGTGCAGGATTTGCACTTCAAAGGACAGAAGAGGACAACAGGCAGGACTATGAACCAGAAGTCTGTCAAATAGTCAAGGACAACTTCTACGTGGATGATTGCCTGAAGTCAGTTGGTTCAAGGCAGGAAGCGACAAGGCTTATTCCTCAGCTATGCAGCCTTCTAAGAAAGGGAGGATTCAGACTGACGAAGTGGGTCAGCAACGACAAGGAAGTTCTGGCCACAGTCCCTCCAACAGAAAGAGCTGCATCAGTTGTCGATCTCGACTTGGATCATTTACCGATAGAGAGGACACTTGGAGTTTTGTGGAACATGGACTCCGACATGTTTAGCTTCAAAGTGTCCCCCAAGGAAGTACCAGCTACAAGGAGAGGTATACTGTCAGCCACAAGCTCCTTGTACGACCCACTTGGATTCGTGGCACCATTCACAGTAAATGCAAAGCTTCTGTTGCAGAATCTTTGCGCCCAAGGTCTTGGCTGGGACGAGAAGGTCAAGGACCAGGACTTGCAACGCTGGCAAGCCTGGCTGGCTGAGCTACCGGAGTTAACTTCAGTACATATCCCAAGATGCTTCAAGCCATCGGACTTTAAGGACCCCATCTACGATCTCCACGTATTCTGCGATGCATCAGAAAGAGCCTATGCAGCTTGTGCCTACCTCAGGATAGAGGATTCTGGTCGCACTCACAGTGCATTCGTGATGGGGAAGACAAGGCTTTGTCCTCTTAAGAAGATGACAGTTCCCAGATTGGAGCTGTCAGCAGCAGTGCTAGGAGTGAAGCTGGGCCAAACCGTGACAGAAGAGCTCAGGCTGCCAGTGAGGAGTGTCACTTATTGGACAGATTCTACCTCAGTGCTGCTGTACATAAGGAACACCAGCAGAAGGTTCCGCACATTTGTGGCAAACAGAGTAGCTGTCATCCAGGAGAAGAGTGACAGTTCTCAGTGGCGCCACGTGGACACCAAGAGCAATCCAGCTGATGATGGCTCAAGAGGCTTGCAAGCTGGGCAGTTATCAAGGTGGATCCAAGGACCAATCTTTCTGCTGAAGAAAGAAGAAGATTGGCCCGACGCATTCTCGACCTCCAAAGGCCTGAGGGTACTGCCTTCTCAGGACCTCCAAGATGATCCTGAGGTAAAGGGGACCAATGCTATCTCAACCAAGCCTGGAGATGGTGTTAGGGAACTACTCAATCACTATTCCTCCTGGAACAGATTAAGGAGAGGAGTAGCTTGGATCCTCCGCCTCAAAGCATATCTGATAGCCCGGGCAAGGACAAGTGCATCACCCAAGGAGGCTGGAGATTTGACACCTTCTGAGTTGAAGGTAGCAGAGCTAGAAATAGTCAAATGCATTCAGAAGGATGCCTTTCCAGCAGAGTTTGAGAGGAACAGAAAGTCAACGGGTGAACCTTCCTCCATGAAGAAACTGAATCCTACCCTAGTAGATGGAGTCTTGCGGGTAGGAGGGAGACTTGACAGATCTCCTATTGACTACAATGCCAAACACCCTATGATATTGCCGAGCAACCATCATGTAACCAGACTGCTCATTGAATACAGTCATCAAGAAGTTGGCCATTCTGGTGCAGGCATGACGTGGACGGCCCTAAGGTCAAACTACTGGATCCTCAAGGGTGGTTCCACTGTTCGACGCATCATAGGAAAATGTCTCCAATGCAAGAAAAGAAATGCGCCAAGAGGGAAACAAATGATGGCTGACTTGCCCAAAGAAAGAGTTACGCCGGACAAGCCGCCATTCACCTTCACTGGAGTTGACTACTTCGGGCCCTTCAATGTCAAGCTAGGCCGGAGTCAGCCGAAGAGGTACGGCTGTATATTCACATGTCTTACGACTAGGGCCGTACATCTGGAAATAGCCAACTCCTTGGACACAGATTCGTTCATCAATGCTCTACGAAGATTCGTGAACCGCAGAGGACTGCCTGAGAAAATTTTCAGTGACAATGGCACGAACTTTAGAGCTGGATATAAAGAACTAAAGCAGAGCCTAGCAGAGCTCAACACAGCTAAGGTGTGTCGCTTCTTAACCCAGCAAGGGATTGAATGGGAGTTTAACCCTCCGGGTGCAAGCCACATGGGTGGCGTTTGGGAAAGAGTAATTCGGTCGGTCAGGAAGATATTGGGGAATCTTCTCAAGCAGCAGACTGTTACCGATGAGAATCTAAGCACCCTTATGTCTGAAGTAGAGGCGATCCTCAATGCAAGACCTTTGACACCCCTAAGTGCGGACCCCCAAGATGAGGAACCGCTAACACCCAATCATCTTCTTCTCATGAGAAGAAACCCTTCGTTATCACCGGGAGTCTTCGATAAGGATGATTGCTACAGTAGAAGAAGATGGAAACAAACTCAATATCTGGCCGGACAGTTCTGGAGGCGTTGGACAAAGGAATATCTTCCCTTGCTTCAAGAACGCCAAAGGTGGCTTAAACCACAAAGAAACTTCCAGACTGACGACCTTGTACTCGTGGCTGACGATGCTGCCCCTCGTGGGCACTGGCCATTAGGACGGGTAACCATGACATACCCAGACAGACATGGACTAGTTAGGCAAGTGGAGGTTAGGATAGGTTCGAAATATTATAGACGACCAATCTCCAAACTCTGTCTGTTAGAAGGCGAAAATTAGGTTACAATAAATTATGACATCCGTTAAGACCTAGGGACCACCCGCCTTTAATTATTTCTTACATAAATGTAATGATTATTGTTGATGTGATATTTTATTGATTATGTTTTCAATTGTTGTTTATACGTTATCGCTATGTATGGTATATTGATGCCGCTTTACATGTTATTATTTCAGTGAAATGAGTCACTGGTGGTTGCCTCATTTGGGGCCGGGTATGTAGCGGCAAGACTAGGTTTGATAATGCCCTTCTGCAGTGGCAAGGTAAAGAATAAACAAAGTTGTTTGCAAATGCAAGTTTGTGGTTATGTAACACAGAGCACTGCTCCTTGTGCTCCTTGTTTCCAAGAAGTTTAGTGGAAGATATGAGTCATAGGGGTGAGGCATCACCCAAAGAATGGAACAAAGGAAAGTAGATTCAGAGTTGCAGTATATTGGGAAGAAAGCAGTCAAGAAATAGTATTCCTTCCTGTAAATTGTGAAAATCCCCAGGATTGCAAACAGTTGGTAAGTTAAAATTGCATTATTGTCAAAGTTTATATCTGTGCTGTCACTTATACCATAATACTTGGTTCAATAACTGATTCATACTTTTATATTTCAAGCTCAAAGTAGAGTGATGGAATTTGGCACTTTGCTCTCCATCAAGCATTATATTGCATACTGGTACACACCACACAAACTAATAGACAGTGAATGGTGTTAAGTCATATTTAACTGATGTACTACAAAGAGATGAACTCTGTATTCTCTATATCTTCTATATTATTGTGTGCTTTATATTCAGAAGAACTTCCTATTAATTGATTTGTATAAGAAATATCATCTTTGTATTCTTTATGTGAGAGTGAGATATAAGGGTCATTCTCATCATAATATTCGTTGAAATTCAGTATAACACATCAGTGATATTGTGTTGGGTTGTTTAGAAGATCTCTGCACCTATATAGGCATGAGATCATGAGTAGGTTATTATAACGTTAAGTTGTGTAGTGTTATCATTCACATTTGAGTGTTGTTGTTTAAATTAGTTTAGGAATCACATATACGATTCATTATGGTTGATGATTTAGCAAGGTTCTAATTGTTGTTTGTGATATAATTTGCGTTAGCCTATACATGTATATCAATTTCAGTATTATAATTCGCTATTCGATTTATATTACCACCAGACATTATTAAAGGATGATGTCCCATTTAATAATTACATGCAAAATAGGTTAATAGGTTGATATTAGATATATTCAGATGCTTAATTTGATAATCATTACTGTCATTTAATCACCAATTTAATAAGGTAACAGTCGTTTGTGGAATAACAATTATTCCACTCAATATATGAACAATAATACAGGTCCTTTATATAATATCCTTGTATATATACATTTACATTAGGATAATTGAGACTAATTCTCTGTGGGGATATATTGAAGTTATTAACTATTTAGTTAGCCATGTTTGATTTGTGTTCTTGTTGACAAATGAATATTAACACTGTATTTATGTTTATTTGTTTGTTCAGCGAACCGCTGGCCGATGGTTGTTGGCCGTACTTTGGTGTCTGGTCGTTGATCTCTGGTCATCATTAGTACGGAAGAAGTTTGAAGAAAGGAATAAACAGACTAGAAGTTAAAGCTGTTGTTTCATGACTCTTCAATCAGCGAGTTTGAACTTAAGCAATTTGAGAATTTCACTGTAGTCCGATAAGATACTACAGCCACCTTTTTTTCCATTTCATTTGTTAAGAACTAGATACGGTAATCTTTTTTACACAGTGCTTACTGAGCAGATCACCTTTACATGTATTTAGTACTAAAGAAGAAGTTATCAATATCACAAGATTCAAATAAAGCATCTGCAAGCCCTACTTTTAGTTATATCAAGCTACAATATACATGTAGTCTGCATATATAACAAAATCTTTTTTCAATGAGCATATATGTTGTAGAAAAAAATAACCAAAACAACAATGAACTTGTAGGCTACATGTAATTTACTGGTACATCAGTTCTTTTCACTGCAATTTAAAATTTCCCAAAACACCCCGGTTCTTTACAATTTTTTTTATGAAGCACTCTGTTTTCATCATGTAAAACACTGAATAGGCCTAGAAGATAACATTGAGTTTACACATGCTCACTATCACTTCCACAAGATATTTGTTGTCGAGGAAAGAAGGCTAAGGGTAGTAACATATATTAACACTTGCAATGTAGGATATCCATTGACACATCCCCAGGAGATTTCAATTTCCCTCAAAATAATTCTTCATCCACTGAGTACACAAAGCTTCCAAACGCAGACTTTGTGACGTTAAATCATGTTAATGATGATTATCATACCACTATCCCCCTGTCTCCAAAGAATAGGGATGAGCTACGTGTCAGTCCAATCAGACAAATTAAAGTTATGTACATGTGTACATGCATACTGGAAAACATCCAAATGATGATACTGTACATACATGTATGTACATTGTAGGAACAGGCTGTATTTCGTCATTGTGCAATTATTTATTTTTTATTGGCACATTAAGCTTTCAGAGCTTATTTAAAAATAAAAACAAAATTAAATATAAATTATCAATGTTTAATAAACCTACATGATTGTATAGCCTGCATTCTCCATTATCTGAACTTACATTTTGATTTTTCCTTATTGTTCAAAATTTCACAAATCTAGATTGTATCGGCCCTACATTTACAAGTTACCAAATCTGCATGACTGCGTTAGTTCATTGGCAGGAAAAGGAGTTTTTTACTCTAAATACACACAATACACCCACAAATGCTTACAGAAACCCACAAATATGCGATCTTTGACCCAAAGTTGCCATTGTACATTGTAGATGATGTTATCCGATGCTGAATTACTCATGATTGGAGGGTATGGAATTTGAAGAATACAGGATTTAAAGAATATATACAGGATATTACTGATTCACCATCTAAAGTGAATCCTATCAATCTGATAACCTTACACTAATTTTTAAAGAACTGTAGATGGCCATGCAAATGTACATGTACATGTATGAGTATAGTAGGCCTACATGTATAGATGTATACAAAAGGCAAAATCTCACGAATATGATGTCTGAACTTTGTCCCTGTACATGTATGTTAAAGGAAAAGTCCACCTTGATATCAAGTTGGTTTTAAAAGAAGGAGAATTAAGGAAACAAATCCATGAAAGTTCAAGCAAAATCTGTACAAAAAAATCATGAATTTCCACATTTCTAAAGAAAATATTTAATCATTCATGCATCCTAGATATAATCATTGCACATTATGTTTTGACACAAAACCTGTATGAAACAAATGTATTCCTTCATCAACTAAGAAAATGAAAATTTCTTTAAAAGGCAAATGGGTTTGTGTTTGTGTTTGATTGATTACAACTTTAAGAATTCATAACTTTCTGATTTCTTATCACTAATCAGATTTTGCTAAAACTTTCATTGATCTGTTTCTTTAATTTTTCTTGTTCTTTTAAAGCCAATTTGATGCCATTTTTACAGAAAACATAATTGGGTTTCTTACTGTCAATATCTTAATAGTCCTTCTTGTCTGTAATATATAATACAGAAAGTTATCATACATGTACATGTAAGAGAAGTACAAAAATGAATGAATAAATCCTTTGGGAGAAGGCCCTTTGTTCCCATCTGATCTTCTTGCAGCACACACAACATTTGAAACAATGTCAAAAAGAAGAAGAAAAATAGTTTTTTTTTTAGTTCTTGTAAATTTTAAGCCTTTTCTACTTGCAAAACAATGGATAGCCACTTCACAACTTGTGTTACCAAACTTGTTTTAAATGCAACCATTTCCCTGCTCAAATAAATCCCCCTTTGCCTTATTCAAATTCTCAACAGGCGCCTGACCCACAGGATTGAATCTACACAATGGTCATGCATGAGAGATTCACTAAATGACTAGAGTGGCATAAAGGAACTGTTGAGAAGGGAACAATACATCCAGTGAAGCCTACAAAAGAACCAACATATACAACTTTGTACATGGTACCAGTGCGCAGGTACATGTAGTAATGATAGATTGTCAATACATGTCGGCTACATATTCCAAACAATAAGCCTACACTTGAAAAGATAAAACAAATTAAGAAAAAATGCAATATAATAAATTTCTATTTAGTCCCATGATGATTCTACAGTCCTGTAACACACAATGCAGCACCATGTAGGCATTTCTCATCAGAAATAGATTTCGTAGCATCAGGCCATGGCCTCCATTTGTATTTCTATAGTAAACACTGCAGGGGTATTGAGTGATGATGGATGTCATACTGTCTAACCCAAACCAGCGGGGACACTCACGAATATGACCTCAAAATGGGCAAAAGATAACATCAGTGACCAAAAGAGAGTTCTGGAGTCTACAAATTACATGTATGATAAAAATCATATTCGTAAATGTAGGCCTATTACAACTTTACAGTATTTTAGATGTAGGCCTATCGGGACGGAAGGCCTCTTCAGAAGACTAAAATTCTACAAATAGGTTTCCATAAAGCATGTGATACATTTCCTTACTACACAACTGTATGGTCAAGATTGCTGATACTATTACATAACTATGACAAGTACATGTAGCAACCACTTGTCTGCATTCCAGAGGCATCACATCATCAGAGCCATTAATCTCTACTCAGTCAGTCAGTCAGTGGTCACCTCTTCTGGCATTGCCAGTGCCATGCTATGGTCATAACTACCATGGTGCCTCATGATTAATGACTTGCTGAGATATAAATGGCAGCCATTAATCAAGGAAGCAAATGATGGATACATGTACATTTTACACTCAGCACCCTGAGTACACTGTCCATTTGTGTACATGTAACAAAGGGGTTGACATCAGTATACATCAGTTGACATCAGTAGATGAAATGCATGAAATGCACTATTCTGTCTATCAAATATTACATACACATACACATTCATGCGTGTCAAAGTAAACTTTTTAGTAACTATAATGTAAATAATAACAGCTACCTAATACATTATATGACCTTCTCCATCATTTTTCTGAATGTGCAATGGGCATCTCAATCACAGAGATTTCATTCACCATTTCAGTCAGAACCTGTCTACAAATAGACAATAAATTTTCACACTATTCTTGAAACACAACAGTGGCGGATCCAGGAATTTGGAATAGGGGGCGCCAGCAGCAAGGGAGCGGAGGGTGTGGGAGGGGGAAATCACAAAACAGAAAAATGAAAGGGGGGAGTGCCCTTGGTGCCCCTGCCTGGATCCACCACTGCACAATGCCATCTTAACTTTCTAAGTGTAAGTTATAGGGAATAAATAATTGTATTAAAGGGAAATCCAACCTTAATAGCAAGTTGCTCTGAAAGAAAGAGGAAAAATCAGAGAAGCAGATTGGTAAAAGTTTGAATGAAATTGGACAAGTAATAAGAAAGTTATGAATTTTTGAAAGTTGTAATCACTATATGCATATGGGAATTTCAAATTGGCCGAATAGGTAATGTCACTGTGATGTAGCTGTGGACAACTCCCCCATTCGCTCTAACACACAAAATGACTAAAATGTCACTTTTTTTCAAAATGCATTACTCAGTAGGATCTTTTCATTCATGAGGACCTATAACAATATGCTATCTCCAATATATTTTGAGTACTGCCCCGAGGGTAAAAGCGCCTTGAAGAAAACCGCAAATTAGTGATATTTTTGTGTACGACAAATGGGAGAGTTGTCCACAGAAATGTCACAATTGACACACCAAATTGCCAATTCGAGATTCGCATAGATGTAGTGATCTCATTTTTCAAACATCCATAACTTTCTTAGTCCTTGTCCGATTTCTTTAAAACTTTCACCATCCTGTTTTTCTTATTTTTCTGCTTTCACACAAATCATCGTATTACCAAGGTTGGATTGCCCTAAGACAAACAACCTACATGTATGATACACTGCGTATTCAAATTTCAGTGAGTTAAATCAGACCCCCAATTCTGCCCTCCTCTTGCCTTCAGTAGCCACACTATGTCCCTCATTTTTTTCTGAATGTGCAATGGGTGTCTCATTCACAGAGATTTCATTCACCATTTCAGTCAGAACCTGTCTACAATAGACATAAATTTTCAGGCTATTCTTGAAACACAATTCCATCTTAACATTCTAAGTGTAAGTTATACGGAATAAATGACTGTACTAAATTAAGACTAACAAACTACATATGATACACTGCATATTTAAATTTCAGTGAGTTAAATCAGACCCCCAATTCTGCCCTCCTCTTGCCTTCAGTAGCCACACTATGGTGATAATTTCATTTCCACAAGCCCCAATCAATAGTAGTTCTCACTCAATCGAAAGCAAACAAAATAAGGAAGTCAGTGCTGGATGGGAATCAATCCTTTCAATTACTCTGACACTATCACTGCAAGCCATCATCCATCTTGTCACTGAACTGCCACCAGGCAAGGAAAGGAGATCTTTATTTTCATTAAAGGATCAATACCTCACCCCTTGCAGTTGGTTGCCCAGGATCTGAGCCACATATAAAAACCACATCTTTAAAAATGAAGTACATGTAGGACATAAAACACGCCCATACAATCTAGTAGCCTGCTAGTTGTTTCCTTTGCTTTTTAGAAGACATCCTTGTATTTATTTTGCTTACAAGAATGATATTTTGAATTAAGGGAAAATAAAGGTCAGATTTTCCATATGAGCCGGCCACTTGTCTTACTCAACCATGAAGCTGGGAGTTACTGCACTTTTCCTTATCCATATTCCATACCATGTCTCCTCTGCAAAATGCAATCTCCATCACTATACTCTCTAACCATATGGTGTCTGACATTCAAGACTCAATATCTTACTGAATCTGGTGATAAGAGGCAGAGACCCTTTACTGCCCTGATACTATCTGGGCAAAATTTGACATTGTATTTGGAGTCTTGGACTACCTAATAAATCATAATTGTCAGTTTCAGTACTCTCTGATACAGTATCTAGATGGTATGACTTCACTGAATGCAATTATCATAATCCATAATTGGCTATCTTGAACTAGCAACTCAAGGGAGTAGGCGAGGAGGGTGATGTAATTTCCAGGGTCTGCAGAATCTCCCAGGTCTATCTCAATTAGATACATGTACAATTAAGTTCTATTAGGGGAAGTGCACCCTGTTATTAAGTTGATTTCAATAAAAACAGTAAAATAAGAAAAAAAATGTTAACTATTGAAAGTTTGAACAAAATCCGAAGAGAAATCAAAAAGTTATGAATTTTTGAAGTTGTGATCAAACACAAATTAGCAACTCAGTGAAGTATCTTGCAAGCTCCTCTCCTACTGTACATGTATTTGGTCTGTAGACTGTACGGAAAATTATTTTCATTTTCTTAGTTAATGATAAAGAAATACACTTGTTTCATATAGGTTTTGTGTAAAAAAAATACAGGTATGTGCAATGATTGTATCTAGGTTGCAAGTATGATTTACATGTACATGTAAATATGTTCTTTAGTACTGGGCAATAGGTCGAAAGATATGCCACAAGTTGCTTTTGTGCTTGACTGATTTCAACTTCAAAAAATAACTTTCTTGATTCTTATCAGATTTTGCTTAAAGGTTCCCTTCTATGAAATCCTAATTCTTGTTATTTTGTACATGATACTCATCTAAATTGAAAAATGACATCCGTTTGCAATGAATACGTATCTGAATATTTTTAAAATAATATTTTCCCCACGTATTCAGGCCTAAACGAGTCTGCTAAGCTCCGCCCCCTTTTAAACCCCGAATTCTCGTTCTTCGAGCATGATTGACGTGTGACGTCACAAACCGACATCGCCGGTGCTTGTTTACAATATCTTGCATATATACGTGTGCAAACTAACTTGCAGTTATATACCACCTCGAAAACCACCTCTAAATCGAAGTATGCCGCAACGCTGTGTCTTTGAAGGTTGCAGCAACATCACAAAGGAGGGTGTAAGTCTACATTTATTCCTCAAAGACCCAAATATTAGAAGAAAATGGACCTCAAAAGTGAAACTAACTCGCGTCAATTGGAAGGGGCCGAGTGACCGCAGTGTCCATGTGTTCCGAGCACATTTGTGCGGAGGACTTCCTCGATAGTACGGGGCTGCATGCGGCGTTTGGCATCAAGAAAAGGCCGTCCCTGAAGCAAGATGCCATCCCCAAAATCAAACTTGATCTACGGTATCTATTGATCATATATCTATTGATCAACTATCACTGTACCTACACTAACTTAGTCTACCGGTACTTATTATTCATAGCAGCACAATGAAAACATGCAAGGTAACAGGAGAGCTAAGGGTTTTCTGGATATCAATGTTAGAATTTACTAGAAACAAAACGCTACCACCCCATGCACCAGTAAAACCCTACCCAAGCCGCGCCCAGGCCAGGCAGGGTCAGCAGGCGAACGACCGAACGGCACGGCGTGTACACCTGCGCACGTCGAGCTCACTGCCTCGATCAGCTATCAGCTCAGCCTCATCAGGACTGGGGCATTTTGCAAGCGCAAACAAGATTCATAATTGGTGGATATGCGTAAATGAAAATTTAATCGGCAATCTAATTATCAAAAGGAATTACTAGTTATAATTCCCAAGTCTCCCGTCGATATCTTCTCCGTTATTGAAATCAGGGACGTCTCTGTCATATAATCAGAATCCGACATGTCTGGTTCAAACAAATACGGCCGTGCCCCTAATTCCTCTTTTATTTCTTCTGTCTGAAGAAGATGTTATCGTTCGTTGATATAGGATTAAAAAAAAACTAAAATGAAGGGCTGTAATGGCACGAAGTCGAAGCTAGGATCTACACGAAGTTCAATAGCCTACACACACACTTTCAGCTTGCGTGGAGTCAAGCATTCTGAGTGTGACGTCACATGACGTCATCGATCGCTGGACCGATTTTCCAAAATTTTTAGGGGCGTTCCCAATTAATTTTTTATTTTCAAGTTTACAGATTAATGAATGGAATTCAGGTAAAATGGTTGACAGATCTGGATTCACAGTAGAAAAGTCTACTAATTGAAGTTCCTTTGTAATTCCATAAAAGGGAACCTTTAAACTTTCAAATAAATTCAACTTGATATCAGGGTGGACTTTCCCTTAAAATGTATTAATTATATTCTCTCAGGGTTGATCAACTTGATTTAAATTGTGAAAGTTCTTTCAGATAGACTCTTTTATTATTCAAAGATATGTACTTGTATTTCATTTTATATTCCATAAGGATGACAGTGAATGACCCAAGAAAAAATAAGAAAATATATACATGTAGACTTACATGTACATACTTGTACAAGTTTAATTACAAGTACTTGTAGGTAGCCAACACACAGACTCTATGATATAAAATATTCTTGTGCTTAAAATACAAACAGATGTGAGCATTAAAAGGGTAAAAGTATGCAAAGAATCCATGAAAACAAAATAGCCTTACATGCTACTTTGTATACATGTACATGTATATCGTGTGATAAGTTCATTCAAGGATTACTCTAATCCCCTATGGGATTAGGCAAATTCACAGAACAAAACACATCCTTAATCATGAGAGTTATAACAAATGTACATGTAATTACTGTCTAGCACCAACATGTACCCCAAGTCACAAAGGGGAAAAGGGGACAATGCAAGACAAGGAACCTAAGACTGAACTTCACTCCTTTTTGTGAATAATAGCTAACTTTAATAGAAACTGGAGTTGATAATGACTCATGTCTGAAGTCATACATGGGTGAATCAAAATCCTTATCCAAATGCCATTTGTAGTTTCAGCTCTACATGCAGTAGAAAATCAGATCTACAATATAAATGAGTGCCAGGATGCAAAGTAAGATATTCCAATACAAAGAAAGATAGTCCAAACTGTACATGTACATACATGTAATAACATTTTAATTTGTGAAAGCTAGACTAACTCAAAACTGCAAGAATACCCAATAGTAATACATGCACGACAATTTTCATTATAAATAAAAAATTTTGACTAGATTAGCATTCATCCTTCTAAAACAGCATACCATGATGACTATACAGACAAGTTCTAGCTACTGGTGACTAAACACATTAATTCCACCAGATGCAATCAAGTGCACAGTGGGAGAGATTTCTGTGTAACGAAGAGATGACACAACATGGTTTTAATACAAATTATTTCTTCATTTTAATATCAACTACATTTACATTGTACACAGTCCTACAATACACTGTCTACTTGGCTTCATTTCCCAACCTTTGGTGAACTTGTGAAAGTTCTTTATGTTGAGTCTGTAATTTACATTTCTTCAACAATTGATTTTCAATGAAATTAGGTACAAAAATATATCAAAAGTTGGCCAAAAGGACAATGTGCTGACTGCCTGGCTACCTCACATACATGTACATGTACAGGGTTGTCACCAGGGCCTTTTTAGTGGTGGAAATTTTATCGCCTGTGAGTTACTTACGGGCGAGTTTTCTCAAAACCCGAACATGTGCAAATCAGCTGATTGCAACATTCCAGCTCGGAGATGAGTACAGTGTGTATGTAGTGATTTGATGTTGGGCAAAATTCTTCACACAGTTTCATGTAAATTTGCTTAAGCATACATATTTCATTGAATTTGCTGGCTTAAACCACAATTGCATGTTTGTAGGTCAAAATCGTAGTATTTTTTCTTTGTCGGTGGGGAAATTAGTGCTGGGCGGGCGGGTGTGATATTGCATTGAGTGCCGGTCGAAAATTTTACACTTATGCGAGGTTATTGGAGATAACCTCGCACTCTGTCCCTTCATACCATGAGCAATTGCTTCCCATAGGCAAGTGTGTGATATCTTGCCCATATGTGTGCTGGAGGGAGCAAGATCACCGACCAAAAACAGCCTGAAAATTTCACTTGATCAAGATGAAAAAGATCCTATCGAAGGATCTGGCATGAAATTAGATATTCTATCATTCTAAAATGTAGAAGGAAGTATTTTCTCAAAATTTTGCCGATTATATTGGTGTTTTTACCTCTTAGAGGTCGTGACGGGCCGAAATTGACACAGCCCCATATAAGTTAGTGATGGTCCCGTGAGTGCATGAGAGAGTGGGTATGAAGGTACAGAGTGCGAGGTACCATGATAACCATGATAACCTCGCATAAGTGTGAATGCCCCCATGGTATAATATCTAGCAAGGAATCTGCAAACTTTAGAGAGATTGTTCTCCTTACTGAGCAATCAAATAGAAATATTTTCAAGATATTTTGAACAGGCTGACAGCTTTCCACATGATTATCAGCTATTTTAAAATTGAGTTTCATTCTCAGTTATTGTGGATCTGTATGCGCAGGTCCTCTGGTCCAATGGGCGGACAGTAAATAGTAATGCGCTTACATGTACTTAATTTATTCAACGACTGAGGTTTAAACCATGGTTTAGACCACTCATGGGCCCTTGCCTATGTGGGACTGTGTCCAACATTCACTGTTGCAGCAGTCAAAAACAGACAACAAAATTGCTCTAAGCAAGATTTAATTTTCTTAAATTTGCTAAATTACCTGATTCATGGACTCTTCCACTCTTACTGTGCCACAAATTAGGGGATTCAGAATTGAAAGTGAAATTTTAAATAATTATTTTCCTCTCCTGTGAATGATCTAGCCTGGAAAAGGGCCTGCTGATACACACAATAGCTATTGAAGCCTATTCACCCATATAAAAAGAGCTAGTCTGAGTACAAGGTTATCTTCAGATAAGCTTGTACATGTATAAGTGGGTTTAGACCACTTATACATGTACAAGCTTATCTGAAGATAACCTTGTACTCCAGACTAGCTTTTACGGGTGAACATGCTTCAATAACTTTTGTGTGTATCAGCAGGCCTTTTTCCAGGCAAGATCATTCATACATGAGAGGAAAATGATTTATTTAAAATCTCACTTTCAATTCTGAATCCTCAAATTCGTGGCACAGTAAGAGTTGAAGAGTCCCTGAATCAGGTAATCTAGCAAATTTAAGTAAATTTAATCTTGCTTAGACTCTTTTTAGAGCAATTTTGTTGTCTGTTTTTGACTGCTGCAACAGTGAATGTTGGATATAGTCCCACATAGGCAAGGGCCTATGAGTGGTTTAGACCATAATTTGAAATAAACCTCTTTCGTGGATTCAGGCCTATCATTTTCTTATTCTATGAATCCTCTTTTTTTTCTCTCTCTCTCTCTTTAAAAAAAAATGATTTGCAAGCCACTAGAAGGCACCATTCTGCATTCAGTCAGCACATCATTTTTGAACAACAAAAAGAAAAGTTTTTAATGTAAGCTTTAGCCTTTAGCTTTTAGCATTAAGTCTCACAGAGTCGTCGACTAAAAAAATTAAGAAAGGCACTAGATCAAGTCTAAGACTAAAGTTAATATTTTAGTCTAACGGTTAGATGTCCAACTCCAACGGCCAAAGTTTCAACGGCAACGTCGCATACTGTTCACCGTGCACCGGCACCGCAGCCGTTCAAGCTCCTCCGAGCACACACCTCACTCCTCAGCTCCACTCCCGATCGGCGACGCCGGTGCCACTGAGACTAGTGCAATAAGCATATTAAATCACCAGTTAAGACACATTATTTCGATATTTAAACATGTAAGCTTTTGGAAAAACTTACCTTGAATGATATTATATCCTCGATAATACCTGTCAGTGGTTAGATGTTTTCATTTTTGTGATAATTACTGCTGTTTTGACAGGTCTCCGGAGCTTGGTTGATTCGTAGATGCTGCTCAATGACAACCGATATTTGATCAGAGATATGATCGAGAGCGTTGATCGTTCTCGATATTGATGCAATTCTTTCTCAGTAGATGGCGCTAGACTACTTTCGTTCTTGTATATTCTGACTATAGTGTATCTATTGGTTTTTTGCACACTTCTAAGATGATCATTCTGCTGAGAAGTACAAGTATTCCTTTCTTTATTGGAGGGTAAATGGTTTTTATGATATTTATGATAGCCCGGATGGAAAAATCTGAACAGAGAATTAGATAATATTTCAAAAGCATATGCATATGAGAGCATCTAACTTTGTTAGGAGGACTCCGCCAGGGGTATCGGTCCGAGGGCTGATAATTATATCTTGTTTTGTTTCCCTTTTGCTCTGTTTAGAAATTATTTCAAGAAAAAGGCTGCCTAACAGTTTGGCATAGAACCCCCCCCCCCCCCTCCCCCCGTTTATTCTCCCTCCCTCCCCCCCCCCTTTCTCTCTCTCTCTCTCTCTCTCTCTCTCTCTCTCTCTCTCTCTCTCTCTCTCTCTCTCTCTCTCTCTCTCTCTCTCTCCGTACATCCGTACACCCGTACCGTATATAAAACTCACATAATATAGGCCCTAGTGTTTTTCAGTTGCGTTATTTATTCATTATAGATCTACACTTTTAGCCCCTCAGTCATTCACTCTAAGAAAGTGTCAAATAATGTTTTAATCTCTGCTCACGACAAACACAGAGACAAATGGAAACAGTGATATCAGCACAAGAATGGCTATTTTCATGTTTAAAAAATGAGTTTTGTCTCAGCACAATTAAAACTTACATCATTTACCCCATAATGGGGGGGGGGGGCCACTCAGGTATATTGGTGTACACATGCGTGTCCATGTATTTAAAAAATGCCCCCTGAACAAGTTTCATACTTTGGTGAAAAGACACCCCTTAACAAGGTTTTCACGTGCTTTTTTTCGTAAAAATTACCCCTTAACGAGGATTTCGCGTGTTTTTTCATAAAAATTACCCTCTAAACAGGTTTGATTGAAATATTACCCCATAAACAAATTTGTCTTAAATATTACTCCCTAAACAAGATTAACTTAACCAACATAAAAAAATACACCACTTGAATTCAAGATCACCTTTTGCAAACTGACATATTCTTCACCTTTGGTGGATAAATTCTTCACACAAGGCAAATATTGCTGCCGGAATGAAAATGACCCCCTAAACGCGTTTGGCCGCATTCCGTTCAGCACCCCCTTTTTGTTGAAAATCGGCGTTTTCGGACCCCTTAACACGTAACGCGCGTTACGCGTCCCTTGCAAAACGCTCTGCAGCCCCTGACACCTTTTTAAAGTTGAGATAAAAAATAATTTGATAGGAATGATAGTGAAACCCACTTAGGCCTACCTAACAGGAAAAAAAGGGGGGCCGGGGGAACAAACAATTATTTGGGTACTTTTCTTTATCTGGTTATATTCATTCTAATGTAAATTCTAATGTAAAACACCCTACTCCCTAGTATATTTTCAATATTGAAGAATAATAACATAGGGGGGGAGTTCGTTGTTGAAATTCTAGTCTCAAGAGCTGGTTAGCCAGACCAGCTGATCATGTCCACTGACAAACCAGTCGTAGACGTGGATGAAGGCGTTTCTTTGTCATTCGTATCGCTGACCCCAAACCCCCGCGCGCCCCGATAAAAATGCATTTCATGAATGAAAGGCTAGGTGTTATACGGTAATCATGTGAGCTCCATCATTGCACCACCTACTTTCGTCAGCTTTGATGGTTAGCCGCTTGGTTTAGTTAGCACTAGGGATCTAAAATTTAAAGCTATTTAATCATACGAATGAAGGACGACCCTTTTCTCCGTATTTTGGTTTGAATCGTTTCAGGGAAAAGATGAAGCTGAGTGGAATATCAGTCATCATTTCGGTGGTTTTTCTCCACGGGTGTATGATCGGTTTAGCGGCCCGTGAAGTCCAGTCCAGCCAGAGGAGTCGGCTAACTGATAACCACATTGCCGATGATGTATTTGCAGGTTTTAGAAAGCCTGTGTCGTCTCATGATAAACCAAATATTGTATTCATTCTCACTGATGATCAAGATGTGACTATGGATGCAATCGTAAGTTTTATGTGTGTTTTTGGCCTAATCGTGAAATCTGTCACCTCTCTTCCCGCTTGGGCGCTCGCATTGTGTACAAAGTCTGTGGGAGTGGAATGCTGTAACACTTTTGACTAGTAACTAGCTATACGAGCTCTGTGGCTTATCAATCTGCTACTGGCCACAGAGCTATACAGCCCATGCCTATACTGCGTGTGGAGGAAGATATCAACCAAAAAATCTAGATCTAAATATCACCATTTCCCACATACTGTGAGCCATGCAAACCACCCTCGGAGTTTGCTAAAGGGGTTACCTTCCAGGATCAACTAAGATTGTAAAAATTGAATGAATAAAAAAGAAAAAAAGCCACAAAATTGGCAGGTGTGATCAGGTTTTTTTACCTTGCACTTGTAACTTGTATATATGGGACTACACATGCAAGGTAAGATTGGTGTAGTCCCATATATACAAGTTACACAGTGTAACTTGTATATATGGGACTACACCAATCTTACCTTGCATGTGTAGTCCCATATATACAAGTTACAAGTGCATGGTAAAAAAACCTGATCACACCTGCCAATTTTGTGGCTTTTTTTCTTTTTTATTCATTCAATTTTTACAATCTTAGTTGATCCTGGATGGTTACCCCTTTAGAAAACTCCGAGGGTGGTTTGCATGGCTCACAGTATGTGGGAAATGGTGATATTTAGATCTAGATTTTTTGGTTGATATCTTCCTCCACACGCAGTATAGGCATGGGCTGTATAGCTCTGTGGCCAGTAGCAGATTGATAAGCCACAGAGCTCGTATAGCTAACTAGTAACAAGCACTGACGAAATAAACGTACGGTAATAAACGTCTGTGAATGGACCAGTGACAGATTTCACGATAATCAGATAATGCCTTGTTTTGTTGTTGATGTGAACAAAAAAAAAACCACTCAAAAATCAATGATTGATTTTTTTTGTTTTATATTTTTGGGCTGAAAAATATAACATGATTACGGTCACTTATAGACTCTGTGATGAGGAGCCCTATCTGCGCACCTAAGACTTGACCAAAAATTTAACAGAAATTTCTTTAATATTCCTCTAATGCTTAATTTCATGTTATTTCTGATATTCTAAAGAGTAAGTGTGCGAAAAATCTCATCAAAATTAGAGCAATAACTATGCCAGTTGCACAAGAAAAAGCGGCCATGTCATTTTGACACTGAAAAACAATGGTGCCCATGTCTGCGCACTCATTCATTTTATACGCAGTTCGGGAGTTTTGATGTAAAAGACAACAATTTTAGGCTTGTGCATAAAATGTCTAAATTAAGACTTTCAATTTTTTTAACTTGTTATTTTAAATGAATGTTTGTCGCTGTAAAAAATTGAAAAGTTTGTGTTTGTTGCGCATTTTGTATGTGCAAACAAGGGCACTGCGCAAACAAGGGCACTGCGCAGACATGGGCACTAGCCATACAAGCTTATCTTCAGATAAGCTTGTACGCCACAGTAGCTTTTATGGGTGAATAGGCTTCAATAGCTTTTGTGTGTATCAGCAGGCCTTTTTCCAGTCTATATCATTCGTACATGAGAGGAAAATAATTATTTGAAATTTCACTTTCTAGCAAATTTAAAGGAGAATGAAACCCTGGGAAAAAATCAGTTATAATGAAAAGAGAGGATAGAGAGAAGCAATTTTTAAAAAGTTCCATCAAAATCAGTTACGAAGTGAGAAAGTTATGGAAGTTTGAAAAGTCTCAATTTACTTTCTATGGCGATCCTCAAATTGGCAATGTTGCTTCAAAGTGACAGGTTTAGTAGTACAACTCTCCATATGTTTTGTACACAAAATTTTATATTTTCCCTATTATCTCTCAAGGTGCAGCTTGTCTCCTTTTTAGCTCAAGATATATACATGTATATGGGAAAAATGTATTTGACACAACATATGTTGAGTCCACTAAAAGACAAGCAGCATCTGTAGAGATATTGGAGAAAATAAGAAATTTTGTGTACAAAACATATTGAGAGCACAGAACTCTTAAAGACTTAGAAGGCTCATACCCATTCCCAAGGCAAAGATCGCGGTATAGCCGTCAAACCCGCTGGAGGATTCGCTCGAGTGCACATGCCGCCATATTGCTTAGTCCTCGATCTTTTCAACTATAGCCAACCAGACCGTGTGCTTCTCAGTGCCTATTTATATTACATCGGATCTTCTCCCCCGGGGGGGGGGGGGGGGGGGGGGGGGGGGGGGGGGGGGGGGGGGGGGGGGGGGGGGGGGGGGGGTACTCACGTATATTGGGTATACGGGGATGTGCCGCTGGGAAGGGTGACTTTTTGAAGAAAGATCCTTAGACATGGGTCCCTTTTTCATTAAAAAGATCCTTAGACATGGGTCCCATTTTTCCCCAAAAAATCCTTAGACATGGGTCTCTTATCCCGGCTCTTATCATTTGTTTCATTCCTCTCTTTTCTCCCTCATTTGTCCGGGAAATCCTTAGACATGGGTCCATTTTTCACAAATAATCCTTAGACATGGGTGCCTATTTACAGCAAAAGGACCCTTGGATGTGGGTATATGGGTCTGGAGTTCTCAGCCGCACACCCCCGTCCGATTATAATCTGAGTACCCCCCCCCCCCCCCCCCCCCCCCCCCCCCCCCCCCGGGATCTTCTCTATCAAAATAAATGGCCTTGTGCCTTCTTCACTTGAAATTTTGAAGTTGGCTTTTCCACTGAAGTTCAGTTGCTTTTCATATGTAACGTCAACTAATACCATGTACATTTTTTTTTTTGAGGGGGAAGAGGTTGGTTCTCTTTCAATTAAGACACAAAGGTTAAATTTTTATTCTCTCAAGTTCAAGATAATATTAACAGTTTTTTTTTCTATCAATATCATTTTTAGTTCTCTTTCAAGAAGGCAGCCAGAGTTCATTTATTCACTGTCATCCTTGACACCCCTCGGCAAAAAACAAAACAAAACAAAAACAAAACAAAAGCAAAATACAATTTCATGTAGGCTTACACATTAAAAAAATATATAATTCCTCTTTTGTATCATGTAGATGACTTGCCTAACGTTATACTTTTTGTACAGTGTCATCTGGTATAAAAAGACCTACAAATTTGTTTTGATTTAACCCTTTCAGGACAGGAATTATTTAAGGGCTAAATTGATCACATTTTGTTCTTCAAATTGGCAACAATAATATTTTTCTTTTAGTGCTACATGGTTCAAATAAGGTGTAATGTCTTTGAAAACAATATACATCATTAGAAACTTAGTCGAAAAGTTGAAAAAATTGCCAATTTTGATAAAAAATAGTGATTTTGAACCTCTCAATGTGTTGCCAATTTAAGGATGTTCAATCTTATTCTCCTTTTTAAAATTCCTGGCATCAAACGCAATATGATCATGCAACAAAAATGGACACAGTGTGAGCAGAATTTTTTGCTCTTTCTACTCATGCATCTGGTATATTTTTTAAGGCTCTAAATCAAAAGTTATTGGGCCAAACCACAAAATGTGGTCAATTGTCTCGAAAGGGTTAAGGGTTTGTTCAACATGCTTCTGCAATGTTTCCTTTTATCTTTGATGATAATCCTTATATAAGTAATCATAGAACCTCAACTTCTACCACTATTTTGGGGACTGCCGGTGATTTTGAATACAAGTACAGGCACTTGTGCAATAAATTGTGATTCAGTGTTTTATATGTAGAATAAGAAATATTGCTGCAAATTTCACGTGTTAGATACCATTTTGGCAAAGAGTCAACTTAAGGCAATTTCAATAACAATGTCTATTGCCTATTGAAATAAGCAAACATTACAATGACGTATTACGTAATCCGAACAGGGTATTGAAATTGCCCTAAAGTTGATTTTTCGAAATCCTTTGCTGTCGAGTTCCTTGCATCAAATTAGAATTGTACTGACTTGTTTGCAATGAATTCATGGCTCTCGAATTTGATCGGCTGGGCAAAGATAAATGATTGAATCTTGCTTCCAATTTGGCAGTTGTGACAAGCGCTTCATTGGGCTTGATGTATTTTTAGTGTTCTTATTTGAGAGTGGGAATCTATATCCTACCAACCTTCAACAAAACACAGATGTCTGGATCATAACAATGATCTGTAAAAACAAGAATTTTCTTGAGGGCTGTACATGTATATTGCAACATACTGAAATGAGCACACCTCGTATCAAACTCTTACAAGTAAAAGACTCAGTTGCATGCATAGTCAGAGATGCATATTTCCGCTTTCAATAAAGTTATTTGCCAAAGCCATGAGAACGGCGAGGGCAAGTTAGGCAAATGGCCACAAAATTTGATTTCCTTGTCATTTCAGTCACCAAAATTAATTGAAATAGTAAATAAATGTAGTACAGAAAAAATTATCAAAATGAGCAACAAGAGTGAATGATGACTGCACTTCTGTAATAAGCATAAAAATGGCAGAAGCAACATTTGATAACACTCCTGGCAATTTATTTCAAGTATTACAAGAGAAATTTCCCTCTTTTCTTTTTTTCTCTTGGTTCATTTCAATACTAGCATTAACACAATCGAGCAATTTCAGAAAGATTTTATATCACCATAGTGTTATATTCCAACGATCAAACATTTTATACTGAGTGTCGTTGACGCGACGAACTGCATGAAGCTGGAGAGCGAAGGACTAACCAAGATGGCGGATATCACGTGATCACGTACGAGCGATGGCTACAATATCGCACCTGCACGAGCCTTCTACGTCTTTAGGAGTTCTGTGATTGAGAGTTGTACTACTAAACCTGCCATTTTGAAGCAACATTGCCAATTTTAGGATCGCTATAGAAAGTAAATTGAGAATTTTCAAACTTTCATAACTTTTTCATTTCATAACCAATTTTGATGGAACTTTTTTTTAATTGCTTCTCTCTGTCCTCTCTTTTCATTAAAATGGATATTTCCCCAGGGTTTCATTCTCCTTCAAGAAAATTAAATCTTGCTGAGAGCATTTTTGTTGTCTGTTTTTGACTGCTGCAACAGTGAGTGTTGGACACAGTCCCACACAGGCAAGGGCCTATGAGTGGATTATGGTAATCCAATTCCAAGACCTAGTGAGAGTTTTTTATTTTTGTATTTAAATTGATCTACCAAAATGATGTTTCTTTAGAAGAGCAACATTTTGGACTGTAAGTAACTTAAAAACATCAAATAAATCTGATTCTGATTTTTAATTTAAACCAAAAAAAAATTAATTATGATTTTTTTTCCCCCAATTGGTTGTGACACACCTTCTCTCAGTGGTCCTTAAAAATTCAGTTTAACTGGTTTAAGTTTGTCTTGTCATGCTGGTTTGATTTGTTGGAAGAGTTGGTTACTCTCCTCACACACGGACTGAAATCTCCCACATGCGCTGCCTGTGAGTGTGAGCCAATGTAAAAAGTTATTTCAAAGCAGTAATCAGTTGGTTTAAATGGATCCAGTCTAACTCTACATTGAGGATAACTTGGACTCGGCAGAAATCTTCTACCAACAAGTTATCCAAAAGAGCTGAATCAATGATCTTGCATCAATTTTTGCTTTAGGTACAACTTTTACAACACTCACATTCACGATTATTTGATGGGAATGTGTAAAATAGTTGCTAAAAAACGTTCATGTTGAAATCTTAGAGGTGAAATTCTATAAGACAAGAAAATTATGGCTATTAAAGATAAAGTTGAGTTCTGATCACATGATTACATTGTAATGAAAGAAACTGTCTCAAAGTGATTGGAAAAGGTTCATCATGTTTACATAAGAATTGGTGTATACTGGTAGGTTTCTGAATCATCCAAATGATAAGAAATTGACCCAATCTCACTGAAAAGCACATACTGTGCACAAAGAAAGGGATACATGTACATGTATATGGGACTGCACACACATGTGGCATGAATGTTCGGCCTGAACACTTAAGCTGTTTCTTGTCTAGTTCAGATATGAGGGCAATTGAAGAGCAATCATTTTCAGGGGACATTTCTAATATAATGTTCTTCCAAATTGACATATAATGTATGGGAAAGCTCACAAATTATTTCTCTCTTTTGCCAGAACTCAACCTTCTCTCTAGTGCTTCCACATCATCTCTTGAAAACTTATTGCTTAATTTTTACATTGTAGGATGATCAAATATCTAATTTCTCTACAATTCTTTCAATTGGATATCATCTAGTTCAATATGGAATTTTCAGGCTGTTATTAGCCGTAGTCTTGCTCCTTTGAAACTCCCACATGAGTTTGAGAATGTGCCCTTGCCTGTTGTAGGAAGTCACAGCATTACATTCATATTGTATGCAAGGTATCCACATGTATGTATGTGAAAGTGGTACAGAGGCACTCCTAACTACATGTTTTGTTTATACATGTATATGAGATCTTTTGAGATAACATAGAGCTGGCAAACCTTATCAAATGATATCAATACCATCACCTACAAGTATATGTAAATAATATAGTCTTCATCACAATTTTTTGGATTGCAATTGAGTTTCTTGAATTTCCCTTACAGATTTGAGGCTGAAACTGTTTGAAAATGTATCGAATAAAAGAGAACAGTACTACATTAATTATGATTCAAAACTTCCCATTTACACAGTTAATGTCTTGTTATGATGTCTAACAATTCATAGATTTGACAAAGCTAGATTTTGGTGTTTTTTTATGATAGGTGAATCTGGACTTATACAGTAAGTAAGAGGAGACAATTATTGATAGCTTATGGAAAGAATAACCTTAATTTGTTTGTTTTTTGCTGTTTTTGGAATTACCAAAATATGTGTCAATGTAATTTTGTCACCTCTTTGTGGATATGGATGTTTCATGACCCTTTGCCTGCACATTAGTAGTGATGTGTGTTACATGTAGATGTAAAAAAAAAAATAATAGTAATAATAACTGCATTGGTAATTATCATTTTCTGTCTTTCAGAGTCCTATGACGAACACACTGAACCTGCTGGGAAAACAAGGAATGACATTTACCAACATGGTGGGTAGCTAAAACAGCATTTGGATAGAAATCACATGAATATACAATTAGTGGAGTAGTCTTGGATTGGGGGGGGGGGGGGGGGGGGGGAGGGGCATGTGCTGCCCCCTCCCATGATTGAATATCAAGAAAGGGTGTAAGAAAAATATGAACTTTCCCCTCTCTATGAATAAACCCTCACGACCTTCCTCCGTTCCATAGCATTCTGTCTTCATGGTCTCCCCCTCCCCCCCCCCCCCCCCTTGACTTGATGCAAGCTATGTCATTGTATGCAATCGATTTGAAGCTGTTGCCGTTTAACCGATTCTGAATAAACAGATGTAATGAGTATTTGCTCAACAAACCTGTAGGGAAATTTTATCCCTTGAAATAGTCTGTTCGTCCATAATGATCAAGAAAACAATTTTGTGTCATTAGTTTAGTTGTGCTTGTATTTGGTAAATTATTTTAAACTTTGCATTTTGGATACATATAATTTAATATGGAGTTCTGTTTAGAGCTTTATGTACATAAATACTAAGGCCCGTATTCTCGAAAGTGGCCTAAGTTAAGCCAGGCTTAACTTAGGACACTAATTTATGAAAGGCCATTCGTCATCCCCTAAGTCCCATATAAATTACTATATTTATGTAATAAAATAAAGAAACAAAATTATTTTCTAGCATGAAATGAGCTTAAAGTACACATTCAAAGAAAATCACAAATATGATAAATAATGTATCACTAGAAACTGGCAAGTTAACAGATAGCAATCGTATCAGTTTAAAGTCAACTACATATCCGGTAATTAAACAATAATACAAATAAAACTACCTCCCAGCATCTGCGATATACAAGCGCTTCGCCAAAAAAATAACAATGTTTCAATGACGTCAATAAAGGGAACAATCCTGTCCAAGCAGACGACGTCCCATAAAGAATGAACATAAGTGCAGTGCAGTTATTTCTCAAATTATAAAGAATTTAGTGTATTCAAACGTGCCCATATTTCACACCATTCTAAAATGGGAATGAAACAGATTCTGATTACTGAAATCTTTTGTTTGTAAATATATAGGATGAGGGTTAATGAACAATCAAAGAAACCACACTTTCAAATTGAAAAGCCCGCTGAATGATTGCAAGGACGGTATTTATCCCTCATTCAACGCCGAACGTCCAGCGGTGTATGCAGCTGTGAATGCAATGGCGTCTATTTTGTTTACAAGCAACTGATTCCTTTATTCTTGTAACGCTTCATTTTCCATCCAAATAAACCCATGCACGGGGTTTAGAGTGAGGCAATATATGGATTAAACATAATAGACTAATGCTAGTGAAGTGAAATAACTGAAGAGAAGATGACAAAACAGGCACTGAAAATATGTGAGATGTTATGGGACATCGTCTCCTTGTGCAATTAACGTCTTCCCTTTGACGTCACACATTTCAGCGGCTTTCGGAGAGCTGTTCAGGTGCTATGTCGGGGCTGTATTTTAGCAATTTGTAATTGATAATAATCATTACTTTGAATGTTTGCAAGCGTCGAATTTTGACAAACTTGTCCGGTCTAAGCTTCACCTACGCAATAATGAAACTTAAGTCAGTTTTAAAAATCAATGAATATCTACTTTAAGAAATCAATTCTGTTGTGAGGTTTTTGTATTTGCATTTAGTTCCAGAACAAGAGGGTGTCTATGGTGATTTTGTAGGATTAAAAGTGTTTGACATTTGGCTCTCCATAATTCAGTAGCCTGAATCTACACACTTAGGCCGGGGGGGGGGGGGGGGGGGGGGTTTAAAGTTAGGCACCTTTCGAGAATAAGGGCCTAAGATTCTTCCATCTTATACCTGTAACACAATTTGTTTTCTTCAGAATTCTCAAGAATCAAGGGGGAACATATTACCATAATAACTTAATAAGGTCATGTTTTTTTACCTTGGGTTACTTATTGTACACAATTTACATTACAATATATTACAATATTATTATGTGTAGTGTGCACTTTGTATTCATGTGCACTCAACAGAAGAGAAGAACAACAGTATTTCAGTTTCAGAATCTATGTTAAGATATAAACTTACATTGCGTTGATACAAAATCACATGAGCCTTTACAAATTTAGATTGTGGAAGAGGTTTTGTAGTCTAGACAACTACGATTATTTGAGTGTGTTTGTTTACATCATGTACATAATACATGCTCAAAGTCTCTTTATGAAACCAGATTTAAGAAGAAGCCTTAACCCATAGAATTCCACCAAGTTTAAAAATATGTATATTTGTTAAGCGTTTCAGAGATTTTACCTAAATTTCCTTAATTGTTCATATTGATACAAATATTATGTGTTCCATATCTGACTTCAAGTCTCATTGATATCTGACTTTCTGACTTCACAATTCATGAGCCTTTTTTAAATTTAAATAAGAGCGACAAAATTATTTGAAAGTTATCAAAATTTAGCAGAATAAAACTGCCTCTGGCAATGAAAGGATTGAGTAAAATACTGAGTACTGTGCATCCATACCTTGACAGGTGATAACAGTAAATGAAAATTAAAAAGCATGGAAATAGGCTTTTTATTACTTGATTTTTTTTTGTTGATTTTTTATTCTATTTATTTATTTTTGTATTTTTGTATTTATTTTATTTATTTATTTATTTATTTATTTATTTATTTATTTATTTATTTATTTATTTATTTATTTATTTTTATTTTTATTTATTTATTTTTTTTTGGGGGGGGGGGTTATTGTATTGAGCTCAGAATAACTTCATGCTGTTTATCATGTACATGTAGCTGGTCTGCTCCTCTGTGTGTGAGTGGGGGATACAGTGTAGAAAGTTTTTCATTCTCTGATCTCCTGCTACTGTATCATTCTACACTTGTTATTATCATTTCAATTGTAGACATATTTGTCCACATTTTTATTACTTTTCAACTTTTACCTCGGCTTGAATTGATCTTTCTGTCTTATTGATTTTCATCCGTGATGAATAGACAAAATCATGGTAATTCATCATTTACAAAACATTAGGTACATGTAAAGGCACAATTTTGAAAGTTGATACAGTGTTCATTGTACTTTGTACATGTCCATTGTGTACTTTATAATACCCCCTATTGAGTGTATGCATCCAAAGGTTTAAACAGGAATCAATGGCACTCACATAGCCTACACAATAATATTCTACATTGCATGTTAAGATGGAACGAAATTTCAGTAATTAAATTGTGAAAATTTGTCATCTGTAGTATACACTTGACAATGTATATTGACTCCATTCATATACAGAGTTGTACAACACAAGTCTATTGAATACATGTTGAAAGAAAGCCTCATATTTTTCCCGTTCTCTGTTTTTCTCTTTTCATTTCAGTTTACAAGTAGCCCCCTCTGTTGCCCTAGCAGATCCAGCATCCTCACGGGCAACTACATTCACAACCATGGGGCTATGAACAACTCTCTTCTTGGAAATTGCAGCAGTGTTGCTTGGCAACAAGGCCCTGAGAAGAAGACATTTGCTACATACCTACAGAATGCTGGATATAAAACTTTCTTTGCTGGAAAGTACTTGAATCAGGTGAGACTATCTACTGGGGTATTTATTTGAAGTAAGAAAAACTTCAAACCTGCATTTTAAAAGCAACTTAAGGTTGTATCAGCAATTTGCAGGCACATCTCAAGAATGAAAATGCGTACAAAGGACAATGGAAAATTAAATATCTCAATTTGAAACATTGACTAAGAAGTTGAATTTGTGAGACATAGTAGAGCAAGCGCCATGAGCACCCAGCATAGGCAGATACAGTGGCGCAAAGTCATTTTGAAATTCGGAGGGGGGGGGGAGGGGTCACCACATGATTTAACTTTGTACCTGTCCGAAATGTCTGAAAATTTTTTCTGACAACCCCCCAAAAAATTTTTTTAAAGGTTAGCGGATAGCGGTGCTATACAAAAAGTCATCATCATCATCATATGAAGGGGCTTTTCTCAAAAATTTATCAAGAGCCTTCCAGCAAGGTCCATATACTAGATCTGATTAATAGTGCTTGACATAAAGTCAACACTACTCGCTCAATGTAAATCTTTCTTTGCTCTTTACAATGTTATTCTATTTTCTGCCACAAATCACTATGGAGAAATCTTTTATTTGTAATCTTGAACATACAGTGGAGATTTAGTTTGACTCTGGGAAATTTTACTTTCTATCATTGCCAGAACTGGACATACTACACATGTCAATTGCATGACACACCTCACGACCCTCGGGAATGGTGTGTCACTTGTTCAGTGTGCGTCAAATTTTAATATACCATGACGCACCCCGGCGTCCTACCTATGACAGACATTTGCCTACAATGACGGTACCCTTGGTCAGTTTTGTGATGCACCATTTCTTGATTTTGATGAACCATTACTATCCTAGTGACAGACGAACCATCGGCAAACCTGGCCTGGAGAATAGGGGACCAGACACGCGCGCATGCCATTTATATAGTGTAGAGACAGCCGAAACCCGAGGTATGGGACAAGGCCATATTCGAGTTCAAAATGACATTCAAATTTGTTTTTGTCAGGTAATCATGTTCTGACATATCACATTGTCCTCTCCGCTCTCAGATTCTTGGTTATTTGATGAGAATAATTTTGATTTTGGCCGGAAATGTCGTCAAAATCACAAATGTTTCACTGCTGAATCTTGTGCACATCGTCCCTGCTGTCGCTGAGCTACATTTGCTTGCACACAAATGAATACAGCATGCACATGGTCCCCTGTTCTCCAGGTTTGCCTGAACTATCGGTATCCAAATCATAGTCGATCAAACTAAATTTTCTTTCCTATGTTTTCATATATTTTCCATTCTTTCATCATTGCTTCTGTTGTTCCCCATATATTTCTTTTTTTTTCTATAATCTTCTCTTTCTGTATTTCTTTATGTTATTCTTTGTTTGGATCATTCTATCATCTTTCCTTTCTGTCTTTCATTTAGTTTTTCTATCAAAATATCCTTCTATCTATTCTCTCTTTCTGTCCAATAAGTTTTCCTTAATTTTCACCTTTTATGTTTGGGATATTTTCTTCTGTCGTTGGGTATGAAAAACCCTGGTGCAATAGTTGCATCGCTCTCGCTCTGACAGGGATGCACCTAGGTAAAGTGACTGACCATGACGCACCCCAGCGTCCCACCTATGACGGACATTTGTCTACAATGATGGTACCCTGCGTCATTTTTTGGGCGGTAAATGACCCACCCATGACGCACCTCTCCAGGGGGTCGTGAGGTGCATCATACAATTCACTTCAGTTCATTCCATTCATTTATTTATTTTAACCATCAAAACATACACAAACAAAATAGGTTTACATCGAAAATTTTTACAAAATCCAATGATGGTTTGGTGACCCCGGAGAAAGCAGAGCTTATAAAAAGGGGCTAACAAATTAAATTGACAGGTGTATAACCTTTAATCCTTCTTATTTATGCTTTCTTTGCAACCTGTATACTGCCTTGATGATGATCAGTATGGAAGTCCCAAGGCTGGTGGTTTAGCACATATTCCTCCTGGATGGGACGAGTGGATTGGACTGGTAAGAAAGCAGGGTCAAAGGGGTTAATTGTAATCAGCAAGGGTCAGCACTAGTTCGTAGGCACAATCCTTGTCGTCCTGAAGAGGGTCTAAACTGTAAGACTATGGAGATGGAAGTTCATAGACCATCATGCACGGTAGCTACATGTATATGATGCAGTCAGAGACTGACAAAGTTAGGAAAGACTCAAGGCTTTGTAGCATGGATTTTATGTGCCAAAATAAGATCTGTGCATGCAGACAAGGTCAGTACATATTAAGCATTAAGCAGTAGTGTTTTTCCACAATAAGATAAATTCTCATCAGGCTTGAGTAATTGCTTGGACTTTCAAGTACATGTACTAGATAGACTTAACCATTTAATAGCCAATTACAGCTACATGTAATTTGATGGGAGTATGGATATTGACAGAAGATTTCAGGAGTGTCAAGTGTGAAATTCTAGTGTCTTTCCTTACCTGCAGGTGATTGTGATATTTCAGACAAGAAAACGAAGACTGACATATTACCAAAGTAGAAAAATTAACCCAGACTTCTACTGTGATGGTCAAAATCAATGATTGGCTGAGTTCTGATCAAAAGTCCCATGAGCATTAGTATTGAAAACATGCTCCTGTAACATAAACTTAGCATGCATCTTAAAGGGGAATTAACCTCAAAATATAAATGTGCTTATATTCAAAGATGTAATATATTCCTTCTGTTGTCCTACGTAGTTTTGCATTAAAATATATGAGATGGGTATAAATCAAGATTTTCTCAGCAAAATTTATCGTCTGCTAGCGATACCTGGGGCCTGCCATTTTCGTGATGTGTACATAAAGATATTTTTAATCCGAATGCAAAATTGTCTTTCTTCCTGATACAAAATCCCATTTGAGATTTAAAATATTTAACAGATATATACATATATTCTAAAAACGAAAATGTGTTTTATATTTCTTTGAAAATTACTGTTTTACTAAATAGAAATCTGTTTTCTTGATACTATGACGTACGCGACGGAGCAAATTAATTCAAATTTATGGATGACAACTTTCCCGAGCGTCAATAGTGACACACTATGCATTCACCTACTTTGAGATAATGGACTTCAATAGTCAGAATGCGCGCTGTATAAATCATGTTCTGCTCTGCCGGGCAAGCCCAAGAAATCGATTTCTATTTAGGAAAACCAGAGAATTTAAAAAGAAATCTATAAATTTCAAATTTTAGAATATATGTGTACACCTGTTATATATTTTCCATCATATATGGGGATTTTTTGTAATGAAGAGAAGCAATTTAGCTCTAGAATTAAAAATATCTTCCTGACCGGAACGGTTTCCAGTGGTTCATGTACAACTCTGTATCATCAAGAAAATGGCATCCACCATGAAAAGTGTTAGCACATTATACCATGTGTTAGAATGTCTTGATTTAAACCCTTTTCTGATATTTTATTTCTAAAGTGATACAGGCCAATGATTAAGAATATATTACACCTTTTAACATAAGTACATTTATATTCTGGGGTTAATTCTCCTTAAAGTGACTTGCCTGCTTGTCCCAGAACTATCCTGTTACATGTTAGGAATAACGAGGTGATCTTGCGACTTGTGATAATATACGTTTACTAATATTCTCTCCAATTTCCTGTGCAGCAATACAATTCAAGATACTACAACTACACACTCTCTGTAAATGGCAAGGCAGAAGTACATGGACATGACTACCATAAAGATTACTTGACAGATGTAATTGTAAGTACTGCTTCACATCTCTTCTTCCTCTTCCATTGTACATTCCACCTTTGGTGTATTCTTGTACTCCTGCTTGAGTGCCAAGTGCTGAAGTATCAATACTGTGTATCTCTAAAATATCTAAATAACTATAAATACCTCAAATTTCCTTGAAGGACACTTTAATTAAAGTGGATGACAGATACTTGTTAAGTACAGAGATACAGGCACCAGTTTGTGGAATAATGTTACCTTTCAAAAGACATTGATCATTGTGTTGGGAATGTTTATGAGTGTTCAGTACTGTTATTCTACAAGATTCAGAGAGAAGATGAAGAGTGGAAAATTTAGCAATGCTTCAATTTGCTTTGGAATAGTATCCTCTAAAGAATCTGTAAAGGCTGATCAGTTCTTTGTGGTAGAACTGCATGATAAGAGAAATAATTGGCATCGAGTAATTATACATAGTACATGTATATTATGTAATTAAATGGTGGTTGGGATTAGCAAAGTGTAAATTGACAAAAACTTGCTGGGAATTGCATTCACTGTGGTATATACTGCTTAATTCATGGTATTGAATATTCATTTAAGTCTCGCTTGAATCTGTAAAATTTTATTTTCTTTTATTACCAGATTTATGAATGTTGGTATGCTATGCTAGGTCGATGGTTAATCAAGTGATTTGCTCGCTGTTCTTGCATTTTTGAAATTCACTATCTCCTAATAGATTTCTCATACATGCAGTACTATTGAATTATGCTTACCAGTAAAATAAGCATTATAATTATATGTCCTCTTCCTCTTTAAAAATATTATTTAGAACAATAGGTCAATGGAGTTCTTGAAGAAGCAGTCAGGATCTCATCCTTTCTTCATGATGATGTCCACACCCGCCTGTCATTCACCTTTTGACTCTGCCCCTCAGTACATGTCACATTTCACCAATAAGACTGCACCCAGGGGGCCTAGTTTCAATGTTCATTCAGCTGTAAGTTTTAAACTCATATATGTAAAATTACTCATGAAAGGGTAAAAATCACCCCCCCCCCCAAAAAAAAAATTTGCTTTGATTGTTATGGGTTCCTTTGTAGTATTCTCAATATCCGCTTCAAATAACTTCTGTCAAGAGAAACTGCGAGTTTAGATACTCTGAATAAAGGTTAGAGCAACTTTTGAGTAGACTACCTGGAGCACCTGTAGAGATACACATGGAACGCAAATCTAACTTGGGTTCAGTGCACAGTGTTTTTATTGTTTTTATGTTACCTTTATTTGCTCTATACTCCTTTGTAACTTTTCACCCATATAATGCTGGGTTAAGTGGGGGGGGGGGGGGGAGGGGAGTGAGGGGGGAGTGTTGATTTCATACATACTACCTGTACACAATTTTTTTCTTTCAGGTGAGTGGCTCCATTCAGACACTAGTGGTAAAATAGATAAGGCAAACATAATGAGCTTCTCACTTCTATTTCAAATAACTCACAGATCAAGGAGTACACTTAAGGGCCATAGTTGTGCGAAGTTCTGTAATTTTATGATTGCAAAGAGATATGGTATGTCGTAGTGATCATGGAACCTCTAGGTAAAACAAGGGAAGGAAAGATAGGAGATGATTATGATAGATCAGTGTAGCTTAAGATAACAATATTTTATGTTTAGTCTAGATGGAAGTTCAACATTGACTAGGTGGTGCAGAGTCTGGTGCTATACCCACTAGACATGACAGCCATACTAAACTCATCCAGATATGCTTAATTACTTTTAGGACAAACATTGGCTGATAAGAAGAGCTCAAAACCCGATGTCCAATGAATCTATCACCTACCTTGATGATGCTTTCAGAAAAAGGTGAATTTACATATCTTGTATTTATCTTTTCTCATTGCATTTTCTATGTTCAAAGATAATCTTAATTTTTAGAAAAAAGGAAGTTTGAGTGAAACCATTGAACATGTCTTCATAATGTTCTAATTTTATCAAAGGATACATGTTCCAGATGATGTTCCGTCCATGATTTTGGGTGAATTTTATGGCAAATATCTGTAAGGAACACCAAAAAAGGCTATCAGTCATTGCTGCCTACAGTATTAATCGGAATAAAGTAGACACCATAACGCGTTTGCACGCAGCGGCGAGCGAACAGGTGTTAATTATTTGCCTCCCACCGATTCACGTCTAAATTAAGAGTAACGCAGTACCCGCGTTACTTGCGTTACAGAAAGCGCATTCACTCCGCCAGTAAGAGGCGCATCACTCTCGTAAAATACGAGATTTTTACCGAGTATGCCTTAATATTGGCGATGAGCTAATTTAGCAAGGAAAATATTGCGGATACTGTACTAAAGTTCGGCGCGGCACATGCAAGCCGTGTTTTCCACACTGTATGTATATGTCGCTAGCGTGCGCAGTATTTACATAAACTAGTTCAACCATGCAAGCGAGGCTCAAATTATCTAAACTTAGATCATATTCTTGTATGCAAATTGTTGACTTTCTTTTACATGAACATACATGATGCAGAGATGTAATATTTGTGTGCATGAGGGTGGAGTGTACATGCATTTACATTTCTATTTTCTTCGTATTCTCCTTCGGCCTCAACGACGAATTGAATCGCAGATCGACTGGCTGCTCAGATCAGGTTTAGCATTGCACACAAATACGTACATGCATACGAGAGTTGTTTATATTATGTTTATGTACTAGTTCATAGCGCACGCATGCACTACAGTCGACTAGCTACTAGTATATCTACATTTGCGATTTTGCTGGTACAACCCATCAGTTGCTACATACATGGAGCTGTGTTTGCCCCCCTTCCAAAGGAAATATTGGAGGGGTAAACAAATCGTTTTTCTCCCCCCCCCCCCAATAAATCAGGAGATGTAAAAAAAATCACAATGAAATGATGCAAAACTCAGGGAAATGAAAGATGAAAAAAATAAAAATTCGAGCAGCAAATAACATCATAATCCAGCAGCGTGGTGCCTGAACATCCTCATATTCTGGACATGCTGGAAGCGAGGTGTTCAGCTATCCTTCTCTAACATGTCTGAGGGCGGGAAAGTGCTTATAATTATTGTACTTGTTATGATTATTTGGAGTATTTTGATAAACTAAATCCTATTTCAAAGGCAATACGTCGTATTTCTAATTTTCCTTGCTCACCCACTCGTTAGAATTAGAAACGAAATAGTTACGGATGGCAAACACCCTTATTCGGGCAGTGAGGCAGTGAGGTGCCCGAATATCCCTATTATCATCATATTTGGTAGCGATCAGGGTTGATAACGAACATATTAATTTACATAATCTTTTCTTTTTTTTCAGGCGAAATACAATTTCTATCACAATATAAATGGTGTTGTTGATTTTTTTTTTTTTTGCTAGCTCGCTTTGCTCGCTTTCATAATTTATAAATGTAATAGTTTGGGCAGGAAACACCGTTAATTGAGCAGTGAGATGCCAGAATATCCCCAAATTCGGAATCGATTTCAATGAACGTAATGATTTACATATCATTTTTATGGCAAAATATCTTACATATCTTTTTATATAAAATGTGTATTGTTTGGTCGCTAGCTCCGCTCGCTCTCAAGATTTAGGAAAGGGGCATAGTTCAGACCAATGAGATCCCGAATATCCCTATATTGCAGCAAGATTAAAGAATAATAGAATAAAAGAATAACATGTATTATAACATGGGCCGCGGAACCGGGGGGCTGGGGTCTGCAGCCTTCCCACTTTTTTGAGTAGATATATAGTATCTTATTGATATAGTACATTTTTTTTTTTTTTTTTACAAGAAACCACATGTCGATGATAATAATAAAGTGTAAATTTTTTGCTTGCTTGCTTGCAATATAATTCGGGAAAGAGGCATCAGCCCCCCCCCCCCCCCCACTTTCAGAAACATTCCGCCGCCCCTGTATAATGTTCACATCATACATTTTTGTATTTACTAATAATAATGATACTAATCGTTGTAATTATTATTGATTAACACTATCATTATCGTCATGAGTGATTTGAGTGCGAATGAAAATAGTTTGGCTGTCCTGCCCCCCCCCCCCCCCCCCCCGCCATCGGAAAAACGGATCGACGCCCCTGCTATAGGCAAGCTGCGTTTGAGTTAACTAGCATGATGTTAACTTGGTAAAATATGAGAAGGTTCAGTTCACTAGATCACGATCATATTGTTAAAATTAAATTACTTCTCCCCTCATACTCATAGTATCAAACACAAGGAGTTTTTTATTTCAGTTATAGTGCTTACATTCTAGTTCTTTCTCGCGACCGAGATTTTCAGTTTCAGTTCGCACTCAAATCACTCATGACGATAATGATAGTGTTCTTTTGAATGACAAAATGGTGTGAAGGCAAATACTTGTTTGTAGAATTGCGTAGCGTCTCCATTTGTCCAAAATCGTTTTATTCAGGGATTCTATAACCCAATTTCATGGAATGCTTTAGAAGTCTGACTTTGCAGAACATATGCATGCACTTTCCCTAGCTTTAGCTTGCCAGGGTGCAGCGTCGAATTTCTTTTACTCAAAACAAACGTGTGTGGGCAACTTTAGCGATAGTGAGTGGAGATATAGGAGAAAAAGTCGGTGGAGAGCGAGGCAGAGGGAATGAGGTCTGTGCTGGGATCAACCCCCCCCCCCCCAGGCATTTGTCTCTTTAAGTAAGTGATTTTCCTGTGTGTTTTTTTTTTAGGGGCATTGGGGATAGGGCGTCCTTATTCCCTTAAGTCTGGTAGATGTCCTGGGAGAACAGAAAGATTCAAATATTCTTTAATTCATTACATTACAATATATGCATTGATGAAAACATTGATATTGCTAATATATAAATTATCGGCTAATCTATATAGCTCTATTATCACGACATCAATCTGATACGGAGTTGTTTCTTCTGTACGTTCAACATCCCCGCCCCCGATTATGGTCATTAGACAAACTGAGAATTTTACCAAATTAATGATGATTAGACCGTGCATGTACAAGTTAGACCAACTGGGTTGAGCCAAAATGAATTGGACGAACTCGGATTATGAGACTAAGTGACTGGACTAAATGGATATCTATAGATCAAATGCTTATTAGACCAAATGGTTTTTACTTTTTAGACGAGTTGGTTATAGACCAACTGGTCCGACTGGACGAAATGATTGTTGTACAAAATGATGATTGGACCAAATGGTCATTGGTCGGAATGTGAATGGACAAAATGAGGTTCCACCATATAGTGATTGGATCAAATGCCTTTTAATTGTGGAGCGCCAGGAGTGTCAAGTTTGACAGACATGTGCGCTGTACAAGAACCCACTATTATTATTATTATTAAACAGACATCAATAATTTAGCCATCATTATCAAAAACAGTCATGGGCGACGATCCTGTGGAGCGTGTTTTTGAAAAATTCTGCAGACTGACTCTCTCTCTCTCTCGCTGTCTGACATGATACCCGTCCCCAACAAATTAGTCGTGATACATTTTCTCCACCTTTTCTTTGTCACCGGGATCGGCGCGGTGTGGCGGTCTGTGACTTGTAAACATTATGCGCGGGAAAGGAAAGATAGAAAGAGAAATGAAAAGAGAAAAGCAAAGAATAATCTAAGAGAGAGAGAGAGAGAGAGAGACAATCAAAGTAGAAATATATAGAATAAAAGACAGAAAGAGAAAAGAGAGAAGAAAAAAAAATTAGAAAAGAGAGAAGAGAAATGAAATGAAACAAAAAATAAATAAAATGAGAAAATAGAGAAGGCCAAATCAAAGGAGCAAAAAAAAAAGAAAAAAAGAATGACATAAAAAAAGATAGATGATTGAAAAGGAGAAAACAAATACTTACGTATTATAAGGATAGATAGGAAGAAAAATGAAAGGAGAAAAACAAAGAATAACAAAAGGGAAAATATGAAATCGAGGAGATGGGATATGATAGGGAAAATAGATGCAGGAAGGAAGATGAAAGAAATAGATTAGATGGGATGAGTGATACTTGAGATATAAAAGAGATATAGAGAATAGGAGATTGGATACGATACATAAGAGAGAATCTGATATTGCAGAGTGGAATTCAGACTCTACAAGTAAACAAGTACAGAAAGGAAAAAGTAAAGGAAATATATGAATAAAAGAATAAAAGAGGAAAAGCAATAGGGAAGAATGATAGGAAAGAGGAAGGGGGGGGGGGGGTGAAATAGACTTGGGGGGAAAGGTCACCTGTCATCAATATTTTTTTCTAAACTCTCCCCAAACGCACTTCTGCGAAACTCACTACACACAATGTTCAAATCATCCCTCAATACATCTGTGCTATTTTTCATGCAGGATTAAATGACAGACATAAATGAATAAACAGTTGTTATTCCTAGTACAGAATATATATTTACTTTATTTACATAAATATAACAGTTAGAAATGTCTCATAATTTGTTAAAGGAAAAAGGTTTAAGATAAGGCTGAATTCTGGAAAAGGTGAAAAATAATTTTAGAGCTTTCTCATTCTTTGGAAGAATGTTACATTAAAATAGCTCCCTGAAAATTATTGCTCTTCAAACGCCCTCATAATTTGAAGTATGATGAGAAATAGCTGAAAATACATTCGGGCAGAACTTTCATGCCACGTGTGGGTACAGACCCATCTCTGGCTGTGAATTGCAGTAAGAGTGGGTCAATTTTCTTGTCATTTTGATGATTCCAAAACCTCATAAGATCAAAATTTTAACAATTGATTTGAGACTGTTTCTTTTATAAGAAAATTGCTTGACCAGAGATACCCTCTGCTTAAATATGCATGCAGTTATTTGCATATAAAATACAAAAAATCCAAACTAAAAAAGAACGAGGATAAGGTATAGTGTGATAAGAGATGCACTCGGGATTCGTAGAAACACCGTCAGTACTTCGTCCTATCTCCTCTCTCCTTGATTATCTCTGGATACACGTGGAACACATTGTCCAAATGGCGCCCGACCCTCTCCCGAGTAAGCTTCGTCGCCCAGTAGTGCTTGAGTCCATCTATCAGCTGCTGCTTCGTTCTTGGTTTGATGTACTGCAAGTGTGAAAATGACAAAGACAAATATGATCAAAATAATAGAATTAAATTTTAGTTTTAGTATTATTAACACAAAGATGAATATAGTTCAATATAATTCTTTCCCCCCCCCCCCAATTTTCTCTCTCATCCACAAGGTTTGCAATACCTATTCTTCTTATTCTAAGCAGAGCCAAAAGTGACTGTAAATGTCCTTCTTTTACAACATGGGGTTTTGTTACATGCAATTTTTTTTTAGGTTTGAATTTGAATTCGATTAAAGTTTACTGTATGTTGGTCAGTGTTACAAATAAATACTACATACCCTCCTCATGAAGACCTTCATGTTCCCCCAGATGTGTTCAATTGGATTTGCATCTGGGGACTCTGCCGGAGTCCTCCACCATGTTATGCCATGCTGCCTCATGAAGTCCATGGCGTACTTGCTGCAATGCTTTGGATCGTTGTCCATCATGAGGCGAGCTCCTTCAGGATAGGCTTCCCTGATGAACGGTAGCAGAAAGTCCTTAAGCAACACGTCGGTGAAGAATTCCTTTCTCATGATGCCCTCGAATATGGCCAGGCGGGTGACTCCCCTCCTCGAAACCCCTCCCCATACATGGACCTTGTACGGGTGTTTGGGCTTCCCGATCTTCTTGCTCGCTGTGCCGACCCTTCGATAGTAGTGCCGTGCATTGTTCTCCACCCAGAAGGTACTCTTGTCAGTGTAGATGACATCTCTGAACTGCTCCTCCAGCTCGTGCATCCGTATCGCAAACGCCAATCGTGCTGCTTTGTTGTGGTTGCGTATGAGCTGGCCGTACATTGCTTTGGTTCTCGTCCAACCTATGTTCTGTCTGATGCGTCTGATGGTGGGGGCACCAACTACCTCGGATTTTAAAAAAAGAAAAAAATGTGTGTGTGTGTATATATATACACGATTACATATATATATATATATATAATTGTAATACATATTATTTTTTCAAAGTAAAAAGTTATCAATAATTCATTATGGTCAAACCACATATGGAAATGTGATGTCAACTTTTTTTGCACTTGATAAAATACGCTCAGTTTTAGCTCAAATACGCGTCAAGAAACCACTTTTTTTGGTTTCAACTCGTAGTTTTCTTAATATAATTAGCTCAATATCAAAAAGTAAAGCAGTTTTAGAAAATTTGACTTTTCAGCTTTAATGTCATGTGAATTAATATTCATTTCTAAATAAAAAAAAAAAACCCGTCATTTTACAGTTACTTTTTTACTTTTTTTATGTTTTCCCCATTTTGGTGTGAGCGAGGACTGCTGGTCAAGGCCTTTTCTGCCTTGTGCTCTTCATAGCTTAGCGCCAAATTAACCAAAGTAAAAAAGTGAAGCAGCAGCTGAAAGTTCAGATCATTTCGATTCTGATGATGTGACTGCTGTTTTGATTGCTTGAAAAAAAAAAACCACCTTCATTTTCTGGTTCAATTACTGCTTTCGACGTGCTGCATAGCCTACACGCATGTGTAGGTATGATTACATCAAAGCATATTATCCACTAAATAGTGCGTAATTAATAATAGTAATCATACCTTCCCAAATCGCTGCCTTATCTTGTCACGAATCGCTATTGACGAAACTTCTTGTCCTCCTCGATGAGAGCGTCGACAAACCAAATTTCTTCCTCACTGAGAACAGACGGTCTCCCACTCCGTGGCCTATCGGCGACGGACCCAGTCTCCCGATATCGACGGAGACACTTACAGACTGCCCACCTGCTAACGTTGACGCTGGAGTGGTCACGGAGTCGGCTTACGATCTGGCTAAGAGAAGCGCCAGATGAACCCCAAATAACAACTCTGCCACGATCCTCTGAACTAAGAATAGGCATGTCGATGAATTTGACTATTAAGATGTGCCGACTAGATTGTTTACCGTAAAAGTGATACCTGTCGGTTGTATTCGGTTGTATTTTGTTTATAAGTTAGAGCGTGCGGATATATTAGGGAGGCTTTCGCTATTTGGTAAACGTGGATTGGTTAACCCAGTTATCCAATCAGATATGGCGGCGGAAAGTCTATTGTGTGATTACATTATGCACACAGTATGTGCCACATGGTAATTATAATGATGACAACTACCTAATAGAATGTAGGGGGTCAGAACACAGTTAAAATTGCACAGGCAAGCTCCTTCGTATCTAATTAATCGTGTAAAGGTTGATTAAGATTTTTTTTTTTTTTTTTTTTTGAAAAAGATTACAGGTATAATTCGTAAAATTTGACATGTTATCATTATTATTATTGTCATTATCATCATTATTGTTACTATCATTATGATAATTATAATAACAATAATAATATAATGATAATAATAATGGTTTGGTCTAATGGTCATTTTACCTGACAGCTATAAGAAAGCATGTGTAATGAGTATGCTTGTAAGTAAAGACCATCGCACACTTTACCATCAACGGCGATGTGATTTTGGAAATAAACCGCAGTTGCATTTAATATTGGCAATTTAAGAAATAAAATCAACCTTATTCAGGTTTTGAACAAAACTAGGAATACTAAACATAATGTTTTGTTTCGCTATCAGCCTCATACCGGAATAGGGGCCAAATCAGTTTCAAATCGTAGACAATCGTAGGACTGCTCTAATATGTCACAACGACTAGGTGCCGAGTTGGCCTTTACTAGGCCGCATTTTCGATTTTACTATCTACAGTCATTTACAGAAATATTAATTCATTCATTCATTGGCCAGTTGGCAAGAGAATGATCTTACAATTACCTTTGCATACACCGACTTGATCCCCAAACAAGAATATAGGGATACTTCGCAACAATTTTCTTATTTAGGGCAAGCATGTTCATCAGAGGAGGGGGGGGGGGGTGGTAGTATACTATTAATACATGGTTGGGAGTGCGTTAGTGCGATCTGGCAACACAAAGGTTTTTATCGTCGTGTACTAACGCACGAGGCGTAGCCGAGTGTGTTAGACACCACGATAAAAACCTGCGTGTTGCTGGATCGCACTAATGCACGAACTCACAACCATGTATTAAAAGTTTTATAAAACGGGTCTACAATCTTAGTGTTTTCTTACAATCTTAGTGTTTGATCCGGATTAGCCGTGCGTTAGTCCCCTCGCCGTGTGTTAGTACTTTTTTTTTGCACGGTCACGTGGTGTTATTTGACCAATCAGGATGGCTACATTCTTGAACCCGTTATATAATTTTTACTGTACCACCTTTTCTGGTTAAAATAAAACATCTTGAAATTTGAAATGGTATTGTGCTGAGCAGTCTTGTTGTATTCACCCCCTTTTTTTATTTGACATTCACACTCTCAGAGTAGGACTTGTTAATGGAAGGTCATGGTGGTGCATGGCCTTTTGTAAATGGACCATTTTGCCCAAGCTGTACTACAATCAAAATTGTCATACAAGACCTGTCTTTGCGATTAAAAATCATTCAAAAGGAATCATATTACTGATCTGCTGATGAATAAACTGCTGTAAAATACATAGTATCTAATCATTACTGCAGTAAATATAATGCAATCCCAATGACATAAAACATTCCAGGTAGTCTCAAAATTTTGCAAATGACTGTAAATAAATGTTCAAATCCTCAACATAGAAAATTTTATGGGTTGCTTCAAAAATGTTTACATCAGATTCTATTACATTTACTTCTGTTTTTTGTTATAAGCTTCTACTACATACCAAGTTTTATGTACATACAAAAGATGAAGAATCAACTGTCATTATACATAACACAAATCTGGATATGGCGTGCATAGATTAGACAATCCATTAATTTCCCCTATATATATTCTCTTAACATATATATTTTTACCGATAATTACACTAAATCTCTTGTAGAAGTATGACTATTAAAGATTCAATGTTGAAAGGTGAGGTTCTGTAAAACTTTGGTGCATATTGATTATGTTGTATGTTCAAAGCAGTCCAATAACCAATTACTTTTATAGATAAGAAAAAAAATAGAACAAATATAAAAATGATTTATAAAAGTAAGCAAAACAATTATTTTAAAACCGAGATATGGCAAGCATGGCTTCTAAGGCAATTTGGTAAATTCCCAGATACATGTATATATACACTTTATGTCGGACTTCTAAATTTCCTTTTTATTAACTGATTAACAATCATAACGCAGATCCAGATATGGCATGTATGGATTAGGCAATTGCAAATTCCGAGATATATATATATCTATTTCAAAAATATTACTGTAAAAAAAAAAAAAGAGCAAAACTAACCAAAACAATAATTACACCTTCCGAATTGTGTACTTCAAAGATTTGATTATGAGAACACGTTCTAAAGGTTCCTTACTTCAAAGCGCCCCGTGATCATGAATTATAGTCACCTTGAACAATGGGGGAGCTTAGGCAGATAGAGCTCTAATTTACTGACAGCAGTTTCTAAAGGTTCCTTACTTCAAAGCGCCCCGTGATCATGCAGTAAGTGACCTTGAACAATGGGGTGCTTAAGGGGATAGGGCTACCATCTATTGACAGCAGTTTCTAAAGGTTCCTTACTTCAAAGCGCCCCGTGATCATGCAGTAAGTGACCTTGAACAATGGGGTGCTTAAGGGGATAGGGCTACCATCTATTGACAGCAGTTTCTAAAGGTTCCTGACTTCAACACTGTTCAAAAACGCCCCGTGATCATGGAGGAGGTTAACTTGAACAATGGGGAAACTTTTCGGAACGGGGAAAAACAACAGACCGATACCACAAAGACTATGCTTAGGTATACATGCCATAAATAAAACCCAGGTTTCTCTTAATAACTACATAAAGGCGATCACATGCCAATATTTGTCGAATTACACGCTTTCTTATATGAATGTATGCTATTTACAATTGTTAGTTTTTGCATGATCATGAGACAAGTAATACCTCTGTTCACAGTTGCGTAGCTAGGGGGAGGGAGGGAGGGGGGAGGGGGCACATACCCCCTAATCGAATGGCGAAACAAATAAGAGAGAGAGAAAAAAAGGAACAGAAAGGAAGAGGGAAAGAAGACAAATGGACGCCTTCCCGCACCCTCCCCCTAACCAGCGGACTTGTTAAATTCGTATTGAATTTTCCGATAAAGCCTGGTGCCCCCCCCCCCTTCGCCATGGTGCTAGTGCCCTCTTAATGGCTGGACTCTAGCTACGCCACTGACGTCTGTTCAGAAAAGTCATTTTAACCTATTTCAGAGAACTTTGTACTAGTTTTAAAATGAGTCAATTTTTTTTTTTGCGAATTGAGTGTCACCTGCGCAGAATACCCCTTTTCACGTTTGTAGGACGGCATTCCCTTTTATTTATAAGAAATAGAAAGAACTACATGTATATGGATTTATTGAAATATGATTAATTATACAATGGAAAGTCAAAATTAATTACACAAAGCAAATTTTTTCGTAACTGCATGTGATCAGTTTGATAAAACGGAAAGGTCTATTCGTTTTCTGAAATAATGATTGAAGGTAACTTCATAAAATTCGCAATACATAGAAGAGAAAAATGACTCTTTGATGTATTTCGTCATCTTTTAGATAACTTCTCGATATGATATGACCATGTTCCTTCATAATAATTGGAGACATCTGTCTTTATACTTCATTAAAGTTTGTGATTTCAATTATAAAATACATTTCTCTTGGAGTTTACAGAACGCAAGATTTGAGTGTGAAATGCACATGAAATATGTACGTTGTGTTAACCAATAATAATGATACTAATAATGGATATTTATATAGTGCACATATTCCACCAAATTAGGTGCTCAAGACGCTCCAATATTATCCCAACTCTAGCAAGCCTATACCGATTAGGACGCTCACAGCAGTCAATGAATTGCGCATATTTCTTCAGTTTTATAATCAAAGCAGTCATGTGAAACAATTACTTTTGTAAATAGGAAAAAATGTATGAAAATGTAAAAATGAATTGTAAGCAAAACAATTATTTAAAAAACCGAGATATGGCAAGCATGGCTTCTAAGGCAATCACCTTGAACAATGGGGGAGCTCAGGAAGATAGAGCTACCATCTACTGACAGCAGTTTCTAAAGGTTCCTTACTTCAAAGCGCCCCCTGATCATGCAGTATAGTCACCTTGAACAATGGGGGTGCTTAGGGAGATAGGGCTACCATCTATTGACAGCAGTTTCTAAAGGTTCCTTACTTCAAAGCGCCCCGTGATCACGGAGTAAGTGACCTTGAACAATGGGGTGCTTAAGGGGATAGGGCTACCATCTATTGACAGCAGTTTCTAAAGGTTCCTGACTTCAACACTGTTCAAAAACGCCCCGTGATCATGGAGGAGGTTAACTTAAACAATGGGGAAACTTTTCGGAACGGGAAAAACAAGAGACCGATACCACAAAAACTATACTTAGGTATACATGCCATAAATAAAACCCAGGTTTCTCTTAAAGCTCATGTATAGTATTGGTAGAAAAAAGGAAATTGGAAAGAGACATGTTAAATATAGTCTCATGTTGTTCTCCTTGTATCAAAAGATGTCTGTAAGAGATCATTTGGTATTCCATCTATGATTTCTGGTGAATTTCAGTGTAAATATCTGTAAGGAATGCTTGATCACAGTCATTTTGCTAGGACCCTTCCACCCCGACGGCTCCCCGCACAGCAATCTTGGGGCTTCCCATAGAGACGGTGTGTGTGCACTGTGTGTAGCTACTCATCATTGGTTTTACACGTGTGTTTTACATGCTGCCTTTGTTGGGATTTTACGTGCCTGTCCCGGCACATAAATTAGTTTTTGCCTCTTATTTGTTTAATATTAAACTTTAGGAGGCAAAATCTTCACAATGTCTTAGTATTGCTAGTATCTTGCTATTTATCAACAAAAATTGAAGAAATCTGACGAAAAGTTTTTGAGGGCTTACCAAAACTTTACATGACCTTTAATAACTACATAAAGGCGATCACATTTCAATATTTGTCGAATTACACGCTTTCTTATATGAATGTATGATATTTACAATTGTTAGTTTTTGCATGATCATGAGACAAGTAATACCTCTGTTCACAGTTGCGTAGCTACGGGGAGGGAGGGAGGGGGGAGGGGGCACATACCCCCTAATCGAATGGCGAAACAAATAAGAGAGAGAGAAAAAAAAGGAACGGAAAGGAAGAGGGAAAGAAGACAAATGGACACCTTCCCGCACCCTCCCCCTAACCAGCGGACTTGTTAAATTCGTATTGAATTTTCCGATAAAGCCTGGTGCCCCCCCCCCCTTCGCCATGGTGCTAGTGCCCTCTTAATGGCTGGACTCTAGCTATGCCACTCACGCCTGTTCAGAAAAGTCATCTAAACTCATTTCAGAAAATTTTGTAATAGTTTTAAAATGAGTCCATTTTTGCGAATTGACAATGGAACCTGCACTGAATAGCCTTTTTCAAACTTACTGTAACAATAAAAATAAAGTTGTACATGTTTCTACTGATCTGATATAGATCTAAAGCCGAACGCCTCATGAACAAATCAGCAAAATTACATGGATCACTGTGATAAGAATGGTACATAGTTAAACGCTGCTGACTGGCAACTGTTAACAAATATTTCACATTTCATGTACAGTTATGGTAATGACTTGGAAGATGGAAATAGTATCAGACTTTTATTGTCAATCAGTTGAATAATTTCAAAGCTTCTTAATTGGATAATATAAGCTGATAAGATTTTCTTTGAATGTTAGAATAATGATTTGGAATTCGAATTTCATCGATCTCGATAAATCGTGGCCAATGAAGTCACATTTGAAAACTATGACATTTTTTAAAAAGAAAGAAAACTAAAACTACAATGGATAGAGAGAGGCCATATAACTCGAGCATTATCGTAACAAAAGCATGTCAAAATAGTTCATAGAATATACTGTAAATAAATTTTGCATTGTTAATCTGTTACAGTGTGCGAACTTCAGTTGGTTACGCCTTTCAATTTATTTCAGCATTTTAGTATCATTTTGACGATTCCGTAACATTCGAATCATTAACATTTACGAATCAACTACATGAGTTCCCAAATTCTTTTTTGAGACGCTTTATTTCACCATGTGCCCAGAATTTTATGCGGCCTACATGTTGAGTAGAGAGACGAAATCAAGTACTTCCCCCCCCCCCCCTTACGGCTTAATGCTGTCCGATCCAGTAAATATAAGTTTTCCATTCTCTGAGTTCAGCAATCTCGAGTCTTAGTAGCTAATTAAATGCAATTATGTTTACTAACAGTGCAGTTTTTAAGGAACCGAGACAATATCTGATGGCAACATCTTCTTCAACATTTTTATCATATGATATTAGTAGGCCTACAAGTATGTAAATTAACTTTTATTAACTTTACAGATCACTGGGTATCATACATTTATTACGTTACACTTTATTAGAAATCATAATTTCACTTATTTAAAGGCAAAAAAAAAAAGAAAAGAAAGAAAGAACGGGAGGAATTTCTTGTAATTGGTGTATGATTGAATACACACGGCCGGATCAAGCCATTTCAAACAAACAAACAAACTCCAGTATAGGGTCAAAAGTCGCATATCCGGGTTTGTAAGCTTGACCCAGAGATGGGTTGACCAATGATGGCCTAATGCTTCATGAACAAAAGTGTCGGCATCCACTTAACAACAGAGCGATTATTTTTTATCCGGCCGGACTAAGGTTCTGATTGGCGCTGAACTCTGCTTTCTTTGGTGATGGCGTGGTGCCAGGATTTTAAGATTTCAGTATAAAAAGACCTAACGGCAGGCAGGTGTACTCATATCCAAATATCTTCCTATACCGTACGTCACGTTGAGCATTCTTCCCAAACAGATCGATCGTCGCCGTTTAACAAGCTACCGCTATATAGTTCACGATGTCGTCATGGAATCAGAGGCAGAGAGCGCAGGCTCGCGACCCCGATAGTGGGATTTGGCTGGCAGCTGTCGTACTGTCTGCTGATGACGAGGCTGTCAAAGTGAAGTAAGTTCATTTTATTTTAAGTTTTATTGGGTCTACTGTACTCTGTAGTTAGTAGATTTCGATCTACGGTAGATCAATACCGTTCGGCGTTAGGTCCATGATCTAATCTGGACGTTAAGACTAAATCTGACTTTTCCGTTTTCTGGGTCTGGTAGATCTACTTTTGGTAACATTAAACATAATTCTTATGTCAGTTTTCAAATTTAGATCTTCATTTAAAAAAATAATTTTTATATGGTCTAGCATAGACCTTTAGGCCTACATCATACATGCAAAGGCCTACCGGTATCCTGTTTTTGTTAAAGTGTGGGTCTATTTCTTTTTAATTTCGCTTGTACAGCTCTGTATTATGTATAACTCTAAGCCTAAAGTCCAAGGTTAGGTTAGGAGTAAATTTTGCTCCGAACTTAGGATGTAAATATTTTATCGGTCTTACGTGTATATAACTAAAGTAAAACTGACATGTAGGTCTAAATTTCATGTACATGTAGACCCTCTACATCTAATATTAAAGGCTTCATGCAGTAGATCTGAGTCTACCTGTGCAAAGAAACTAGGCTGCATGTTCATATATAATATGTACAGTACAATGTAGATTGTAACCCCATTGTATCTCTTGTTTCTAATAGATGGACCAACTACAAGGGGAAGACTTCCCTCGTGTCAGAAGACGAAGTCCGCATACCAATTCTCCGTCGCCAAGTTCGCCAGCAACAACATCTTTGGCCCAACACCAAGTCAGATTTCTTGCAGTCAGGGGACGCTGTCCAGTGTCTGAACGTGGACGGGACACAGGGAGAGGTGTTGATGGTGGAAACGAATGACCCATTCAAGGCAGTGGTAAGGATGCTATATTGCATAGTAGTGTTAGAGACTACTTTACAAACATGAACAGACTTTTGTGTTTGCTTCATTTATGATGAGATTTTTGTCCAATTACCCTATATTTGATCATAACCCTGCATTATAAGTATTATTATTTAAAGCAAGATCTGGAAAAAATAACTTTGGAAAAAACAAATTTGATATCAACTGATTCTACAGTTTGTAATGAATTACAAGTTACGTAAAAATACACTTATTACATATTTCATTACTTTGGTCACATCTTACCTTCTCTAAAATTCACGATGGCAGCAAAATCTTATAATTTTTTCTGCACAAATTTATGTTGATTACTATCAATCTGACTCTTTTCATGCAAGTGCTGACTTTTGAACATGATGAAAGGGAGTTCAGGTACGAGCATTTGGCAGAACCTGAGGAAGAGGTCAACATGGAGGTGGAACAACGTCTTGAGGAGGGACAGGAAGAGATTGAAGTCAGCAGTGATGAAGAGGTTAGTGTTATTCATTTCATGGTATCACACTTATTTTGTCATAATGACAGTGACATATTTGAATGGGTAAAACGGAAGCAAAATTAACACATAATGAAACTTTATGCACAAGTATGACTGATCAACAAATATATATATTATATCCAAGATATAAATCAGTTGAGCTACAAAGTTGCAAAATGTAATTCATGAAATGTAATACAAAGATTTAACAATTGCAATATTAGTCAAATGTACATTTTATATTGTTTCTTTATATTTCCTGCAGAATTCTCTTAATGAAGTTGCCATACCTCCTCGAGCTACACCTACTCAAGCCACACCTACTCAAGCCACAACACCTCGGGCTGCACCTCCTGCACGAGGACAAAGGAACAGAACCACTACCCATGTAAAGAAGAAGGTAATTGTAATGTTTTTTTGAATGAAGTAGTACTCTTTTAAAATTTGAGACCCATCCATAGAAACCTCCAAACTTTCCTCCCTAATAAACTAAAAGGTGTATTTTCTTTCTATCATATGAATATTATTCATCCCCTCCACCCCCCCCCCCCCCCCCCCTCCAGGAAGATGCCACTTGACAATGCCAATATTTATATGTTTTTAAAACTTCTTTGTATGGTCTTAATCTGAATATGGATTTCTAAAGCACCAATATGTATCCTGTTTTATATTTTCCTCTTTTTGTGTGTATACATTTCAGGTAGCAACGATGCTGGACTTTGGTGAAGGGACCATCTTTGAGGAGGAGGTCCCTCCAGGCGAGCTTCAACCACTGGACGATGATGCTGTGATGGAAGCTCTAGGTAGTCTACAGCAGCAGGTGGCGGCGCTGGAGAAGGCGCCAACGTTCGAGCTCCCTGAACAACTGGGCGCTGATGTCCTTCTCCAGCAGAACACCGAGCTCCTACAGCGCAACAAACAACTGGAGGAAAGCAACAAGCAGCTGAACGACAGACTGGAAACTCTCGAGGCCAAGGTGGCAGACATGGGTACGAAGCTCTTGATGCTCATGGAGTCACGTCAACAGGTAATTTACACATATTTAACATATATATGGGAGAGAGGGGCTAATGAGACCCCCTTTTTTTATACACTTCTGTAAGTATCTTGTTAATTGGAAGCAGCAGACATTTATTTAGTCAACTGATAGTAGCATGTGACAGCTACATTACCCACTAAAAATGAGGAAACAATCGTTTTCATTTGTATTTTTGCCATATGTATGTATATCTTATCGTCCTAGTACCTGCCTATGTCAATATTAAAATTAATGATAATTTTAAAAATTCCTCTATATTTTTTACATGCAGCATCATAAAGTTTTAGATTCATGAATAATATAAGTAAATGTCATTTGATAATTTGTATCTTTATATTGCTTTCTATTGGTCTTGCCAATGTCATTTATTCTTGTCTTGCTTGTTTCTTATACACAGCCAACCCCACCAACCCAACCAGCGAGGACAACCCCACCAGCACCTCCAACCCAACCAGCCAGGACAACCCCACCAGCACCTCCAACCCAACCAGCCAGGACAACCCCACCAGCACCTCCAACCCAACCAGCCAGGACAACCCAACCAGCCCCACCAACCCAACCAACCAGGACGACCCCACCAACCCAACGTAGTCCACTTCTGCTACTCCAAGTAAATAATCCTTCAAAGGTGGCAGTCGATCTCTCCAAGGAGCTGTTTACGACGGAGGAAAGGCTGCACCGCCACGTCAATGGCAAGGGAAACCAAGCCCTGGACCCAGAGAAGGTGGCAACTCTTCACGCTAGGCTCTTCCAGCTTTGTCCGATGCCGCGTTCTCAGCAGCTGGCTGCGTGGAAGTCGGCAGTGAAGGCGATTGACAGCCACACAAGATACCTTCGGAGACGACACAAGGCACAGGAGAAGGGACAGGAGTAGAGAAGTGACATGGCAGGATTGTATATATTTTGCAATATATTGTATATACATGTACTTGTAATTTATTGTATACATTTTGTATTATACTGTAAACATTTGAATTTGTATAATCAATAAACTTCAATGTTAATTGAAATTAAATGTTGTTGACACTATATTTATTGTGTTGCATTATGCTTTTTCCATAGATTATGACATTTAGATGTGATATATGACTTTTGGTGGTTGAGCTTGGGGTGTACTATGTGCGCATTGTGTGATGTTGTTTCCCTTATTTCTCATTTTCTGCTTTTCTAATTCTACTTTGGTTTATCTCTCTATTTTTCCTTCTGTTATTCTTTGTTTTTCTACTTTGATTTATCTATCTTTCCTTTTGTTATTCTTTGTTTTTCTACTTTGATTTATCTCTTTATCTTTCCTTATGTTCTTCTGCTCTTCTAATTCTACTTTGATTTATCTCTCTATATTTCCTTCTGTTATTCTTTGTTTTTCTACTTTGATTTATCTCTCTATCTTTCCTTATGTTCTTCTGCTTTTCTAATTCTACTTTGATTTATCTATCTTTCCTTTTGTTATTCTTTGTTTTTCTACTTTGATTTATCTCTTTATCTTTCCTTATGTTCTTCTGCTCTTCTAATTCTACTTTGATTTATCTCTCTATATTTCCTTCTGTTATTCTTTGTTTTTCTACTTTGATTTATCTCTCTATCTTTCCTTCTGTTATTCTTTGTTTTTCTACTTTGATTTATCTCTCTATCTTTCCTTCTGTTATTCTTTATTTTGCTACTTTGATTCATCTATGCTTATATGTTCTTTTCCTTTTTTTCTCCCTATCTTTCCTTATGTTCTGCTTTTCTTATTCTACTTTGATTTATCTCTCCATCTTTCCTTTTATTCTTTCTTTTTCTACTTTGATTTATCTCTTTATCTTTCCTTATGTTCTTCTGCTTTTCTAATTCTACTTTGATTTATCTCTCTATATTTCCTTCTGTTATTCTTTGTTTTTCTACTTTGATTTATCTCTCTATCTTTCCTTGTTATTCTTTGTTTTGCTACTTTGAAGTACCTGTTGCCATTGTTACATGTATATGTTTCAAGGCCGGATCCGGGGGGGGGGGGGGGGGGGGGGGGGGGGGGGGGGGGGGGGGGGGGGGGGGGGGGCGTACTATATGTCCCCCTTATTTTTTGGCAAGCAATTTTTTTTTTGTACCCCCCCCCCCTCGGTTGTTTCACTCCCTCGCTTACGCCCCCACTCCTTCTCACAACTCTGGATCCAGCCCTGTGTTTATAAAAAACGGGTTGAAGAATGTAGGCAATGTAATGGTTAAATGACATCACGTGACAACCGCTAGGGGGGGGGGGGCGATTGTGAGCACGCAGGGGGGTGGGTCCCGCGCGAAGAGGGTCTGACGTTTGAGCAAATTTGAGAGAAAGATAACTGCCCGTAGAACCCTTTTTTAGGCGGAAAATTACGTTCGACTCCCTGACTGCTTTTCACTTATTTGGACGCAATACTACACTGTATGTTACAGGGGTGGGTAAAGGATTTTTCTCTCACTTCCCCTGCATTTTCGCTCTCCCTTTTTTTTGGGGGGGTGTTTTTTAGGGGGCGACTGCCCCCACTGCCCCCCCCTTGGCTACGCGCCTGCGTGACCGTACATTGATCCATCTCAGCGGTTCTCATTTTTTCTCATTCTTTCTTTTAAAGATTTCGTATATATTCTTCCTGATTGTGAACATGGTATTTGTGTGATTATATGGTTGATTTCTAGATAATTTTTTTATTCTCGTCTTTTCCGGACCCCCACATTTTCACTCTGGACCTCCAAAATTTCTAAATGGTGAAATCTGGGAGTCCGCCTGGACCCCCTTGAAAAAAAAAAATAGTGTGAAGTGCAGGGGGGGGGGCTTTCCCCCCTCCCGCGCAAAGCGTGAAAACTCAAATGTTTTAATAAATTTGAGAGAAAGATGACAGCTCATTAACAGGGAGGGGGAGTTATTTCCCCCTTCCCCTCGCGAAGCGCAAAAATTTTGACGTTTTAGCAAATTTTGATTGAAAAGTAGCACCTTTTTAGGTTTTTTTGTCTCATTTCTCCTGCTTTTTCGCTCTCGCTTTTTTTTTTTTTTAGGGGCTGAATGGGGGGGGGGGCAGCAGTGGCGGATCCAGGATTTCTTGAGCGAGGGGCTCAATCTTTCCCCCCCCAAAAAAAAAGTCTTCTGCATTTTTGGGCACCTTTTTCACTCAAAAAATCTCTGACAAGCAAAAAAAAAAAAAAAAAAAAAAAACGTCAGCATTTTTGGGGCCCTTTTTTGGTCCCAGGGGAGGGGGCCCAGCCCCCCCTGGATCCGCCACTGGGGGGTAGTGCCCCACTGGCCCCCCTGGATCCGCCACTGGGGGGCAGTGCCCCCCTGGCCCCCCTGGCTACGTCTATGGCCCTGTATATTTAGTCATATACATGTAGGCCTAGTAAGTAATTCACGATCATAATCACTGCTTAGAAGCATAAACATTCTTTTCTAGTGCAATATTTTTCCAACAAATAAACCCTTTGTCCAGTGTCGAGTTTGAAACGGGAAGCATCATTGACGTTATACAGAAATGGATGTCTTGTAATTGACATCGTATTATGCAGACGAACACAATCTGAGGCGATTAGCACACTCTACTATACCAATGGAAGATCAGAAGGTCCACAAAAATCACATCGCGTCAATCGATTGATCGAGCCTCATCTCACGTGCATGTCACTACATACTTACGTGTACTAGGCTAACCTAAATGTATTCTCCATGCATGCGTGTACTGTAAGTAAACGAAGGAGTGGTTTCATAAACCATGATATTTACAGCAAAAATAATTAAACAGGTGAATATTTTTCAACATAAATCTGAAATAAGAGCAGCGACAATGCCACGGTCATGGTAATACTTATAGTATACGGGCGAGGTAGGTTCGCTAGAGGCCATTGCTGTCGACGAGGCTGAGAACATGTGCTGCGTGAGGTAAGCTAAGGCTATCAATATTATTATGCATGCGCGCACGCCGAGATAACCAGTTAACATGCGCTCAAAACAAAGACAGAAGTTACTTCATCAAGGAACGAACTCTTTTCTGTCCTCCTTTGCAGTGTCATTCGTTATTGAAATGAAAGTGAATTAGTGTTGGATCTATGTTCATTTTATGTAATATTGGCGTAGGGAGAAATGCGAGTTCGCAAGGCCAAGGGTGCTAGTCCAAAACGAGATTTCGCGATATATTCAGGTGTTAGTAACACCATATCACACATTCTCCCACCCGACTTCCGACTCCCACCGATTAACACTTAAGGGAATGTGTTCACGATATTCCCACGTTACCCGATCTCCAATCGATTATCGCGATACATGGTGGGAATGTGTCAACTTTATTCCGATCAATACTGTATGTGGGATCACACCTTGCCGGAATCCCACAGCGATTTGTATAAGTCTTTGCACATGCAGATGTCCCTTTGTTTTACACATGCCCATCACGTGAGGGGATTTACACCCTGGCAGAGATTTAAATAAACTATTACATTTCATTTGGATAATATTCTACTTGAAGAGAAGAAAAAATATGAGAGCAGCCGAGAATTATTAGTATTTTGATTGTTTTGTTGTTTTTTTCCAACTACAATCAATAAAACCTGACAAAAAAATTTGGGGGCCTCACCAGAACTATAAATGGGCCTTGATATATTTGACTGTGATTGTCACCTTTCTGAATATAATGAAACTGTCAACTTGTCCTGTAATCATGCTAATAACTGAATAACTGATTTGATGAGATTCCCTTGTCTTCCTTACAGATGGAGGACACTGCTGTCAGTAGATGACATGGTGAAGAATGTTGTTACGCTGCTTGAAAGCCAAAAGATGATTGATAACACTTTTATCATCTTCTCCTCAGACAATGGCTTCCATTTAGGTAGGTTATGCTGTTTTCTCAATCATTAATTCTTTCATTTTGGTTCATAGATAAGAATACCCATATTTTATTCATATGAAAAATGCTTTCTAGTATTGCACTTGATGTGTTAAAAATGATATGATATGTAGTAACACAGAGATAAAACTTTAATTTGAAAATGAGGAAAGTTAGTGAAAGCAAGATCTAATTTCTTTGACACATTTTTGTGAAATGTAGGATGTAAAAATGATAGACTGGATCCCAGGCATACAGAGTACTTTACCTTTTATTTAAACTGACTTGAACTGAATTATGAGGGTACCCCTTCACATCTTACATAATATCACAGAGAAAAGAATAGCATTTATAAAAGTTGGCTTAAATACTATACTCATACAGAATTCAAATACATTTTTGTTCTATATGATATTCTAATCTTTTATATACCTTAGGTCAGTTTTCACTTCCCAATGATAAGCGCCAGCTGTATGAATTTGACATCAGGGTTCCTCTCATTGTCAGAGGACCAGGCATCCCTGCTGGATCGACAAGCAAGAATATTGTCGCCAACATTGATATCATGCCTACCATTGTTGATATGGCAACAGGAAGTGCTCCCTCTGAAGTTGATGGGATGAGTCTCATGCCACTCCTGGTAAGTATGGGAAAAGATGTACTATTTAAAACATTTGATATGATTGCTGGAGGTTGGAAAAAAAAAAGGAACATGTTATAGTAAATTTAATTTGAATCTGATCAAATATATTGTGGTTTACAGAGTATAATGCTCCTTTTGTTTGCTGTTACAATCATTGCATTTTTTAAAAGAGAATGAAACCCTGGGGAAATATCAATTTTAATGAAAAGAGAGGATAGAGGGAAGCAATTCTAAAAAAGTTCCATCAAAATTGGTTACAAAGTGAGAAACTTATGAAGGTTTGAAAAGTCTCAATTTACTTTCTATGGTGATCCTCAAATGTTGCTTCAAAGTGAAAGGTTTAGTAGTACAACTCTCAATATGTTTTGTACACAAAATTTGATATTTTCTCCATTATCTCTGAAGATGCAGCTTGTCTTTTTATAAAAACTCATAATATGTTGTGTCTAATACATTTTCCCATAATATATCTTGAGCTAAGGAGACAAGCTGCACCTTGAGAGATAATAAGGAAAATATGAAATTTTGTGTACAAAACATATGGAGAGTTGTACTACTAAACCTGTCACTTTGAAGCAACATTTGTGGATCACCATAGAAAGTAAATTGAGACTTTTCAAACTTCCATAACTTTCTCATTTTGTAACCAATTTTGATGGAACTTTTTTTAAATTGCTTCTCTCTATCCTCTCTTTTCTTTAAAATTGATTATTCCCCAAGGTTTCATTCTCCTTTAATGATAAACTAATGCAGAAAATTGTTAGAATTGTTCAAAAACATGATGAAAGACATTACACATTCTGAATGGATGTAAAGATTTAGTTACCGAGTACACTATCTTCAATATTGTATTGTTTTCATATTGAGACTTTGTATTATTCTTATCCCAAAACAAATAATTTTCAAGGCTTGTTCACATATGATTGCATAAATGGTACCCTGTTGAATTAAAAAAAAAAATTTTCAGGGCTGTACCCTGGGTTACCAAAAAGTGCGAAGTTATTTTTGATGTGCTTTATTAACGTTCAAATGCTCTTCTTGTGCTCTATGTTCTTGTAAAAAGCTCTCATGAATGCTACTTTGAAAATAATACACGTAATCCCGATCGCGATGGTTACCGTCATTCCTTACCGTGCACGTAGACTACATACAATAAACCCGTACGGTATCGTCTGCATAAATTTTCACAGGCTGTAACTATAAGTATTAAAGTGTACTCAGCAACGTAATGCGTACGTAGCAGCTAGCGAGCTTTGAAGCTAGCAGCGCATGCGAGTGTAATCCAAAAACGTACTGTACTAGTACGGTGGGACCGGGGTAGCGTGTGTATGCACCACACGTAAAAACCCTACGTTTTTTGAGGCGGTATACAGCTTTGTGGATAAAGATAATGCATGCGCATTGAAACTTCTTGGTAATAGTTTTCAGAATTATGGCGGCAAAGTTGAACGTAAGCTTCAAATTATACCATTACCTAACAATATTGTTTATTAAATACTGACAGTTGCATTGCTGGTGGGTTAAGTATATTTTACAAAATATATTGGATTTTGGAGTAATAAATCATGTACCGTGACTTTTATTCATTAATCTTCAAGTGATTTTGAGTACCATATACAATGTATACATAAAAGGCAATCAGGGGAAAGCTGAGGATCATCTGTTTGAAACTTAAATACGTCATTGATGATTACTTCTTCACCCCTGTCATTAGAATGCTAGCAATGGGAGCATAGCATGGCGGGAAACAGTACTGATTGAACACAATGGAGAAGGCAATACTACAGATAACCCTGGCTGTAAAGGAACAGTCAATCTCTGTGTAAGACTTCCAAGATGGCCGCCCCATCTTGAAGGGTAGCTGTGGTTTGAGAGGGGAAGACTCTGAAAGCTAAAGAATAATGTTCATGATTAGAAAATATTCTTCAATACTTTTTAGAAGTGATTGTGATGTCCTACGTGTGCATTTACTAGATATCAATGAGGTTATTCATTTGAAATTTAATTTTTTCATTTGCTTTCAAAGTACATGCCTCTCAAACCACTAAGTGATAAGTCTTTTTTTTTTCTTTCAGGCTATTGTTATGTTCTAAAAAGTTAAAAAAGTCAAGAAAACTAGCAAATTGTAATTCATATCTCTTCACCTTGATGATAGTTGAATATATATTTGTTTACTTTATCAATAGCCTGATTGAAAAAAAAAAATTCAAATTACAAGTTTTGTGAGATACTAAATGCATGATTCCAGTCAGTCATTCAGAGACTCAGTACAATGTACCATGATATCATTTCAGCACATTCTTGACAAATCTTTTGCATTGTTTAAGAGGAAATTGTAATATAATTCCCACTGTAAAAAGACATTGTATTTCTCAAGTATGATGATTTCTTCTTTTTTTTTTTTGATGTAGAAAAAAAAGTTGTTTTAAATCAGTATTGAATATTCATACCCTGCTTTTGAAACTCTCATCTAGAGTGATTATCCAAGAAAATGGTGCAGTGGATAGTTAAGAATAGCTGAAAATGATATAATGTATTAGTTGTTTTGACTGTCATCACAAACTTCTTCATTGGGACTTTGTTCTGTTTTACATTTTGTCCCTGTCCCCTCCCGTCCCATCCTATTGAACATTCTGTATATTAATTTTATACTTTTCCTGTCCATGTATATATTCCTTTATGTGGCTTATTTTCTTGTTGATGTGCATCTTCCATTCTCTCTGAAATAATTGTCCTATTAATTTCTGTGACACTTATTTCTTTTGTCAACCTTCCATCTGTTTCCATAATAAACATGTTTGCCTGAATATATCTGCCTTTCGCTTATCATTTCACTCCTGTCGCATTGCCTTCTACTATTTCATCTTCCGTAACTGAATCCTTTTGGATTATGTTCATCTCACTTTACATGTATCTCTGTGCATATCTCACTTGCGTGCCTTTGCCATTATTGCATCTCTATCTCTCTCTCTCTCTCTCTCTCTTTATCTTCTCTCTTTCTCTATCTTTCTTTATTTTCTCTCTCTCCCTCTCCCCTCTCTCCCTCTCTTTCTCCTCTCTTTCTATCTCCCTCTCTTTCTCTGTCCCTCTCTCTCTCCCCCTCTCTCTCCCTCTCTTTCTCTCTCCCTCTCTTTCTCTCTCCCTCTCTTTCTCTCTCCCCCTCTCTTTCTCTCTCTCCCCCTCTCTCTCCCCCTCTCCTTCTCTCTCCCCCTCTCTCTCCCCCTCTCCCTCTCTCTCTCTCTCTTTCTCTTTCTCTCTCTCTCTCCCTCACTTTCTCTCTTTCTCTCTCTCTCTCTCTCTTGTTTAACCTCTCCATTATCTTCATTGTCTGTTTATCTCTGCATGAATATATGGATTCCCTTACTCTCTCTGTTACTTGATGCTCACTTGTCTACTTTGGAATTCTCTTGTCATTGGTTATTTTTTCATGCCTGCTTGGACATGGCGAATTGTTGCATGATTTCTTTTTTGTGTTATGCTGACTCCATCCTTCCCTTGCATGACCATCACACCTTACCTTTTGGTGTACCTTCTTCTCCCTGTCATTCGTCCCTCCCTATCCCCCCCGCCCCACCCCTCTGTCTCCCCCACACCTTCCTCCTCTCCCTCCCCCACTCCCACACCAACTCTTAACATCCCCATACATTCAGATTCCCCCAAATGCCACAAATGACATCACCACCAATGAAATCACCAGAAATAAAATCACTGCTGTTCCATGGAGGCAAGATATCTTAATTGAGCATACTGGGGAGTGGAAATCACAAGGGTATCGTGGATGTCCGCACACAGAATTTCTCGATGTAAGCACTGTTTACTGTTACTTTATGGGGGATAATCTGTAGCTTTAAAAGTGTTATATGTCAGAACACATGTGCATGTACATGTAGTCCTTTTGAATGGGGATTAAAAATATGCACTTTATGTATGTGCAAATTCAAAGAGAATTGGATCCAAGAGAATTGGATCCAAGAAATATAGGGCAGGTTTGCATATTAATAAACTTTCATTTCAAAACATATGAAGGAACCATCAGTCATGACAAACATATAATTGTCCCCGCCGAACGAAGTTCGCGAGGGGACTATGAAACTGGCTCCGTTCGTGTGTGCGTGTGTGTGTCCGTCCGTCCGTCCGTCCGTCTGTCCATGTGTGCTCAAATGTTAGAAAATGCTACTTCTCCGTCATTTCTTGGCCGATTTTGATTCTGATTGTTTTATCTGATAGGGCTGGGTGGGGGCTTCCAAACTTCTACACAGAATTTTGAAATTCATTAATTATGCAAATTTATGCAAATTTATTCAAAATTGACGAAAATGCTACTTCTCCTCCATTTCACATCGGATTTTGATTCCGATTGTTTTATCTGATAGGGCTGGGTGGGGGCTTCCAAACTTCTACACAGAATTTTGAAATTCATTAAATATGCAAATTTATGCAAATTTATTCAAAATTGACGAAAAATGCTACTTCTCCTCTATTTCACATCGGATTTTGATTCCGATTGTTTTATCTGATAGGGCTGGGTGGGGGCTTCCAAACTTCTACACAGAATTTTGAAATTCATTAATTATGCAAATTTATGCAAATTTATTCCAAATGGCTGAAGGTTCATAATGTTTTCATGTTTTATATTTCAGTTGTATACATGCATTGTTGGTATTCTCTTCTTTTGCATGCAGTAACATTATTATTTTATTCACTAAAGTTTTTCACTGAAGTTTTAAGGTTCAGGCTAGTTAATTTCCACAGATCTGCACTTCCGGCGGGAACATTTATTACGCATTGCGTAATTTACTCATTCACTTGTTGTAATTGTTATAGAATTTTTGTGTGTGTGTCTATGCTATTTGTTGTTATTATTTTCTTTTCATGTGAGATTTAACTTTATAATGCAGTGAGTGATAACATAGGCTACCTATTGCAATTACTCTGTACTGTTTGGAGCAATGAATATTGGAAATGTTACTGACTGACAATAACAAAAAGTAATATTAGTAATTGGATTGAAATGAGTCCACATTTTTTGTTTAAATCTCATGATTCTAGATGTTTTTGAATAAATATAATTATTTATGCAATGAATACAATTATTTTCCATGATGCATTTGACATCTTTATTTCATTCATATTTAATCACATCCTGTGCACATGTTATAGAATCAATTCAAAGTAACTTAGCTTTGCTTTACACCAGCATCAACTAATAGCACTTCCATGCTTGCAACAATAAGTATTTACCAGTATATTTGATTTTTTTTTCTTTCTTTTTTTCTTCTATTCTTATGCAATTCAAAGAATTGCATAAGGAATCAAAGCTTTAGTCCTTAGTTATATACAGTGCGTATCAAAAAAAAGTATACCCAACTTTAGTCAATTCTAATTAAAAAGTTATAACCTCTATGAGCTTGAGATTTATTTCATAGTAAAGAGCAACTTATATTATGTGTAATGATACCTTATTCATAACTTTGCTACCACGAATGACTGAGCAGCAGGCTTTTCAAATATTATTGTCAAAATCCTCTTCTACCAAGTTTAGGCTGAAGCAGCGAATGTGAGTCAAACTAATTATGCATTAGTTACTTCAGTTAGAAAACAATTCCTGAGTTATTTTCAATTGATTTTGTGCATTTGAATAGATAAGGTGTTAAAGTCAACTCAAACTCAAGAAAGGGCTTATTACAAGCTAAATTTATTTATTTATTTGCCATGATAACACAACCTTGGCTTCATCTGCATCCCTCTTTTAAAGGCCAAGTCCATACTAATATCAAGGTGATTTTAATAAATAGAGTAAAATTAAAGATACATAACAGTGAAAATTTCACTGAAATCGGATGCAAAATAAGAAAGTTATAGCATTTTGAAGTTTTGCATTATTTCATCAAACAGTGATATGCATAACATGGGCGGTATGCAAATGAGTGAACCGATGATGTCACACACTCACTTTTCCTTATGTATTTTATTATATGAAATTTCAAATATTTCAATTTTTATGGATGTGATAATGAAGAATCTCTCCCTTGTATCAAAATAAGTTATAACAATAATGTTGATTTTACATGTTCCATAAGGAGTCAAACCATGTTTTACATTATTGAAGCAAAAAATCGAAATATATGATATTTCATATAATAAAATACATAGGGAAAAGTGAGTGTGTGACATCATCAGTTCACTCATTTGCATACCGCCCATGTTATGCATATCACTGTTTCAAGAGATAATGCAAAACTTCAAAATGCCATAACTTTCTTATTTTACATCCGATTTCAATAAAATTTTCACTGTTATGCTTGTTTAATTTTACTCTTTATTCAAATCAACTTGACATTAGTGTGGACTTGGCCTTTAAGGTAAGCCCTTTTACTGCATGAGTCATTCAATATGGACAACATTTATTTGGGAAGCTATCTGCTTTCTTGAAAATCTACTATCAATTACCTTGCTAATTCTCAACACACATGTCCTTCTTTTTCTTCTTTTTAGTCTTAAAGGTCAGTAAACCTTTGAGTTCATGTGCTATTTGCGAAAAACACCGTTTGCACCTTATGCAGGTGAAATGGTGCAATGGACAAAATGAGCAGAGAGAGTATTTAGTTATCACAAGACAAGAAGTTAGGCTGTTAAAATAAATTAAAGATTATCATATGGATTGAAACAAGGTCATTTGAAAGCTTAGATACACTGGCTCACTTTAAACAATAAACAATTGAAGCACAAAGGAGAATTCAACTTTTAAAATGATTTTAGACTAAAGTAACACATTCATATGGCTTGACTCACATTCGTTGCATCAGCCCAAACTTGGAACAACGGGATTTTGACAACACTTTTTAAAAACCCTGGTGCTCAGTCATCCATGGCAGAAATGTTATGAAAGAGGTACCACTGGACAGAAAACAAGTTACTCTTCACCATGAAATAAATTTCAAAGTCACATTGGTTATAACATTTGAATTAGAAGCTATCAAAGTTGGGAATACTTTTTTTTGATACGCACTGTATAGTTACTTCTTGTATATACTGCTTTTTTTTTTTTTTTTTACTATTAAGCATAGTTTAATTAATTTGCTGGTCAGAAAATAAGCATGTAGGATAGTTTCATCAACAATAAATAGTATTCTGAGATAGCTTTCACCAAATCTGGGAAATCGCATAATTGACCACCCATTATTCAGGTGTTTTGATCGAATGTTGCGACATTTCTTTTGCTTTGCCTCAGCTTCTTTGTGTTTGTAGTTGTATGTTGCTTTTTATTCTTACTTTGCTTATTGCCTTCCTGTACTGCCCCATTTTATTTCTATATCTATATCCAGAACTGCTACCCATCATGTGTTTGTGAAGACAGTCAAAACAACTCGTATTCATGTCTGAGAAGCATGGATGATCAAAGCAGTACAATTTACTGTGAATTAAGTGACTTGCAGGTAGAGTGCTGAATGTTTATCGGAACGGGAGACTCTGTGCTACTGTGGCAGGATGGAGATGAGAAAAAAGAAAATTGATGAATAAAAAATTATGAATGAAAGTATTTATATGAGATATTTCCAAGAACTATTCAAAAGCATTAGGTGGAAATTAAACCGAGTTAATTGAATAAGGACAGACTTCTACAAAATGCTTTAGCCTCTTGAATATGATTTGGTTTTTGTTTAGCACACATTTTCCATAGACCTCAGCCTGAGTTATCTTTGGTTTAGTAGTCGAAGGCTTAGATTATCTCCCAGGTAAAACTATTTGAGATAGTTGTTAGAAGTTGTAAAATCAACTTGTTTCAAGTCCCTATCTTGCAGCAGTGCCACAGACGTTTCCCGCAAGCAAAGTTCTGGTACTCTTGGGTACTTTTTACAATGCACTGTGGACCTTAACTCTCTCTCTTGGTAAGAGCAAAAGTGAAACTTTTGTGGACAAAGATGCCCAGTTTCAAAATTTGTTCATCTTGATATTGTAACAGTGGATCAAAGAAAACTTGCAAAATTGTTTGAAATAGGTTGAGGTAGACCATTACCTTCAACTCTCATCAAATTTGTAGAGCAAATTCCAGGTTTGCTTTGGCATACATGTAAAAAAATAATAAATAATTTCTCTAGCTTTAATGATTTTATTTGGCCACCATCACTCGCAGAAGTTTTACTTCATTGTTGATCATTCTCTTTAGATTAATTGAAAAAAAAATAGAGTTGGAATCCATATTGCATTGCATTTTAAGCTCTATTTTTGTAACAATTGCTAACCCTTACATTATCTTCTCCCCTAGTCTTGCTTTCCATCCTGTGTGTGTGAGGATGCCAGAAATAATACTTATGAGTGCATTCGTACCCTATCAGCTGCAACAGGGGCCAACCATAACTACTGCAATTTTGCTGATGGAGAGGTAGATTGCTTTGAGAGAAGAAAACAAAAACGGACAAATGAATGTCTTGAAAAATAAGACAATTTACTCCTTTGAAAACATACATGTAGTAGCATTTGAACATCTGTGGAATAGAGGGCCCTTTATTTTACAGGATATCAGACATTATTGCTCCCCCCCCCAAAAAAAAAAGAAACCCAAACAAACAATAAAACAAACAAACAAACAAACAAATAAATAAAAACAAGTAAATAAATTAAATAAAAATTTGTTGCACATTTGGACTTTTTCATGAAAGAAATGTAAATGTAACATATGAAAAATTGTAGGAATGGAGAATTCTTTTGTAATTTTTGCTCTACAAAGGTTAATTCTATACTTAGAGACAGACTGGCTAGCACTTTCGCTGTTGATAATGCTTTAAAAGTATAACTTTAATGTATGTCCTTTCATGTTCCTAAACACAAAGCACATTAGATGTTGTACGTATCATACCAGTGGTGAGACCATGTGGTAAAATAAATGTCTTTTTGCAAGTCAAGGTGAAGGTACAGCTTCCTTGAAATGCGCTGCCCATGTCACTTAGAGCTAAGCTTTGTTCAGTCTCAAAACAATACTTTGTCTCTCAAAAAGGGATCTTTTTTTTTTTTTTTTGGTGCAAATATGTTTCTCAAAAGTAAAGAGGTAAAAGAGAAACACACACTTTATTGCAGAACTTCGCACCTTTCCATTCTTAAGTAATAATTATAGGAATGAAAAGCATGCTTTCAGCTGCTACACTAACCATCTCTCATGCATGCATCATGGCACAGTGCTTACTGGTAGTTAACCATTCATTTTGTTTATGGAGCTTGAGACTATTGTTTAGACTTCACCTAGAAATTGAACAAATTGACTTTGTTTGTTGAAGCAGACGTGTTATCCCTACTGTGTGTGTGAAGACGGCCAAAACAATACATACACCTGTGTTAGGACAACAACTCCACAGGAGAACTTCATCTACTGTAACTTTGCGGATAATGAGGTATTTTAAAAGTGGAAAAGAGAGAAAGTTGGGAGGATGTCACAAAATCAGTTCGTGATTAGTATCAGTAAAGACACAACATGCAATATTTTATTCATTTCTACTTCTAGTGCTAGCTAGCCAAGCATTTTTAATGAAATTATGAATCATGAATATGAAATGTCCATTACTACCTATTGAGTGAAAGTCGAGATGAAATTGGATTAATTTAGAGACACTCCTGAAGGGAATGGTTAATATGCACAATATTTTTCAAGGACTTAAAATTTGTGAATTTTTAAACAATGTTATTAAACTAGCATGATATATACTTAAATTGTGATTCTGACATTTTTAGTAGGGAGAGAATGATTTTTGGTGTAAATGTGCAGTTATTTCCTACAATTTCTCATATACATGATAAATAGAAGCTGGATCAATCTTACACACCGGGATATGCCTTTCTAGTTTATAAGTGAATGAATGTTACAACTACATATGTGTTTGTAATCTTCTGTTTGATATCCTGAAAGATAAAGGACCTTTCCATGAATAAGAGATTCTCTTAGGATTCCAGTGCTCAACATGTCAGCTATTCCCTTTATTAGTAGATTTTTTTATCTATTTCAACATATGGGCCATTCTTTGTAAAGTGAAACAAACGGTCACACACGTGACCATCTAATTTTGCCTCATTGCCGGAAAATCAGATTACATATTATTGATTTTTTTATAACACCAGTTTCTTACATGAAAAAGGTTTCATTTTCTTTGACAAGAAAAAATAATTTCCCAAACAATTTTTTTTTAAGGAGACAATTAAAAACACCCTTCTTTGAGTGGTCACACACGTGACCAACCGAATTTTCACCTCTAAAAAGAACAGAATGTTCACAAATTTATGGAAAATTGCTTTCAAACTGTTCAGAGCAATCCCACCACCCAGCAGTGATAATTGGAAATTTTCACTCCAAGGGAAATACAAAAAAAGTAGGTTTGAATACCAACAAGTAAGACCCTTTTTCAAGCTAGGTCACACACGTGACCGACCTTATTTTGACCTCTGAAAGAAAATGACGTACTCTCATTTAAAATAATTACCCTCCATCTGTCAGGGGTAAGTTTGTTATTCAAATATCCAAAATGAGAGACTTCTACTACTCGACAAATACTGAAAAATTAGAATTAAATTAACAATTTTTCAGGGTTTTGGTCACAAACATGACTGAGAATGGCCCATATATGAAAAAACTAAAACAGTTATTTGGTTTGTATTAAGAGTAATTAAAGTTTAATTATTATTGAAGTCTTGTTGTCGACAAGGAATCACCAATCCAGAGTTGGATTACTATACAGGTTTGATTTCTTTTGTGTAAATTTGTTTAATATGAATTTCTCCGTGAGCACTTTGCAATTTTCTAATGGTATACAATTAGTAGAAGTAATTCCTCTTTGCAAATAATGTCTGTGCCTTAAATATGTACTGCACATAAACCTGTAATCTTACTTCCCGAAGCTCTCATATGAGATCCCCATCAGTATGAAATTAATAGATTATCCAGGCATAGACACTCATGTTGAGATTTTGAGATTCCCTCATAAAAATCTTTCTGGTAATATTTCATTTGAATTTCTAGAACTAATAAGATTCTCAAAACTCACAAAAATATTAACTCAAGAGCAACTTCAATACCCTATTGTATTGTCTATAGAGATCGTGTTCAGATGAGAAAGTATGCCAATGTTATTTTCATGTATTTCAAATGGTGATGCAGAAGGCTATTAAAAAAAAATCTCCTTTGGTTGATTTCTTGAAAGTCCTTGTTGTCTTTTTAACTTGGAAGTGTACAATTATGGTCCTGAGCATACTGCTTTCAACTCAAAATTGTTTAAATTTCAGATCAACCTTGATATCTTTAATCAAATATTATGTACACTAAACTTACATGCTTTACAACAACAAAAAATTAAGAATTTTTCATACATATACTTTTACATATATGACCATGATGGTGAATATTAGTAATTATTTGCCTGTATGCTTACCTTTTCAGAACTTCCAAGAATTCTACAATATCACAGTGGATCCTCATCAGCTGACTAACATCATAGGCAAGCTGGATCCCAAGTTTGTCACTTCGCAAAACGAAAAGCTGATTGTACTGAGCATGTGCAAAGGTCCATCTTGTAGGCAGCTTGTACCACCTCCTTCAAAACATGGCAAGGAACAAGTAGATACAGCTTAATGAGTATTCTCTATCTCTCTGATTGAATTAAGTGAAATAATAACGTTGTTCTATTTTACGGTCAGTAAGGCAGATTATCAGCTTGTAAATTCAAGTTGTTGTTACTGTAAAATGAGAAACTTCTGTGATATACAACTATCGTGAACTGTTATCAGTGGCAATTTTGGGGAGACAAGAAACTTGCAAATTGTAAAGATTCTATGGCAGTATGATTATTCAATCATTTTGCAGCATGAAACTTTTGCAAATTTAGACCACTTAAGAAATTCATGATGGTTTCAAGCACATAAAAAGTTATGATTTTTCAGCCTACACCAGTGATTGAAATAAATACAAATTTGAGTAATTATGTAATTCATTGTTTTTTTTACTTTATGCATCAGCTTATGAATGATATAATGGTTACATGTATTTGATAATATGTATCAAGCAATATTGCAGTCAGAATGTACTGTGAATATACTGTTTAAAAAACGGGTTCTAGAATGTAGGCATTCTCACAGGTCATGTATTACACCACGTGACCGTGCATTTTTCTTTCCTACCATCATGACCGTGTAAAAAGGTTCCCATCAAAAAGTGATAATGCATGGCTGAGATGCGCGTATGCATACCTCTGGCGCATACAAACTTAAGACACGATTTCATATAGGAAGACCATGGCAAGGACTTTGATGGACACAAGGACACTGAGAACACACAATATTCTTTTTGGCTGCCCTTAATGTGATGTCATCAAGGAAAGCAAATGGTGGCTTCCTTGACTGTGCGATTCTTTGCATTTTGATGCGGTTTGTAACCAATTTTTTTACTTTATATTCATATTGTTGACCCGTTTTATGAAACAAATAATTCATTTTTTGTGGCTCGGGCATTAGTGACATGCCCTGCACTCAGTTAAGTCACAATGAGATGGATAATGAACTTGACAAGTCTCGTTCATTATCCTATCGTGACTAAAAATTTGTGCAGTGCATATTCACTAATGCATTTGCAAAAATGAATTATTTGTATAATATATTGTATGTCAATGCTTTTCATAGTGATTGTGCAAGGAGAGGAAAGGATGTATAAATTAAATCAATAGTTTTGTATCTTGTAAATTTAGGAAAACTTTAAAGTTGTAATTTTATCTTGACTGTGCATAATGACATAATAACAAAGCAAGCCTGCACCACCTGATCTTGAAATTCATTGCAGGTTGGTATTGTGAATTAATTTTTTGGGGTTGTTTTTCTAGTTATAAATTAAAGCAGTTTATGATGTCACTGTAAGCTATGTACATGTAAACTTCTACCAGTTACATTTCCCTGCTTCTACTATAAGTAATAAGTAGTCATAACTTTACCAAACTATGTGTACCTGCTTTAATGTTCATTTTCTTGAGGCTAAGTTATATTCCTTTTCTTTTTATGTTTTAAGCAGCTGTAGTTAATGCACTTACATGTAAATGAGTCATGTTCTAAAGCTGATAAGTGTTGGATGCTTTACAGACTAGTACAAAATGAACAACACAATGAACAAATTTGGTGCAGATTATTTTGTTAGTTTTGATTTCACTTAAAGCAAAGTTTGGGGGACATTTTGTCATGGCTGACTGAGAGCATTCTGGTATGCCTGACAAGCAGTTTTAATATCATTTCCATATGTGGATGGCAGAGTATTGCAAAGTCTAAACAAGGATGCTGTTACATTTTCATTATTCTTATATACTTCCATGAGCCAATTAGTCTTTTACTCTCACACAAAGAAAGGCCTATTTGGTTCTCAAGTTGAAGATATAAATATATATTATGTAGATTGGTGATTTATTCCAAATGACCATGTAATGCTCCCTTTAAAAGGGCAGAGGAGGTCAGAACTATTCCATTAGGGGACATTAAGAAAAATCTGTATGGAAATCACTTCAAATTGTTATCGGTGAAGCTTTTTTTGAAATCAGTAGGTGTATGTCTTATCTTACAGTATTTATTCTAGAAAAAAGTTATTGACCTAATGAGAAGGTGGACTGAATTAACTTACTAACTTCTTTTAAGCCAGTGGATTTCATTTGCACTTTTCTGTGCTCTCTTTTCTAGTTGTTATTATCATTGTTATTGTTTCTTTACTTTTCTTCAAAAAGAGGTTATGTTTAATGTGTATTGTAAGTGGCCTGCTTATCTTTAATTCATGTATTACTAGATTGATCTATTTACTGTCAAAGGTGTTAAGTTCTCTCAAATTCTTGTCATGCATTTTATCATGTAATTGTGCACTGAAGACAACTTTGTTGTCTTGATCATAGGATTTTTCAATGATTTAGTATTTTGCCAGTTTGTGTGTACAGTATATACAGTGCGTATTAAAAAAAAGCACACTTTGGAAATATCTTCCAAAGTCGTAATTTCACAATATCGATATGATTTTTTCTTGTGCAATTATGGGTGAGGGTCTGTTCCGTCGGATGACACTATGAGTACTAACAATATTTTACGCTTGAGGGAGTACTGGCTGCTTTTGTAAAACTAGCAAAAATGCCTCAGTCTTGAATTTGATCAAAGTACCTATCAGGCAGTAACTTCATGTTCTCTGTTAAGTATAAATAATCGATTTGAACAATCATTTAATCCTTAATCCTTTACCTATCCGCACACTCCCACCCCCCCCCCCCCCCACTCACACACTCAAATGCCCTACCCAAAACTTCACAGATTATGTCTTTCTGCATACACACAATTCCACTTTTGACTGGAGCATGTCGAAAGGATGCAAATTGCAGTGCATTACAGGAAGATGGACCTAAAATGTTTCATTTTCAAGAAGGGAGATAGAAGAAAATCATGGTTTTGAAATGTTTATTTGGTTCCTTTCTTTGCCCCATCTCTTCCAAGCACTTGAGGATGTATCACTGTCTGGAGCATGTCAAAAGGATACACTGTCCTGCATGATGATATCTTTTACATGTACATGTTTAATTTGAAAAAAATGTTAAAATAAAACATTATTTTAATAATTAGATTTGCTTCTCTTTTAATTTCTTAAGGAATTTGAAGAAGAAAATATCTAAATGTTAGGGTTCTCCTTTCATTATTGTATTCAATCTTTTCAACACTCTTCAGGCAAAATTGGTTATTGATGCAGATGATTTGTGCTGGAAAGACACCACCTTCAAAGGTGATGGCAGTTATGGGGGCAGTATCCAGCCATTGGGTGAAGCTTTTGTAGCTTCTTCTTGAAGGCCCAGATAGGCTGACATTTCAGCCCTTTCCTTTATCAATTTCTGGATACACTATTGTAGGTGTGGACTACTAGGTATAGGGTTAAGGATTGAATGACTGTTCAAATCAATTAATAGATACTTAAAGGGGTACCCAATGCTGAAACAATGTTAGTTCATTTAAAAGATCATGATTTTATTAGAAGAAAATCATCTGCCAAATTTTTTTTTAATTCGTGTTGCCAGAAAATCCCCGAAATATGGTAAGATTTCAGGATATTTTGGCCCCTCAGCTGTGTCCCAATTTCAGCTAGGTAACCACAATGACGTCAAAGTGGTTACCCAGGTTCGCGTATTGCAGATGTGTTGCGCGCTAGACTGTACAAAATGCATTACCCTTGCGCGCATTTTACTATAATTGCGCGACAAGGTAACCACTTTGACGTCATTGTGGTTACCTAGCTGAAATTGGGACACAGCTGAGGGGCCAAAATATCCTGAAGTCTTACCATATTCGGGGATTTTTCTGGCCAACACGAATTTTTAAAAAACTTAAGGCAGATGATTTTCTCCTAATAAAATCATGATCTTTTAATAACTAACATTGTTTCAGCATTGGGTACCCCTTTAAGAGAGAACATGCACTTACTGCTTGATACTTTCTTTGATCAAATTCAACACGGGGGCATTTTTGCGAGTTTCACAAAAGTAGCCAGTACTCAAGTGCAAAATATTGTCACTACTAATAGTGTCATCCGATGAAACAGACCCTCACCAATAATTGTAGAAGAAAAAACTCATATCGATATTGTGAAATTATGATTTTGGAGGATATTTTCAAAGTGGGTACTTTTTTTTGATGCGCACTGTATATCAGTTGCTTTAAGGTTATGAACCTTAAAGATTTAATGAATATATAAATGATAAGTACATTTAATTGTACACAAATTTCAAATGTGATGGCTTATAAAATATCCATCAACATTACTGTTGTAGCTGTCTTTATTATATAATGTTCATATAGTTTGGTACCAGGCTTTTGTTAGTGGCAAAAGGAGGTAGTGGGGCAGAGAGTAGGGGGCAAAAATTTATGGCATGAAAAATAATGTTGAGGGTACACTTTTTTTCTTCCTCTCTCAAGAATGAAACAAAGAGCAATATCAATCGCTTGGCACCAGGCTTTTGTTAGTGGCAAAAGGAGGAAGTGGGGCAGAGAGTAGGGGGCAAAAATTTATGGCATGAAAAATAATGTTGACGGTACACTTTTTTTCTTTCTCTCTCAAGAATAAAACAGAGCAATATCAATCGCTTTCCAAAGCTCATCAGAAACCAGGCATTCAAGACATGGGGGGGGGGGTGTTCAGCAAAGAAAAAAGGCAATGAAATCTTAATTATTTTTTTTTACAGGAGCTGACTGGAGAGTGCCCTTCTGTTGCCACCACTGTGTGTTGTTAGTTACAGTTGCAATATTTCTTTACGTATTTGTTCTTCAAATATTCTGTATTGTGTTGTTCTGTACCCAACTAAGCTTCTAGCATTAAGATTGTATGTTATAGGAACCATGCACTGGTATCTCTCAGTGCCCAGCAAATTTACTTCTGCAATTAGAAAATTCTATATTGTAGACTTACCATTTTCATTTCAATGTCTGTGTTGCAATTTCTACTTCTAACATGTAATATACTGATACTGTATTATTCCTTTTTTAATGCACATCCATTAAATGCAAGCATATTTTGAATGGATCGATTTGTGAGAAAGAATTAGTAATGGTTTCTACAGACTTGAATATATTACCAGTGGCATAGCTACATGGGAGTATGTGCCCCCTCCCCCACCAAATGGATAAAAAGAAAAGAGAGAGAGAGAAAAAAAAGGAAGATAGGAAAGGAACGACCATGAAAACAGATGATACTACCTCCCACACTTTGCTCCTAACCAACAGCATCATTAATTCACATTTCATACATCTAGAAAGACAGGTGCCACCCCCCCCCCCCCCCCCATGATGCCTATGCCCCCTGAATGTCTGGACCCAAGCTAACTAAGCCACTGTGTGCAGGGGCGTCACTAGAGGGGATGTCACACTACAAAAAGTTTTTTAAAATTTGCTTGCTCACAAATATTTAGAAATTGAACAGTTGATATTCAGGCAAAAGGCATCCCCCTTCAGCAATGGGCTGCGGTTCCCTCCCCTACAACATATGTTGTGTCAAATACATTTTCCCATGATATATCTTGAGCTAAGAAGGAGTCAAGCTGCACCTTGAGAGATAATGGGGGAAATATGAAATTTTGTGCACAAAACATATGGACAAGTTGTAGTCCTAAACCTGTTGGTTTGAAGTAACATTGCAAATTTGAGGATCACCATAGACAGTAAATTGAGACTTTTCAAACTTTCAAACTTTCTCATTTCGTAACCGATTTTGATGGAACTATTTTTAAATTGCTGCTCTCTATCCTCTCTTTTCATTAAAATTGATTTTTCCCCAGGCTTTCATTCTCCTTTAAAGATGTACTTTTATTCTGAAATAGAATTGTATAATTATCCAACATAACCCCTACTTAACTATCCATGCAGACTGCATCTGCATAAAGCAGGAACCATCTCCCTGCATAAAGTGATAATGAAAACTACATGTAGTTTCGTGTTCTTTGGTTTTTACTGCTCGTTACTGACACTATTTTCCCGCTATTACTTCCTTCTTGAAAAGAGAAGAATCAAATGATGTCATTCAAATCCGCAGGGGAATTCTTGCGTTGTGTGAGGTCGTGAGCAAATAGTATATAGCATTGTGAATAGATATGCTGTGCTGGGTTTGAATGTAAAGTGAACATGAGGGGGTTTTACGCTTTCTTTTTTAATTCATGGTTTTGTATAGATTTCCCATGCAATGAGCTTGAGAGTTAATGTTTGGTATGGTGTGAATGAAAGCATTTTGATTGTTGAGAATAATTATTCAGGAATATCGCATATAGAGAAATCTTGCCAGTTTAGAGAGAAAACCAGACCAGTGACGACAATCCTTGACATCCAACCCAAAGATTTCTTTTCAAAACTGGAGTAGATCTAACGATCTAACAGGTGAGTATGGATTATGTTGAAGTGATAATTATGTAGAGTGTATATAGAAACAAAATTAATGTGCCTCCGTAACTAGTATAGTATAGGCCTATGCATTTTGTAGGCCAAGGCCTTTTTACGATTACATTTTTTTTTTACAATTTTATCAAAAATATTTCCCCTCGCTTTTGCTTCTCTTACCCTGCTTAACACAATCTCTCTCTCTCTCTCTCTCTCTCTCTCTCTCTCTCTCTCTCTCTCTCTCTCTCCTCCCCATCTTCTCCCTCTCACCCATCTTTCCCTCTGATTCGTAAGGACAATTTTTGTTGTTGTATTAACGACCTCACTAGATCTAAAATAGCTTGCTCCCAATCCAATGTAAAAGGTAATTTATTACAGAAGAATGGTTATCTATTTGTTTCAGTTTCACCACAATTTTTGTTGTTGTTGTTGTATTAACGACATCACTAGATCTATAATAGCTTGCTCCCAATTCATTGTAAAAGGTCATTTATTACAGAAGAATGGTTATCTATTTGTTTCAGTTTTACCATAATTTTTTTTTTTTGGGGGGGGAGGGGGTTAAGGATGGGCCTCTAGGCTATTTTTTGGTGTAAAATGAACAATTTTTTAATGGAAAAACCAGCGATCGAGACCTTGTAAGAATAATTATTATTACTATATAGGCCTACAGACAGACTTATTTTTCCATTATCCAAAGCACGCGCGACAACTGCAAGAATCTTGAATCCACAATTTATTCCCGCAAGGATGTCTAAAATGAGGTGTTGATTTCATATTATAAACTATATATTGAGGTTCGGGGTACAATGAAAAGGGGGCACATCATCGAGGATTTGAGAAGGTCTACTGTACTTTAAGGCCACCGCACACCTACGATCGGTCTGCGATCCGATTTGTGAAATAAATTGCTATGGCATTAAATATTGGCATTTTAACAATGAAATCTACCCTATTCAGGTTCTGAAAAGTAATATGAATACTAAACATAGGGTTTTGGTGAGCTGTCAGCTTTCTAAAGGGAATAAAAGCAAAATTAGTTTCAAATCGTGGGCAGTCGTACGATTTTTGTGACGTCACTACGACTCGGAGCCGATTTGGCTATTTCACCGAATAGAAAACTCACCGTATATCGATTTTACTATCTGCGTGACTATGCAGACCCTCAATAAGAAATATTTCGTTTTAAATGATTTGTCAAATGTTATTACATTTTATTCTGAAATCGGATCGCAGACCGATCGTAAGGTGTGCGGTGGCCTTTAATCAACCAATCACAGAGGTGAAATGACTCCCCCATTTCTCAATCTATATATTTGTCTTCTTTTCATTTTGTACACATTAATTAATCACCATCTATTTGACATGGTCACGGTTAGGAAGTTGAATTGTGTGTCAATTTTGCTTCGAATGTAAGAGAAAATATTACTGCAAGTTGTTGTTTTTTGTAAGGGAAAATTGATTTTCGAAGTATTATTCTATTCCATATCGCGGTACGAAAAGCTCTAAAATTATGGAGATTATCATATAACACGATAAAGTTCAATTAATGCCATACCATTGTCGCCACCCCATATAAGTTTGCTTCTCGCTGATAAACTTTTGAACTTGAATTGTAAATACGACACCTTTTAGTACAGGCCTACCTAATGAGAACGGTATTATTTTCATTTCAACTTAACAGTTGAAGCTATATCTATATCAAACTTATTTTAAATCTTAGTTACATCTTGCATATATGTATAGACGTATAAGCAGGAGAGAGTGGCTGCTCAGTCGGATTGTTTTTGAACTGCTCCTAAGTTTGTCTAAGTTGTTGAACGTATATAGGGGGTGCTTCGGTGGCAAGGAATTGCCCACCACGATTTGCCCAAAAACATCCCGAAAAAAAATTGAGAAAGGGGAGGGGGTGGGGTGCTTTTCGATACATGTGCCCCCGCACAATGAACTCTGGCACCACCTGGTTTCGACTGGGAAATATTTTAATGAACTTCGAATTGGTACTGTCTACGTCATACCCTCCTGCCCACTACTCCATTGGTATATATAAAGGGAAGAAAACAGTTCAAATAAATCCGCTTACAAAGGCATTATTTTTTTCACGAATTAATTATTCCTTTGTTGAAGGCTAAATACATATGGATCATTTCGCAGTGTACAAAATTTAGGGGATCCCCCTTAATCCTTATTTGAATTTCTCAGCCTTTACAAGATCCCTATCATCTATAGCCTTAGTGATAAATAAATTTGCTATAGACTTATCCAAGAAATGTTGAAAATACTGTCTTATGATTATATTGTGGTCATTGGGATCCCGGTTTTATTCTTGCTTCACACAAACCTCTTTCTTTTGTTTATTGTTGATTGGATGTCAGTAGGTCACAATAACGATGTTTCTTTGTATTTATGTCTTTTTTATTTATCTTTTTATTCATGTGTTTTATTGAATCATCAGAATCATAAATTTAAAGGCAATTGTTACAGTAATTGAGTAAACCAAAACATCGAATAAAAACAAAAAGTTAAGAAATAAAAGGGAAAAAAGGGTAACACATTATCTATCGTCTCTTTTGTTAAAATGTAAATGTTGAAATACAGAGCTAGTCAGATAGATGAGGTTGATCGTGTACCCTTTTTTTTTGTGTGTGTGTGTCTTTTTAGGCTGTGAACCCATGATGTCGAAAACTACTATCCCAATAATCGTGCTGTTGGCTATCATTTTCATCACAGGTATGGAAAGAAATTATATTTTCCTCGTTCTGACTGTAACAATTATTATCTTCTTTAAAAAATGTACATTTTATCTCTCACTCTGGAAACCAGCAGCAAAAATGTATGTGCTTTGCGTACATTTTACAGGCCTGTCATGTTACAGATCAGGAAAATGAATTTCACCAAAGTGGTGCAAAAATATATATATGCTTTGCTTACATTTTACGGGCCTATCGTGTTACAGATCAGGAAATTGAATTTTAACAAAGTGGTGCAAAAATATATATGCTTTGCGTATATTTTACAGGCCTATCATGTTACAGATCAGGAAATCGAATTTCAAAGAAGTGGTGCCTACTAACGTGTCTCCATCTCCACGACAGATTTTCAACCATAAAGCAGAATTATATAACTGAATTTTCAAATCATCATGGAGCAATTATTTCAAACATGAAATTATAACTAAATTGTTATTTTTTAACAATAACGTATATCAAGCCAAACGAAGCAAATTTAAACTCGACTGCAACATTATGAAATAAAATATGAAATATCTTCAGTCATATACAACTAAATAGTTTATTCTTGAAAAATTAATAATTAAAATTGTGTAAACACTTCCAATCGAAACGGAATAAGGCCAAATATTTGCTCGCTCACACATAGTTATGACTTCATCGTATAATGTAGCGTTTATACAATGTATTAAAAGTAATATTAAATCAAATTAAATATTTGCAAATTATGAAGGGATGGATTAAAGGGACACCCACCGTCAGTCATATCCACCCCTCCTATATGCATGTATATGCAAATATACGGCCTTGAATAAGAACTTTTTAGTGGATCACGATTGTCTCGGATTTGCGCCCCCCCCCCCCCCCCTCCGGAGCCAAGGTCCAGATACGCCACTGATTTTAGACCTATAAATCATACGTTCCGTTCAATAATGAGATGGATAAGAATAGTCAGAGAGAAAATATTAATAGATTTGATTGGTGTTTTATTTCCGTTCTTCTCTTCCGCCTAAATGACTACAGATACTGTCATCGCTCGAGAGAACACTTTTTGCCAGACTCGGGGTCATTATTACGGCGCAGGTTTGTCATCATTGAAACAGTATCATGCTAAGAAGGCCATAAACAATTCATTTTCAATTAATAAGATAATTTGATTCATCTTGACCCGAAAGCAACGTTTTGTCTCAAACACCAATGCATGCACTGTTAGATTACTTGAAGACCTATATTTTACTTTTTTTATTATCAATTTAGTGCCCACGTCATGGCTTAGACCGAAAAATCAGTCTATTTCGTTCGGGGATATGCTCCACTGAGACTACGTCTGACTTCACGGAATCCCTCTCCTCTTGTCTTGGAAGACAGCCTCAAAAGAATATATATATATATATATATATATATATATATATATATATATATATATATATAAAACAAAGAGAAAAAAAATATATATATATATATATATATCGTCATGACTATAATTATGCTATTTGATAACAATTTACGTTGCCAACCTTTTCTAACCAGCCACGGAATCTTTGTTCTCGATCAAACGATCATATCTGTACTGAAATTACTTTGGCATAATTTCTTTTTATGCAAAGTTATATAGATGAAACTTTAGAATAATTCATATTACAAGAATTCTACCCTTTCTAATGCATGAAAATGATAAGTATTGAAGCCACCGATACGGATGAATGTATGTTTGTTGAAAAAAAAAATGACTGTCTCCGTCATTCACTTTTCTTACTTTTAAAGACCAAGTTAAAAAATTCATTCTCAACGAACTCATAGGTGGACACAGAAGAGAAGATACCGTAAGTATGCACAACTAACGCTGAAATATAGATTTAACTTTTGAAGTTCATGACAGTTTCTAACTTTGCTAATTTTTAGCATGTAAAAAATGGACTATATTTGAAAGTAGCGGGAACCATCTGGAAGATGAACAGCGGTCCAGAGCAAAAGTTCGTGAACATTTCAAGAAATTTCATCTTGATATACAAAAAGTATCAACACGGCATACAATGTACATGCATTTCTTAAAAGAGAAAGAGAAAAAATGTGTGGATGAAAATGTATATACTTGTATACACGTATTACAATTTTGAATATTCTACATCTCTGTAGTATATTACAAAGTGGTTGATTAAACCATGATTATTTATCAATTTATAAAACGTATTTATGGAAATTATAGTAGCCACTGGGGCAATGACAGCAAATGCGACATAAATATGATGCATAATTTTGCAAGCATTATTGACAGGAACAAACATCAAATTAGGTATATATATCGTACGGCGTTAGTGTTTGAAATTTGAAGTTGTAAAGTTGGATTAGGATGTCTATTCATACACATCAATATTTTGAATTATTTCGATGTTTAGTAAATATCATGCCCTGAATTTTCTTTCCCCTGTTTTTTTTCACAGATCATGTTCTGTCACAGAGCGATAGAATGGAGAAGTTACTCCCGGATATATTCTCTTAAAAAATTCCTCGTCTATGATGCTCTAGCTGAGGATGTTGAAACAAAATTGTCTGTCGTTGTTAAAAGTTATCCTTCTACAAGAGAAGCTGTTGATGGATCGCTCGCTGCTCTATTCACCCTCCTGAGAATAAATGATAAAATTCCAGGTACGTAATGCACTTTCTTTCACTAGAACAACACCCCCAAAGATTTATCAAAGATTTAAACATAAAAGGAATACCACGCTTTTAACACAAGAAAAGTGCAAAATTTAGTAGAATTGATGAAATATATAGAATGGCAGCACTGTGGTATTTCTGTGAAGGCTCTTGACTCTTATTCGAGAGGTCATGGGTTCGATTCTCTCAGCGTTTTCCTTGGACAAAGTGTTTTACCCACATTTGTCCCTCTCGATCCAGATACAACCAATGCTGGGGAGCGTTTCATCAATCGTTTTGTCAGTGATTTTTACCAACAACTGTTATAAGCTATACTGAAATCCTTGCATCTGATTGGCTGAGAGCAAATTTGTCGGTAAAAATCACTGACAAAACGTTTGATGAAACGCTCCCCAGGTGTAATAACAGTTGCAAGGCCCTCACTCTTTAAACTCTTTAAATGAAGAATAGTGGAAATCCACTTCTTGGGGAGTCGTAGTAGGTATCACTTCGCCGGAGTGAAATCCAGGCTTGAAATAGTGGAATCCATTCTAAAAGAGTAATTTAACCACTACTTTGGAGTGAATTATGATTTGGAGTGGATTCAACTCCAAAGGAAGTGATCCCTATAAGTATGACTCCCAATTGCACTAGTGGCTTTCCACTCCTCTTCACTAAGAGGAATGAAGAGCAGTAACTGGACACTGATGAGGCTACCCTGCTTTATGGGTAAACCATATTATTATGAAAATTACAGTGATCAGTTACATTTTTATGTGTTTTCAAGATGCCTGCACCGTGCCCAACTATCCTCAAGGCACTGTGAATCCGAATGGGGCGTGCCCTCCAGGAGCCAGTGTTAACACTTGCACGATCTGTGACTTCCAGTGCGCCCAACAGGATAAAACGCCCATTGGTAACCCATTCCTCGTCTGCTGTGGCAACACGGAATTTAACGGCACTGTCCCATCGTGCCAAGGTATACTTGATGTATTTGGTACATTGCATTCACTTCTGCAGACCTTAAATATGTTTTTATCTTAACAGATATCGAAACTTAGAACGAGACATTCATTATATAAGACATCGGTTACGTCAGAGAGTGGGATACTGTACATTATGTACCCATTATGCTTCGTTTCCAACTCTAAACAAAACCAGGATAGGCTTAATAATAATATACAGCGTTTGTATCCAAAGGAAAAAGCGCTTCATCAAAGCCAGCTATTATTATTATAATTATTATTATTATTATATATGATAATGATAATGATAACAATGACATAACAACGATAATAATAATAATAATAATAATAATAATAATAATAATAATACAGCTGTAATAATAATAATAACAATAAGACTAAGAATAATAATCATAATAATAATAATGACAGTACTACTATTACTACTACTACTACTACTACTACTACTACTACTACTACTACTATTAATATTATAATAATAATGATAATAATAATAATGATAGTAATAATAATGATAATAAAAATAGCAATGATAATAATGATAATGATAAATTTATAATAATACATGACGTGAATATTCTTTTTTTTTTCCATACAGACAATCAACATCCTGTGAATAAAAGAACTTCCATGCCTTCGACTAGACCTGTCTCTGGAACCAGTCAAGGTTTGCCTGAGAAATTAACATCTCCAACTATTGTTATTATAATGATTTTTATTATGATAATATATGATAATGCTGATAATGATAACAATGACACAACAACGATAATAATAATGGTGGTAATTATACTAGTAATACTAAGATAATAATACTACTACTAATACAGCTGTAATCATGATAAATTTGTGAAGATCAATATAATACATACTCAAACTATACAGTGAATATTCTTGTGTTTTCCATACAGACAATCAACATCCTGTACATAAAGGAACTTCCATGCCTTCGACTAGACCTGTCTCTGGAACCAGTCAAGGTGTGCATGAGAAATTAACATCTCTGTCACATCTCACGACTCCATCAACTCCATCCTCATTATCGTCTTTGTCACTGACGTCATCGGCCTATTCATCTGCAACTTCAAAGTCGGCGACAGGCATACCAACTGGAAGATCAGGTAGGTATATCACTAGATGGAATTTTCCGTTTTCCTTTTTCATACAATACTTGATAGGAATTCTTATTTAAAAGAGATATGACTATGCTTAGCTAATGAATTGAAATATAGGCCTATATACAATCATCTTCAATTGCAACTTGTTGCTTTTTTAATGCCCATGGGCAATATGGCTTTCGTACACCTGCCTAGCACTCGGCATCGATTGGCAGAGAAGTGAGAAGAAAGAAAGAGGAAGAAAGAGAGAGAGAGAGAGAGAGAACAGGAGAGAGAGACAGAAAAAAAAAACAAGGAGAGGGAGATAGAAGAAAGGGAATAGGAATATCAGAAGAAGATGACACGAACCTACCCCTTCCCCCTCTTTTTACAGGTCCCTCGCTACATCAGTGTTCATGCATGATGAAGCGTGTATATTTTGGCAGGAGATAATCTAAAAAATTAAACATTTTTTTCTATTATACTTTGTCTCTTATCATATATTTTACAAGAAAATAATATATAAAGTTTGATTTTATGCATGATAAAGTAGTAAGTAGTAAGTACTCCACGCCACCTTCAAATAGCTAAGTATGTAGTTTCATTTTTTTATTACAAAATACAAAATTTCGCCCTGCATCATCATGAATATCACGTTAATATAATTTTATGTACTTGATTTTTTGTTTTTTTTTTTGTTTTTTGTATTGATCATGGGAGTCAAAATTTAATGTTGTAAAAACATTACAGTATACCAACCAACATTTACTCTGCAGGTGTGAACCGCTTGATCTACTTGTCGATTCCTGCCGGAGTTGTCTTTTTCTTGCTCTTTGCAGTTTTGGGAATAAAGATATTTCCACTCTCAAAGAGGGTAAGGACCAAGTTGTGTTTAAAAGGGCTTTGGAATCCACACATGGGTGTCTATCCTATAAGGAGGGGTGTCCTCCATGCTTTTTTTTTCACTTTTAGAAATCAGATCTTTCTCGAGCTCTTTTTTTTTTTGACGGTGAATCAATGTTGCAGAATCCTTTTTTTTTACTCTACCAATGTTGGGATCCTCCCCCCCCCCCCCCTCCCCACAGACACACATATGAGTGGATTATACGTTAATGGATACCCAACTTCCATAATCATCTATGTTGTAATACAAGTTAAATTAGTGATATACCAAGACTAAGAAAAAAAAAGGAAACATAGATTGCATACTATCTTCTCAAAGCTACCAAGGATTATTATTTCGCTTCACCATCTATAGAGCTAATATGTGTCAGAGTTTTACTTCATCTTTCGATTGGGAAAAACAGGATATAATTTCCCTTTCAGTTTCAATATCAGAGCACAACATTCTACTCGCAGCTCTGCTCGTCGAAACAACGATTAGGCTCCTTATACAATGTCAAAGTCAGTGCTGTAACCTAGGCACAAAGTCGCAATGCGGATCATATTTTTACTTCCTCAAATTGACGCATATAGAGGAAGTCAAACAAAATATTTCAGTGCTGATTTGATGCTGATTTTAATTCGATAGATTTGAGAGTATATGGAAATATTTTACAATACACGGATTATTTTCGTTTATGAAAGTAATTATGAATTATGGTTCGGGATTATCAAATTATTATTTCATTCAATATTTTTTTTTTCTCAGGACAACAGAATTATTGAAAGTGGCCTAGAACGTAGTCAAGAAGGTAAATAGATAACTATAATCATCGTGAAGATTATGATGTAAATCTATGTCATTTCTAATCAAATCCTGTTCCCATGGATAATATCAATTTATACTCACATTACTAATAAAAAGTATGTAATTATTTTAATCAAATATAACTTGGAAACAGTTGTTATTGTGATCTTAATTTGTAATCTGCAGTGTATCAACTTTAATGAATTTTCTCTCGAATTTCAGATTTTTTTTTTCTTCATGCATGATATTTTGTTTCATTCCAAAATAATGATATGCACCATCAATACCGTCTATTACGCATTTCAGTTTAACATTTTACTTAAAAAAGAGAATAAAGAAAGGAATAAATGTGATGCTTTTATCATTCATCAACGAACATGGTCGGTGAAGGAGACAGTTTTCTTCTTTTTCCCTTTCTTTTACTTATTTACTATCTATTACTTACTAACTGTTCATGAGACCCAAATGGTTTTGTTCATAAACATTGCATTTAAGTATGATATTAGGCCTTTGGTCTTTGAGCTGTATTAGTGATTTTATTAAGTCATTTTCATCTTCGTTTCAGTTCTTGTCGTTCATCCTGATAATAACGGTTACTATCGTTATCATTACGTGAAAGAAGCCACGCCCACCCCAAAGCAGCTGCTACTATATGAGGTATATCTATATCTTCCACTAAGTAGAAGTGGCAAGTTGTTGATATCCATACTCTCTACATGACACTTTTTTTCTATTATGCACCAATGCATATAATAGGATGACTCTCTCAGCATGATGGGAAATAATATCGAGGACTAATGGTGCAAACTGGGGTTTAACTGTCCATTAAATCGTCGTTGAATTCACAAATTGGCACGAATGCCAAAAATAGCGTAAAATATCAATATTCATTCCCCCCCCCCCCCCCCCCCCCCCCCCCCAGTTTTTAGCATCTATTTTCCATCATTTATCACATAACGAAGTTTCAAGTATCGATGTGTAGGTGTGTAGTGCGCGGCACGGACCATCGTGTCCATGGCGAATACAAAAGCGCATATATGCGTACCAGATTATACGCATATAATTTTTTTCACGAAGTGACACGAAGTGACACGAATGTTTGCAGCCTTGCACTGTTAGTGTTGACATTTCACATGAACAACTCTATTTTTCTACATGAATGGGTAGACAAGAATCTTCTCGTTTTTAACATATATGATTTATCAAATTTAACTCATAGACAACAAGTCAAATTTGCTGTTTTCAGTGTGCAAAAATTGGAATCGCGTTTTTCTCGGAATGCGTTTTGAAAGACCCGCGGGAGGTTGTGCCACTTCGTGAATTCAGCGACGAAATATACCTTTCGAATACACAATTGTCATGATACCTGCAAAATGAGCTCTTCATTTGGCTTGCATTAATGACATCTCTTTACGGCATATGTATACTCATTTTGTGAGTTGTGACATTTATACCAGATATGAATATGTATTTTGTAATCTGTAACATCATGACAAAAATCATGGCATTTTCGAAAGAGAAGTAGAACAGTCGTGTTTTTTAAATAATTATTTTGTTATTATGACAAACCAAATAAATATGTATTCTCTTGTTGACCACAGAATTACGACATGGGTTCACTTAACAAAGGAATTGTATTCATCATCAACAACCACAGTATAGATATGAGAATAAAAGATGGCTCCGACATCGATGTGACTAACATAGAACATGTCTTCCGTGATATCGGCTATGAATCGGTGGTAGAAACAGGATTAACATCTGACGTAAGTCTTTTTTTTTTTTTTTATTATCAAACGAAAATTATGTATAGACATATAGCGCCTGTCGTTGGATTTTAAATTGATTTCGGGTTTGTCTGGTTATATTATAATTATGTAACTCGGTGGTTTATATGGCATAAGTCAATAGACGTGTATACCCTATATTTGTGGTTGAGGTAGGCACCCGGTCTTCTCAACTTTTTGACGATGAATGAAAGACTGCATGGTTTTGAAGATTGAAATACGTCTACTTAACTATTATTGTTTTGCGAGGTAGCATTGCGAGCGCGGATATCTAATCCAAGATGATCGACATAAACACAGCATATCAATTACTTGTTCAGACGCAATGTTTTGAGCTTAGATTAAAATGTTTAAATTCGACTCGCCACTGACCTTAATTTTTACCTTTAACAGTTTTTATTTTCCTCCTCTACGTGTAACATCAAACCAATTTTTTAATTAGGCCTACTAAAAAAATCGTAGCACTAACACTCAACTATATACTGTGTGTGCCTGCTGAGAGTATCCATTATTTTGCTAATGGAATTCGCTTTGATAATTTCAAAGTTATAAAGTGCTGGGCCCCGTCTTATAAAGAGTTGCAATTGATTCAAATTGATCGCAACTTAAAATTAATCGCAACTGTTACTTAAGAGATAGGAGTTGCGACTGATTTCAAGTTGCGATCCATTCGAATCAATCGCAACTCTTTATAAGACGGAGCCCAGGTCAAATGTTTCAGTACACCCTGGATTTTGAGACGAGTTTTTCCATCATTGTCTATTCCCCGCATAATGAGCTTGTCTATATAGGCACTGACAAAATGTGCTAAACTTAAAGGGTTGGTTAAACATTATGTTTTTACTATAGTTATGTAATGTTCTAAATTCTAATACATCCAGGTGTGATTTACTTTAACAGTGCTTGGTTGGATACTAACAACTGACAAAACTAAACTGACAAAACAATATGCAATTATAAAGTACTTTTCTCTTTAAAATCGAAAAAAAAAAACAACAACAAATTATTCGTTGAATTTTCCAAAGTGGCCATAGGTTTGGTTATTGACTTCAAATGTAATACATTCTCTTAAAGATTTTCAGAACAATTACTATTTGAAATGTTCATTCAGTATTCTCGCACAAATGTTCAGGGACATAATCAACTCGTCCAAGACAAGCTGCTCGGGGGCTAGGGTCCAGAGACAGAACATGCCCAAAAAGTTAAATTGTTTAACCTTCTTCGCATATTTCTTTCAATAAAACATATATAGTTTTTGCATATTTTACATGTGTCTTGGAATCATTTTGCAGTTACGCTGAAAAAAAAATCAAATTTATGCCTTTCCCAAAGAAAAAGAACGCTGGTATCTTTCACTGAGGAAAATTAGCTGATTTGTAAGTTTCGTGTCAACTCAAATGTGTGTCGTGATGTCGTGACCATGTCGTGACCATATACAGGGACGGTGAAAGTGTCTCCTGTTGGCATTATCCTTGTTCCCATGCACTGTCAAACATGAATGAGGAAGTAACGTGGAAATTAAATAGTCTATAGAGCTGTTCTCATGGTGCTTAAGTAAGTTAAGTTGGGGTTTTATACCACATTGATGATATTCCTGACAACCTTGAATGTTACAGATTTCCCAAACAAGAGCAATGCCACATAGTCTGTCTTTAATCAGGGAACATTTCACACAACATCACAATTACAACTTCGGAAACATTATGTTTATTCAAATTAAGCTGCATAATAATTATGCATTATCAGTGGATACAAAAATAATGTGATATGACATGGAATAACAGCCTTAGTGCAGGGGCGGATCCACACTCTAAAAAATCCCGGGTCAGATTTGACCCGGAAATCAGTCCGTTGGGGTCACACTCCGTTCCGGGTCAAAAATGACCCGGAATAAGGTCCAATGTGACCATTTCTGGGTCAGATCTGATCCTTTCTGTGTCACATCGGACCCACAGAACTCCTAAAGGAGTTCTGTGATCGGACCTTATTCCGGGTCATTTTTGACCCGGAAGGAGTGTGGCCCCAACGGACTGATTTCCGGGTCAATCTGACCCGGGATTTTTAAAGCTCATTATACAGTCTCGGCAGCAAAAATCATACTGGCAAGAAACTTATCTAACATAGTCACATACTATTCTCCTTTTATCATAAGACACATGTACGAGATTATTTAACATTCCATTCACGATTTCGAACAAATTTTAGTGTAAATATCTGTAAGAAACGCTTGGTAACGGCTTTTCACTGACTCACGCTGAGACCATATCCACCCGAAGGTTCCCCACACAATAAACCCAGCGCTTCGCACTATGTGTAGCGTGTTCTATAATACACAGCAATCCTCATGTGAGTAATGTGTGTGGCCGTTGTTCGAATTTACATCCCCTCTTTTGGGGGCCAGGGATTTTTATTCTTTTCACCTCTAATTCGATAAATATTTCACTTGAGGAGGAAAAAACTTCACAGCATCTTAGTTATGTCAGTACCCTGCTATTTATTTAAGTAAAATCAAAGAAATCTCACGAAAAGTTTTTGAGGGCTTCCCAAAACTATCTAATACCTTTAAGAGTGCAGGATTTTTTTAAAAGAGGAGGCACAGTGCCGTAAAGGTAGGCCTACTTATAAAGGGGGCAATCTTTTTAAATTGTCTTCTTTACCCTAAGATATGCCAGTTGGGTTTGAAGGGGGGGGGGGGGGCACACGGGCCGGTTTTCCCCCTAGTGTAGATCCAGTGAGCTTCACTTCTGTACATGAACTCTAAATGGCATATGTGGGACGAGTTGAAAAGAATTAAGTGGCAATGAGACATTTTGGACTGTTGCTGCAAGAATACTGGACTAATGAAAGTAATCACGTGGACATGGTTAACTTAATTGCATTTGATTTAAAAGGCTATAACCAAAACAACCTGTGGTAAATTTTGGGGATCTCTATTATATGCTTGTTAGTTTTCCATCAATTTTGGATGAAAAAGGTGTGTTAAAAACAAATGTTTATGTTATTTTTTTAGGGAGAAAGCAAAATACACATGTAAGTATTAAAACATTATCTGTAGATTATCTTTTTAAAGTATCCACTATCCAAACCTGTAAAATGCTTTCGAGAGCATGAAGGTCATTACATGGGAAATGAAAACTGATGTCGTCACAAAATCCAGGGTGTACTGAAACTTTTGACCAGCACTGTAAATTACCATTTTATAGACTGTTTCGTTCTGAAGTATTTTAATTTTGGAATGCATATCACAATTTTTTGTCTCACTCGTCTTTCACTAGCAAGTGGAAAAAACTAGTAAGGCCTATCAAATTTCCAAAAGAGGAAAGAAAAAAGAACATTACAAATGAATTTTTACAATTACAATGAATATATTTGTGGAACAGTGAATGCTTCCCAAATAAAAATTCAATACGATCAACAAAAACATCATCAACATCAACAACAATAAAAACAACAACAACAACAACAACAACAACATTAACAACATCAACAAAACGAATGTTCTCGTGCTCTGGGCGTTGTGGCGTGCGCCTGTAATCCAGCTAACAGTGGAAGTTATAAACTGATTCAGGGGACCCAGGGGAGGATTTCACTAACATTCACGAGCGATTAATCGCAAGACCCATCGTTCGCACCCTTCTCATCGCAGCTGCGTGGAGTTGTTTCAGAGGATTTCACAAAACCCATCGCAGCAGCGATGCATTTTTATTCGAAAAATACTTCTTGAACGAGGATGGGGTCATTTTTAGCCATCATTTTAGCCCGCGGGATTTGTGTACGATCATTTGTGATTTTCAAGTGATTTTTGTTCTTAACTTCACCAAAATGGATGTTAACGACTGTCACAATATCAGTTAGGTAAGATAATCTACAATTACACATTCTGTTGAAGATTTTGATAAGTATTTAATATCTACGCAGGAGTTTACAGTGTTATTGTCATTACTCGTCGCGGTGTAGCGGTACTAGCGATGCAAACTGTGCGGTAGAGAACCGCACTGCCACTGGCTATCTACGTTAGATGTCGCACTGTTACAGTGTACGTGTTTGTGTGGAATCGAAGTGGAGAAGAATTGAATTGAATTAGTTTATTTATAGAATATCAATGGTTTAAATCTTTAACACTTGTAAAAATATAAAATACATAGAGAGTCTAATCATAAAATAGATCTAACTTGGTCTAACTCTAAGACAAGTCTAGTAAGTAACATGGGACTCTGGAGTAACTAAGAAAGACTGTAATTATGTAACTAACTTTAACGTTAGATCAAACTTCAAAGTTAAGTAACAAAAGTTATTTATAGAGTAATAGACTAATGTCGAGAACAAAATACGAGCTCAACCACAGTGTTCTCCTCGTATGAAATAATACAAGTAAAAAAGAAATTCCTTTAGGCCTAGATCCATCTAACCCCCCCCCCCCCCCCCCAACAACAACCTGGAAATAGCCTAATAGGGTCTTTTTTAGACTAGTAGATCTAGACCTAAGCCTAGTCAATCTAAGTTGGGTCTATCGTTAGATCTATTCTAGATGTAGATTAGAATCTAACGTTAGAACTGTTGCATCTAGATTTTGGGATCATGGACAAATATAGAACCAGCAGTGCTAACTAGAATAACATTGTTGGATCTAAATTTAGGTCGAACAGGGTCTAGATTCTTCTTCTCTCTATAAGTACAGGCTACTGTCTGGTGTATGCTCGTACTTTCCTAGACTTTATATCCTTTCTTACTTTGATTTAGTCTGGCTCCCAACTGGGCAAATTGTGTTCGTTCATTCTGTTTAAGTCCAACTGATTTTTCAGACCGATGAAAGAAAAATCTTACCCCCCCCAAAAAAAAAAAAAAAAAAAATTATTAATAAATGAATAAAAAAATAAAAATGAATTCACACCACATTGATTTACTAGCTAATAGATCTACTCCATATTTTTTTTTTTTACTTTCAGAAGTCAGACTAGCATGAGAGCTCTGTGTCACCTTGCAAAGGTCTCATCTTTACTTGTGAGGATGGAAGAAGATGAAGATGTTGCCTCAGAGGAAGAAGTGACAGGAGTTAGGAGAAAATGCTGAAGAGAGTGGAGGACTTGAAAGATATTGTGAAGAAATTCTGATACAGCTGGAATAAAACAGGTAGGCCTATGTTTGTATTGTTTACATTGTCATTTGCATATGGCATGTCTACATGGACTCCTAAGTTTCAGATAGTCTGAAACTAAGAACATCTTGTGACACAAATGATACAGTAAATTGACACCAAGAATTTTATCAAAGCTATTGTTGTTGTTGCTTGATATCGAAATCATATTTGAATATCACCCCCCCCCCCCTGCCCCACAAGCTTTTCTAGACTATGTATAATATGCTTTGTCAAACAGGTGAAGATGATCATCATCAACAACAAAATCCCACCCAAAATCACCCTGCCCGCTATTTTTTTTTTCTTTCTATCACTTGACTTTTGCAAAAGGTGGAGAATACGTTCAACAAAATATGTGCAGACATCGCAACGAGAGGGTAGAGAGGATACCTATTGGAAGGTAAGATTTAGTCACATATGGAACATCGACTTTTCAAATCTTCATTTTTGTTACAACTATTACTATTGTGTTTTGTTTGTTTATTCAGTGTTCTAGAAACATAAGACAAGCTAAATATGCCCCTGAAATGTATACCTCTGCATTGACTGTTGTTCATGTTTCAATCTAATAACCTGTCTATTAAATTTTTTACATTTTTAAAAATCCTATAAGCGGGCTTCCATCCTTTCCTACTTTGAAAATAAAGATAAATTGATGGACCAATTTCAATGTGAACTTCTGACTTTTAAAGAAGATATACCGCTTCATCTTCCTTCTTTTTCATTTTGACTGGAAATTAAGGTAAATCATAATATACGTCTTTTTCTTCACTTCTTACTAGATCATAGTTGCATGAATTCCAAGAAGGAAGGAGGAACAGAAGGAAAGAAGATGAAGAAAGCAGTAAAGAAAGAAACGCATGAGATGCATCACCTACCAATTGACAAGATGATGATGGCACTAAAAAGATGAGAAAATTGAGGGGTTTTTTTTTTTTTTTTTAATCACATTACAAGGGATCCATGGATTTTCAAGAAATCAACAGACGCCTCTGATCCTATTGTTACTTGTGAATTGGTTTGGATGCGGGCTAGTGGTAAAACTTATAATTATGATTATATTGTGTTTCAAAAAAAAAATGATTGTCTTTTGTGCAGAACATTACTAAAACAGTCATTGATGCAATCATATAATAATAATAATAATACAATACATTTATTAGGGGCTTAATACGGATGTTTCTAAGCGCACGGTTTACTGGAAAATTAAGATTAAATCCAAAATAATACAAAAATACAAAAGTTATTATGTGATAGAAAATATACAAGGAGAGGAGCATAACAATTTAATTTCAGGGGCGATTACACATCCAACATGTTCATTTAGTTGGGTACATGTACAGTTAGGACTAATTTGGAGAGATATGAATAATGGCATACAGTGCTTGCACCAGGCATGAGAAGATGGGACAGGAGTCAAATTTTATTAGTGAAATAATTCTTGCTTTGCCACGATGTGTCCCCCCTCCCCTCATGATTTTCCTTGCCCCTTAGCCCACCACTCCCCCAACTATTATATTGCTGCTGGTGATACCTCTGATTACAATCATTGTTTGTATTGTAGATATTAATATTGAAATACCAAACTTGATTTTTTTTTAATACCCAAAGAACACGAGGAACTTACTGAATGCCATCTCGAATTTCTGCTACTTCTCTTTCCTATTTCTTCTGCTTGTTGTACATTTGATAAAGGTGACATTCTATTGTTCGTGAAGTTTTATTTATTGCCATAAATAATGTTTCCTTATTCATTAAATTGCATTCAAACAGGCCTGCTCTTTGTAATGCTATTCTACGATATCATTGTTTCCTTAGAATTTGGGTGTGATAAATAGTAATTAAGGAGGGTTTTTTTTTTTAAATACAACTACTGTCATTTGTATAATGATGATGTTTAATGCTAATTTGTGCATGATTAACCCACTTGTCTGGTATATTTGATACCCACTTAGCCAATAGTAAAGTGTTATATGACACGAGTAATGCTACATCTCTATACATCAACCGTATTCTGCTGACAACCTTTTAAGTTGTAGAATTCTCAAAATGCATAATGAAAATTTATTTTGAATTATACATGTATATTCATTATGGCTCAGTTCCCTTTTGGAATCGTATCTTCATCTAAATATCCTACATGCACTGTTTTGAAGTTAAATAAAACCAATTGAAATTTGCCTATAAATTCACTAAAAATTATATTGATTCAATCCAAATTCAAAAGCGTACCAGGCGGGGGGGGGGGGGGGGTGTTGGCTGCAGCTTCCCTGAGGGTTTTGAAAGTGCCGATATTCGGGCAGAATTTTCACTCTGCTTGATCACAAAATTTAGAAAATAGTAAGTTGATATACTGGCAAGAATCATCACCCCCCCCCCCCCCCTCGCGAAAATGTGCCCGTACACCTATGTCTAAATTCATTGCAAATTCTTGTTACTTTAGACTGGATGAGATTGAGTTCGGATTAACAACACTTTCATTGCAATTTCCGCCCAAGCTACTATTATGTAAACTCATGATTTTTTTTTCCAGTCACTTTGTGTGTTACTTTTTTGATTGTTAACTAATAAAAATCCATGTGGAGCTGTAGACTTCGATTGACAAGACAGTGCCAGTTGGATTTGTATTTCATATATGTTTATACTCGTGAGATTTGTAGTATGTGTAAAACAAGTTGAAATTCTTAGAGTAACATTAGTGTGCTGAGAAATAAAGGGATTTATACATAATATAATACTTAAAAGCAATAAGATAGAGAGAGAGAGAGAGAAGTAGTAAGAGTGAAAGAAATAGATGATTCAAGAACAGGGGTTGTAGACTTACATATCTAGAAAATAAGAGAGAGAGGGAAGAAAGGTCGAGGTAATGAGAAGAGAGAAAGAAGAAAAAAAAAAAGAATCATCGGGTAAGCGAAATGGAGAAAGCAAGTAATTTATTCATGAGTTAATTAGAACACAAAATCGGTGAAATGGAGAGAGGGACAGAAGAAAGAGTTCCACAGTGTGCAAACATTTTTGAACAAGTTACCACTTATGCCTTTTTATTGAGGGCGGGGGGGGGGGGGGGCACATCCCCAAAATGGTTTAAATTTATTTGTTCCCCTACCACAAAAATAAAAAAGATGAATGCAATGATAATTAACGAATAATAGGCCTTCCATTAAAAAAGAAGAAATAATAAATAATTACCCCCCCCCAAAAAAAAAAATCAAAAATAATTACAAACATTTCATCTAAAATTTTAAAGAAAATTAGCAGAAAGTCAACAAAAAAGAGAGAGAGAGAGAGAGGGAGAGAGAGAACGTTCTATATTAACCAGAATGCGAGCCACAAATGATTGAGATAAGTTTAAAACAGACCATCACAATAAAAAACAAATAAATAAAGCGAATTTAACTTGCAAAGGATTTCGCGCCACACGCTCCGTTGGGACAGGAAGTTAGTTTTTGAACCCATCGCAGCCCTACGATGAGTCTGCGATCACCCTTTGAGCATCCGCTGCGTTGCGATGGGTTTGCGACGGGTAAACCCTTCGCAGGAGCTTTGTGAAATCGAAAAGCAACCCATCGTCCACGGGCGATGGGTTCAGGCTCTTACGATGGGTTCAAGCCCTTGCGAAGGGTTAACGATGCATCGCAAGCGTTAGTGAAATCCTCCCCAGGTTCGAGACTGAGTCACGTCTTTCGGATGGTGACGTTAAAGGTCGGTCCCAGACGTAAATAATCATATCTGATTGATACACGTCTGTAAAAACCCAATTACACACACACACACACTCTATATCTCTATATATACAATACGCACCACTGATCTGGGGAGGATTTCACTAACATTCACGAGCGATTAATCGCAAGACCCATCGTTCGAACCCTTCTCATCGCAGCTGCGTGGAGTTGTTTCAGAGGATTTCACAAAACCCGTCGCAGCAGCGATGCATTTTTATTCAAAAAATACTTCTTGAACGAGGATGGGGTCAATTTTAGCCATCATTTTAGCCCGCGGGATTTGTGTGCGATCATTTGTGATTTTCAAGTGATTTTTGTTCTTAACTTCACCAAAATGGATGTTAACGACTGTCATAATATCAGTAAGGTAAGATAATCTACAATTACATATTCTGTTGAGGATTTTGATAAGTATTTAATATCTACGCAGGAGTTTACAGTGTTATTGTCATTAGTCATCGCGGTGTCGCGGTGCCAGCGATGCAAACTGTGCGGTAGAGAACCTCACTGGCTATCTACGTTAGATGTCGCACTGATAGTGTTTATGTACGTGTTTGTGTGGAATCGAAGTGGAGAAGAATTGAATTGAATTAGTTTATTTATAGAATATCAATGGTTTAACTTTAGATTCTCTAAATCTTTAACACTTGTAAAAATATAAAATACATAGAGAGTCTAATCATAAAATAAATTTAAGTTGGTCTAACTCTAAAACAAATCTAGTAACATGGGACTCTGGAGTAACTAAGAAAGACTGTATTTATTAACGTTAGATCAAAGTTAAGTAACATGAAAAGTTATTTATAGAGTAATAGACTAATGTCGAGAACAATATACGAGCTCAACCACAGTGTTCTCCTCTTATGAAATAATACAAGTAAAAAAGAAATTCTTTTAGGCCCTAAATCTAGATCTAGATCTATCTAGAGTCTAACCCCCCCCCCCCCCCCCCAACAACAACCTGGAAATAGGGTCTTTTTTAGACTAGTAGATCTAGACCTAAGCCTAGTCAATCTAAGTTGGGTCTATCGTTAGATCTAGATCTATTCTAGATGTAGATTAGAATCTAACGTTAGAACTGTTGCATCTAGATTTTGGGATCATGGACAAATATAGAACCAGCAGTGTTAACTAGCATAACATTGTTGGATCTAAATTTAGGTCCAACAGGGTCTAGATTCTTCTTCTTCACTATAATACTAATAGAGTATAAGTACAGGCTACTGTCTGGTGTATGCTCGTACTTTCCTAGACTTTATATCCTTTCTTACTTTGATTTAGTCTGGCTCCCAACTGGGCAAATTGTGTTCGTTCATTCTGTTTAAGTCCAACTGATTTTTCAGACCGATGAAAGACAAATCTCCTTAACCCCCCCCCCCCCCCCCCCCAAAAAAAAAAATAAATAATAATAATAATAATTAAAAAAAAAAAAAGAATTCACACATTGATTTACTAGCTAATAGATCTACTCCATATTTTTTTTTTTTTTTTTTTTTTACTTTCAGAAGTCAGACTAGCATGAGAGCTCTGTGTCACCTTGCAAAGGTCTTACTTTTACTTGTGAGGATGGAAGAAGATGAAGATGTTGCCTCAGAGGAAGAAGTGACAGGAGTTAGGAGAAAATAATGAAGAGAGTGGAGGACTTGAACGATATTGTGAAGAAATTCTGATACAGCTGGAATAAAACAGGTAGGCCTATGTTTGTATTTTAATTTACATTGTCATTTGCACATGGCATGTCTGCATGGACTCCTAAGTTTCAGATAGTCTGAAACTAAGAACATCTAAGTGTGACACAATTGATACAGTAAATTGACACCAAGAATTATATCAAAGCTTTTTGTTGTTGTTGCTTGATATCAATATCATATTTGAATATCACCCACCCCCTGCCCCACAAGCTTTTCTAGACTGTATAATGTGCTTTGTCAAACAGGTGAAGATGATCATCATCAACAACAAAATCCCACCCAAAATCACCCTGCCTGCTAATTTTTTTGTTCTTTCTATCACTTGACTTTTGCAAAAGGTGGAGAATACGTTCAACAAAATATGTGCATGAGGAGAAACCGCAGACATCGAAACGAGAGGGCAGAGAGGATACCTATTGGAAGGTAAGATTTAGTCACATATGGAACATCGACTTTTCAAATCTTCATTTTTGTTACAACTATTACTATTGTGTTTTGTTTTGTTTATTCAGTGTTCTAGAAACGTAAGACAAGCTAAATATGCCCCTGAAATGTATACCTCTGCATTGACTGTTAGAGTTGTTCATGTTTCAATCTAATAATCTGTCTGTAAGTTTTTTACATTTTTGAAAATCCTAAAAGTGGGCTTACATCCTTTCCTACTTTGAAAATAAAGATAAATTGATGGACCAATTTCAATGTGAACTTCTGACTTTTAAGTAAGATGTACCGCTTCATCTTTCGTCTTTTCATTTTGACTGGAAATTAAGGTAAATCATAATCATACGTCTTTTTCTTCACTTTTTACTAGATCATAGTTGCATGAATTCCAAGAAGGAAGGAGGAACAGAAGGAAAGAAGATGAAGAAAGCAGCGAAGAAAGAAACGCATGAGATGCATCACCTACCAATTGACAAGATGATGATAACACTAAAAATATGAGAAAATTGAGGGGTTTTTTTTTATTTTTTATTTTTTAATCACATTACAAGGGATCCAAGCATGGATTTTCAAGAAATCAACAGACGCCTCTGATCCTATTGTTATTTGTGAACTGGTTTGGATGCGGGCTAGTGGTAAAACTTATAATTATGATTATATTGTGTTTCAAAAAAAAATGATTGTTTTTTGTGCAGAACAGTACTAAAACAGTCATTGAGGCAATCATATGATAGAAAATATACAAGAAGAGGAGCATAACAGTTTAATTTCAGGGGCGATTACACATCCAACATGTCGATGTTCAGTGAGTTGGGTACATGTACAATTAGGACTAATTTGGAGAGATATGAATAATGGCATACAGTGCTTGCACCAGGCATGAGCAGATGGGACAGGAGTCAAATTTTATTAGTGAAATAATAATTCTTGCTTTGCCACGGTGTGTCTCTCCCCCCCCCCCCCCTCTCATATATTCCTTGCCCCTTAGCCCACCACTCCCCCAACTATTATATTGCTGCTGGTGATACCTCTGATTACAATCATTGTAATTGTAAATATTAATATTGAAATACCAAACTGGATTTTTTTTTTTATACCAAAAGAACATGAGGAACTTACTGAATGCCATCTGGAATTTCTGCTACTTCTCTTTCCTGTTTCTTTTGCTTGTTGTACATTTGATAAAGGTGACATTCTATTGTTCGTGTAGTTTTATTTATGGCCATAAATAATGTTTACTTATTCATTAAATTGCATTCAAACAGGCCTGCTCTTGGTAATGCTGTTCTACGAGATCATTGTTTCCTTAGCATTTGGCTGTGATAAATAGTAATTACGGAGTTTTTTTGTTGAATATAACTACTGTCATTATTTGTATAATGATGATGTTGAATGCTAATTTGTGCATGATTAACCCGCTTATCTGGTATATTTGACACCCACTTAGCCAATAGTAAAGTGTTATATGACACGAGTAATGCTACAACTTTATACATCAACCGTATTCTGCTGACAACCTTTTAAGTTGTAGAATTCTCAAAATGTATAAAAGTTCTCTTTTGGAATCGTATCTTCATCTAAATATCCTACATGCACTGTTTTGAAGTTAAATAAAACAAATTGAAATTTGCCTATAAATTCACTAAAAATTATATTGATTCAATCCGAATTCAAAGGCGTACTAGGCGGGGGTGGGGGGGGGGTGTTGGCTGCAGCTTCCCTGAGGATTTTGAAAGTGCCGATATTCGGGCAGAATTTTCACTCCGCCTGATCACAAAATTTAGAAAATAGTTGATATACTGGCAAGAATCATCACCCCCCCCCCCCCTCGCGAAAATGTGCCCGTACACTTTTGTCTAAATTCATTGCAAATTCTTGTTACTTTAGATTGGATGAGATTGAGTTCGGATTAACAACACTTTCATTGCAATTTCCGCCAAGCTACTATTATGTAAACTCAGGAAATAGTTTGATTTTTTTTTTCAGTCGCTTTTTGTGTTAATTTTTTGATCGTTGACTAATAAAAATCCATGTGGAGCTGTAGACTTCGATTGACAAGACAGTGCCAGTTGGATTTGTATTTCATATATGTTTATACTCATGAGATTTGTAGTATGTGTAAAACAAGTTGAAATTCTTAGAGTAACATTAATGTGCTGAGAAATTAAGGGATTTCTGCATAATACATATATATCATATTTCAAAGCAATAAGATAGAGAGAGAGAGAGAGAGAGAGAGAGAGAGAGAAGTAGTAAGAGTGAAAGAAATAGATGATTCAAGAACAGGGGTTGTAGACTTATATATCTAGAAAGTAAGAGAGAGAGAGAGAGAGAAGAAGAAAGGTCGAGGTAATGAGAAGAGAGAAAGAAGAAAAAAGAAAGGAATCATCGGGTAAGCGAAATGGAGAAAGTAAGTAATTTATTTATGAGTTAATTAGAATACAAAATCGGTGAAATGGAGAGAGGGACAGAAGAAACAGTTCCACAGTGTGCAAACATTTTTGAACAAGTTACCACATATGCCTGTTTATTGAGGGCGGGGGGGGGGGGGCACCTCCCCAAAATGGTTTAAATTTATTTGTTCCCCCACCACAGAAATAAAAAAAAGATGAATGCAATGGTAATTAATTAACGAATAATAGGCCGTACATTAAAAAAAAGAAATAATGAATAATTACCCCCCCCCCCCAAAAAAAAAAAAAAAAAAAAAAAAGATGTTTCAAAAATAATTACAAGCATTTCATCTAAAATTTAAAAGATAATCAAAAGCAGGAAGTTGTTTATAAGTATGGCTTTAAAGAGAGAGAGAGAGAGAGAGAGAACGTTCTATATTAACCAGAATGCGAGTCACAAATGATTGAGATAAGTTTAAAACAGACCCTCACAATAAAAACAAATAAATAAAGCGAATTTAACTTGCAAAGGATTTCGCGCCACACGCTCCGTTGGGACAGGAAGTTAACTTTTTGAACCCATCGCAGCCCTACGATGAGTCTGCGATCACCCTCTGAGCATCCGCCGCGTTGCGATGGGTTTGCGACGGGTAAACCCTTCGCAGGAGCTTTGTGAAATCGAAAAGCAACCCATCGTCCACCGGCGATGGGTTCAGGCTCTTACGATGGGTTCAAGCCCTTGCGAAGGGTTAACGATGCATCGCAAGCGTTAGTGAAATCCTCCCCAGGTGCTGCTTGTGCACTCGCATTGAGGTACGATGGGGTAGACAGCATATCGCATACACAGGGAATTTCCCTGGGTATTCGATTCGCGCACGGTATTCGCGCGTGTGTAACTATTCAGTCGCCATCTTGGAAGACCCATTCGAAGCGGAAATTGTGATTCGTTTGACTTAGAAGTTGATTGATTTACAAATACAATGCCCTCCTGTGCTGCACATAAGTGTAGAAGTCGTTCGGCTAAAGGAGTCAATAAAACATTTCACAAGTAAGTCTCGAAACAAACAGTTACCCTTTATTATAACTTATTTGTTACGAAAAATTCGGCAATAGTCCCATGTAATACAAACGACGTCAGTTGTCTTGTACTTTGTGTAGAAGGATGGGGGGGGGGGGGGGGCGCATTTCCGGACACTTAACAAAAATTAGCCTGTCAATTTTGCCGTCAGATTTTACGAAAAACATGCATCAAGTAACACTAAAACCAGTGAATATTTGCAATTCACATGATTTTCAACCTATCCTGTGAAAGATTTGTGACAATTTGCATGAAAAGTTGTTCGATTTACTGTTTAAAAATGACCTGTCCAGATTAACAAGCTGTCCGGAATTACAACGTCTGGGTAAACTCCTCTTCTTCCTCCTTTTCCGTGTCTTCCTTCTCCTGCTCCTGCTCCTGCTCCTACTCCTCCTGCTCCTGCTCCAGCTCCTCCTGCTTCTCCTTCTTTTTCTTCATTCTCTTCTTCTTGCATTTCTTCTTTTTCTTGTTCTTTTCCCATCTCTTCTTTTTCTTCTTCCTCTTCTCATTTCTTCTTCTCATCCTCCTCTTATATTTTCTTCTATTTTTTCTCTATTTTGTCCACTTCACTTATTTTTTTGCTTTTCTCCTTTTCTCCATCCTTTTTATTTCCTTTCTTCATGTTCTTGATAATATTAACAGTTCATTGTTAATTCAAAAACATGTTCTACTTCTTGTTCCTCATATTATTTTCCTGATTCTGATTATTTTTCTTCATGTTCTTCATGAGATATCATCTGCTTTGTCTTCTTCTCCACTGTCTTCTCTTCTTTCTCCCCTTCTTTTTCTCATCCTCCCTCATTTCTTCTTCTTATTAAAGTCAAAATGTTTCAGTACTTGGTCTCAGTCATGCATGTATTAGTTTAAAGCAAAAGCTTCAGTCTCTCTGTATTGTCGGTTTTTCCAATGAGACTACATCTGGCTCCAAATGTCAGTAATATTAAAGATTTCCCAATAAAAGATGGTTATTTCTGTCTAGTATTAGTTATACTTGATAGATTGTAAATGGTAGATCCATCAGATGTTTATATTGATTAATAAAAACTAACTACATGTACTTTGTTTTCAGTCTGATTTTAGATTTAATACTGAGAGTTTGATTTGACTTTTGATAGGATACAAGAAAAGACTGATGAAAAGAAGTTACAAAATCTTTAAAAGTCTGTAGATCTAGTTCTGATCACTCCCTCTGTGCTCAAATATCCATATATTATCACTATATTTTCTTATCATTTTTATTTTGTATTTGAAAGGTTTCCTTCACGATCTCCTGAATTGGTCAAGGAATGGGTAAAGAGAATAGGCAGAGGTCCAGACTGGGTTCCGTCACCAGCATCTGTTTTGTGTTCCGATCACTTTCATGAAAGATGCTTTGATCGCACGGGACAAACAACAAGACTACGTAATCGAGCATTACCAACGATTTTCGCATTTCACCTCTCAGAGGTAATTAGAAGAGAAAATAAAATGTACATAAAAAGCAAATTCGAAATCGACATGTACATGTATGGTTTATTGAATGGGGGTAACCTTGCTGGTCATAAGGACCGCTATTCATAAGGACCACTTATTCATAAGGACCGCTATCCATAATGCGTGACTAAAAGCGGTTTTGTATGAATAGCGATCCTTCTAAATAGCGAGCAAACCATTCACAAATTACCTCACTATTCATAAGGACCTCCATTCATAAGGACCGCTATTCATAACACGTGTTAAATGAATAGCGGTTTTCTATGAATAGCGGTCCTTATGAATAGCGAGCGGACCCGATTGAATGTACTACAGACTAAACCAGTTTATAACCTCAAGTAGGCCTACATTACAATTTGAACCCAGTATAAAAAGATGGGACTCACTGACCATGCTTTCAAATAGGCCATTTTCGTAATGCATTCAAATTTAATACTTACCTCTTTGTCAAACTCCTAGTAATGAACTGTTACATCCACCTGTTACAAGTCATTGTATTTCAATAGTCAGAATGCAGATTGCTTACATTAAGTGTTGATAGGTTGGGCAAGCCAAAATGTTTATCCAGCCTAACAACGCCTAATCCATGCAATTCACATTCTGACTATTGAAAAAGAATAGGTTTTTGCAGGTGAATGTAATAGTTTGTCACTAGGCAAACGTGTATAAATTTAAATACATTACGAAAATGGCCTATTTGATTGTCCTCTTTTACCACTTCTACCACTTGCATGTACTTTATTTTGTCTTTTTACATATTACCCCAAGAAATTTTGAAGCATTAACTTGAAACTTGGAGATTGGTAGGCAAAAGGTTACAGGAGTCAATAAACATGAAAGTGGTGTAATGATAATGTGATATAATTAATTTGGTTCAGTCATACTTTATTTTTTGTTCTTCATCTATTTCAGGATGGAAAAATACTGGATATTCCCAAGGCTAGAAATCTCTCTTCCCTGGCCAGGGCACTAGAAATTGCAGAACTGCCTGAAAATCACATGTTCATGGAGCTTGAAGACACAAATACAAGCAACACTACCACAGGTTCCACTACCACCGGTTCCACTACCACCGATTCCACTACCACAAGTACCCCTTCAACAGAAACCACTACCTCATTTACCAGTGCTTCTAAGTCAAAAAACACCAAGATGAATGAATTCATTCATGATCACACATACAGTGTAATGGCATGCCCCAAACATGTGAAGCAAAAATTAGACATCATACACAACCAAATGGATTTGATGAACAAGAAGTTGAGAACAGCGCAGACAAATCACAAAAGACTCTGTGCGAAAGAAAAATCTTTGTTAAGCGAATTACAGATGCTGAGAGCGAATCAACAATCTGCTCTGCAAAGGATAGAAGAGATCAGTGATAGCTTACATTTTGGCCTCTGAGATATTGCAAGATTGGTAGGCCACAGACATTTTAATCTTTTGAGATCTAGTGTTTAGACAACATATCCTACTCCTCTTAAAAAAAAAAGAAAAAGGAAACTAGCAGGCATATTTCACCATTCGTAATTTCAATGACTATGTGCATTTGAGATGAATTCTGAAACAGAAGAGATCTGACAGATTTGTTGGAATTAACCTCAAACGTCGTGGGTAATACAAGTTGATTAATTCAGATAAAATAATTCGTGTTGATTCTATCATCCCTTTTTTAACATTTTTTTTCTTCAAATCTTTTAATGATTGTGATTATATTAAAAAGTTGTACAAGCAGTACCAATTCAGTGACTATATGGAATGGTCATATAGTTTCATGAATGGCAATTACTTGTTTGTTTTTTTGTCGTCTGTGTATTTTTAAAAATAAAAGTATGAAATAATAATATTTATATGTCATCTACTGATACTGGCCTTACATAAATGAACTAACTTGAGTTAATAGTCACATGGAAATTGCTTATTGATAAGATATATTGGGGTTGAAATTCAGTAGTTTCTTTACATCTGGGTGCACACAAGTTAAATGCCTTGCAACCAAAATTAGAGTAAAGATTTTAACCACAGCTAACTATTACAATTCATAAAACTATTCATGCTGTTTATAATTACATGTACTATATTTATAAAAGACAAACATGGGTTTCATAGACATTGACTTTGATTGTTTGACGTCTGACAGTCTCACTAAAAGTTGCAGGCCTTATGTGTTTCAAGAGAGGAACTAAAATAAGAAATACTTGTAGATGTACCTGGCAAAATTTTTCTTTTTTCAAGATGACTTTGGCAACCAGACTGGACGTCAGAGGTGAATAAAAAATCCTTATCAGTCAAATTTTGTTGCCCAACAGAGCAACTATTCATATAGTGTCTCCCTTTAAGCCTATTATGTATCTAAGCAGATTATTTTATCTACATACATGTGATGTTAATGCATCAAATTTGTAACTTAAATTAGTTTTTCTACCTTTCTCTTACATTCCACAGTTTTTATGTTTAAAATTGTTACAGAATTATATTCATTGTAATTTGTCATTGAAAGTAATACATGAGCAAGAAAATCAGATACAAATGGAGTTGAATTCTTTTAAAACAATTTTTGTTCTTGGAATTGATTTTCATAAAAAATCCATGTTTTTTCCAACATTTTCAGTGTTCTGTTCAACATACATGTATATACATTTTCACCTTTGATTTGATTTTTACAATGTCATTTATTATTTGTATTGACATTGTTAATTTTTAATAAAATAGTATTAGAAATACTTGTTTATTTCTAATTCTGAATCTATGTTTTGTGTTGATGAAGTGGGAGTAAAATTGTTAAGTTTTCATTTCAAATGAACTTGTTTACCGATGCAGATCTGCAGAGGGAAGAGGTCTGCATGATGGACACTGCAAAAAAAAAAAGAATTGATGTGCTTAAATTCTTCACCTGAAACCTACCTCATCCTCAAAAATACTGTTCAGCTGAACTCTCCTTCATCCTGAAAGTTTCACCTAAAATTTACTTGATTCTCACAAATATGTTACTACATATTACATTCAAGATACTTTTGCTCGTTTACAAAGCTTTGAATGGTCAAGCAGCTAATTATTTGTCTGAATTATTATTTTCTAATTTGCATTCATATTCACATAACTTCCCGGGGGGGGGGGGGGGGCATGTCTCATTGAGAAGTGTACATCATCCGCGTAAATCACTTTCTGAAAAGCACCCTAAACGGGGATTGCAGTAGGAGCAAGGAGTTATGTGATCACACCTTGGTAGGAGTAGTTTTGATACCCTAAACAGAGAAACCCCTCTGACATCTCTGATTTTTATACCCTTAACGGCGATTTCCGCGGATCTTCTTATCACATCTGAATTTGATACCCTTTTTCTTGATTTTTGCTGTTTTTGATACCCTAAACGCGTAACCCGGGTTATCCACCCAATGCTGAAAAAATAATTTTTTTATCCGTTTTCGTGTACGCGGATGATTTGTGCATTTAGATGTGCTGCTCCAAAACCCTGGAATCAACTTCCTCTTGTAATACAGAAAGCACAATCCGTCCCCATTTTAAAATCTCTATTGAAGACCCACCTGTTTTCATATTTGTTCTGCGTATATATAGTGTAAGCATATAGGAGTCGCCATCAAAGCGCAGGAAAGTACAAATATTTTATTCATATAGTAGCTGCGCTATATAAATTAATCTTATTACTATTATTTATTAATATTATTACCCCCAAAATCGACTGCATCCTACCCGGAATCTTCTCCATAATTATTGAAACATACTCTTACCCATGGGCGGATCCAGGAATTTGTAAAAGAGGGGACACAATAGTCATAAAATTCCTGACAAGCAAAAAAGAAAAAAAAGAAGAGGGGGAAAAAAGGTCATCAGCTCAAAGGGGAGGGGGGGGGGGGGAGGGGCACAAACCACTGGGATTTCAAGAGGGGGTGGGGAACACGGGCCGGATGTGCTCTAACTTTTTGTTGTTGATTTCGTACCAAAATATTTAGAATAGCCTTAGCAATATTTAAGGAGCCTTTTGCCTGTCTCTTGGCTGCTCCGAGGTTTGTTTTCGGCTTGTTTTCAACTCTGCTGTTGGCTGCTTTTAGTAGGACCAATGCAAAATTGATGCTGAACAAATAATTTTGTCTCAGAAACACCGCCAAGATTATCTATCTCCGAAATTGATATACATGTAGTTTGTGTAATTATGCTTTTTTTAAATGACTAGCTCCAGATTTCCCTTTAAATAGCGATTCTATTTTCTATCAATATTGGATATAATAAACTAGGGCATCAAGTCTTCTATTGACCGGCTGAAGACTCGCATCACAAGGAAACACACCTCCGTCGTCGTGGTCGTCATGGCCCACGGTAACGAACATGCCATCCTTGGAATCGATGAACAGGCCGTACCTCTAGACTACATCCAGGACCAGTTCTCAACCAAGAATTGCCCTGCCCTAGAAGACAAACCCAAGATCTTCTTCTACCAATGTCTGAAAGAAAGTAAGATTTAAACCCGTATCAGGACTACCACCCGCACAACTTTCCACCGACAACTCTCCCCAACGAAATATCGCTTTATAAGACAGTTACAGTTGACAATTTCCACCCATGTAGAACAATTACTATCACACAAGTACCCCTTCAAGTAAAACATCTGCAAATTTATTATTCTCAAGCCTGATGTCCTCTAATAGGAGCTAGTTGTCCGCTGATACTTGTCTGGGAGTAGTTTCGGCTATAATGGCCTGTAGATCGCTGCCCTTTGTGTACGAGTAGACAGAAAAATCCGTCTGTTTGGAGGAGTTTTATACATGAAACATTTCTTAAACTTGTGAGGCTCTCCTCCAAAGGATTCCGTGAATGAAACAGACTGATTTGTCGGTCTAATGTACGAGGGGGAAGTCAAAGAGGGTAAAGTTGTCCTTACGTATAAGCACAAGGCAAGATATAGTTCACTTTCATGACATTTAGGTTATTTTCGTCACCTTTAATTATTTATCAATTTGAAATCATTATTCGGTAACTTTCATTATTTAAACTTTGGTCAACTAACTGACTGCGCATATCAAATCCAAATTGGACCTACCAACTCATTTTCCCTTTCAAGCAATGTAAATTATGTTAGTTACTTTTCATCCATTCATGACAAGTCCCGCCCCTCTATTATTCGTCACACATAATATGCAGATATATTCATTTATAATAATAGCTTGTACCATATATCTTTTTGACGTAACTGTTCATATATTTAATTCAGAACCCAAACCACGGGGTGCTACAGGTATGAACTCTCCACAAATGAAATTCGACCGCGCTGATGTGAAGGACGGCTCATCGAGTCCCGATGTCACGCTGGGGCTCTCATCGCCTAAATCGTTTCTCGAGACAGACGGGTTCCTGATCGACAACGCGGATTCATTCATAGTGCAAGTCATCATGAAAGGTTCGAATCATTTTAACGAAATCATTTTAGTGTCTGCAAAAGCAGCCGATTTTCGTGAACGCGAGAAACATTTTGGTGTCGACCACAGTGCCCATGAAATCTATAGGATTCCCTGACAGTTGACTGGGTGGGGGTGTACATATCTCAAAAAGTAGAAACAAACGAAACAAAAATGTGATGATAAATAAACGATTATAATTATTATTACAAATATATATTTATAAGTAGATATTGAAATAAGAGTCGTCAAATTTGGCTGGGGGCACGTACGCCCTCTGCCACCCCCTGGATCCATCACTAATGCATCGATCATAAATATACGCTTCATGAATCCAGTACTGGTGGTATTCGGTTGCAATGATATACATGTACATGACTATATGTAACTACTGCTGCTAAACCTTAATCAATCTCATTTCTGTTTTGAATGCTTCAGTGCTTTAATTTATTTGTTATTTTGGAACTTTTTTATTTATTTCTTTCTGTATACATCGCCATCATTTACTTACCCCAAAACGGTCCTTGATCTTCTGCGTGTCTATATTATTTTTCGCAGAGTATCGCTCGGTCCGAGACAGTGTGAATGGGTCATGGTTCATACAGATCCTATGTGAAGAGCTCCTTGCTAGAGCTCACAAAGACAATGTGGATAGTATCATGACTGGGGTAAGCTCAAACATCTTCCTCATCCCTTCCTGATAAGTAATATTTGACTAAGAGTGAATTACATAGTATGCGTGTGACTTGATTCGCATTGATTTAGCACAGTGAACATCATTCTGAGAATCCCAACCCTCTAAAAAAGACATAACTTTCACTTTCTAGTGCGAAGCGAGCACCGAAATAAAACGGTAAAATGCTGACTGGTAAAAAAGCGTCGAGGATTGCAATCAACTATTTTTTTTTTCAAACCGAAGACATCGTCCTGCCCCAACCACCATGTAACCTTGATGATGATGATAATGATGATGATGATGATGATGATGATATTCATGGTGATCTGGATGACAATGAAAAGTTGTTGTAGCCTATATTATGCACAATTTTCGCCTACGTGCCATAGTTGGTCGACTTTCTCAAAATGTTTGCCTCATTATTTTCATTTCCCTCTTTGTTTTTGACATTTTGCTGAAAATGTAGCAATGGTGCGTAAGTTTTATGTGCTTCTGTTTGCAATGCTTTACAAATTTACAATTAGTATTTTTTTTTTAATTTTCTGAAGGAGACTATTAAAATGATCACTGATCATCAGTTCTCTTAGTTGTTTATTATCACCAATATCAGCCTAATTTGAGTCTCTGTCTTTCTATGGACAACAATAACATCATTAATATTATGTTGATATTTTCATAGGTGACCAGACGTGTGGCTAGGATCGGTAACATCCAATCTCCTCGAATCAAGAAACTGGGGATAAGCAAGAAGATTTACTTCTTGCCCAAATATGAAAGAGAGCGCCAAATGGAGGACGCTGATTTGCCGTTTACAGAAAGCTACTTCAACGCTAACGATGATACTCAACTTTTAGAGTTATAAATGACTTGATGATATCCCTAGTGGATTTACGGGCACAACCGGCCCATGCCCTCTTCCGTTTAAACATCAATATTAGCATACCTTATAGTACACTAAAGAACAATGTGCCCACACCCTTTTAAATTTCCCGCCCCAAAGACAGCTGAAAATCTGATAATTTGTTCTTTTCTTGTCAGATTATTTCTTCCCTCGGAATTGTGCCCCACCCCCTATTACAAAAATCTGGATCAGTCCATGGATGCTACACCAGGGAAAGCTCCCTCTATCAGAATATTCTTCATCATGATAACATATATTATATACATGCATGATGTAATGATTTATTAAGTTCGTTAAACTTGGTTCATTAATAGATGAAAGCATGATTATGCGAAATCATGAAAAGGTGCATAACCATGCTCATTCGCACGAATTGTTCAAAATGTTAATACCAATGAATTGCATAACCCGTGCAAAAGGTGAAAGTAGTGCTTTTTTGTTTTTGAAAAATCACAAGGGGCTATTATTTTTCCTGAAATGTCTGCATATCTAGCACATTAAAACGTATAAACTCCATTTTCACTGGTTAAATTTCGATTTAAATAGACAACGAATCTAGAATAAACATAAACAAAATAATCAAAATCCATGTAAAAACAAACCAGTCTATAGAACAAAATGAGATGGTGATGATAAATATTATTGTAATTAATATTATTATTGTTATTATTATTATTATCATTATTATTATTATTATTATTGTTGTTATTAATATCATTATCATTATTAAATATATATATATATATATATATATATATATATATATATATATATATATAATTGTGATCAGTCTCAGTGTTTTACGTTTGCGGTTCTGCGTCATATTATATGTGTGATCCAAAAAAGTGGTTTACGGAGAGGGCCGTTGCAAGACTATATATACCACAATGATTATGACCAAGCTTTCGGGCACCTGCCCTTCATCAGGATCTGGAATCAATAATAAGTAATAATAGTAATAGTAACGACAGTACAGCACACATACAAAATGAGAATATTAAATACATCACCAAAATAGAACACAAGTTATGAAACGATAAGCATTTAGGCGACAGAAACATATAAATAAAGTAGACATGGCAGAAATTAATCGTACTGCAATTATCAATATACCAGAATATGTAAGAAGTGGTAAATTACCTTCCCGATTTGGGTACAAGTATTAAGACTGTGTGTAGCTAGTGAATAGTATGTGTTTGTTAGTGAAGTGAGGTGAATTAAAGTGTCTGGGGGTCAGTGTTTACTTAGGCGTGAAGACGGAGGGTCATTGGTCTGCGTTTATACCACGTGGTCTTAGGGTTTGTAGTTTGGAGATCCAATGAGATTCTCTTTTCATGATAGTGTCGTGTTGTTTTGTTTTTACTATTTCAATGCCAGTGATGTTGATGTTGTGAACTGAGTGTCCCGGTAGGTTGAAATGTGTAGTGTATGGTAAAATCTTGATGTTCGGCTTGTTTTTGTTGTAGTTGGTAACTTCTGATCTGGTGTTATTTAGGCGTGTGTATAGTTGTAGTCTCTGTCTTTCCGACGTACTGCATATTGCATTTAGTACATGTAAGGAGGTATATTACCTTGGAAAACGTTGAGAAAGACACAAAAGATGCAGTAGCCAAATACGAAAAAAACAAATTCAAAGACAACTTATCCTCCTCTGAACGTAAAGCACTTGACAGACTCAGAAAGAACCCCAACATTGTCATAAAACCAGCAGACAAAGGATCAGCAGTTGTAGTCATGTCCTCTAAAGACTATATTGCTGAAGGGGTACGCCAACTCTCCGACGAAACTACATACAAAAAACTTGACTCGGACCCGACACAAAAACACCTACTCCAGGTCAAACAAGCTATTGACCTACTTGACGAAGACAAGAAAATTAAAAAAACCTTGGTCCCTGCCAACGTATCCTGTCCCAACATGTACTTCCTCCCCAAAATCCACAAACCTAACAACCCTGGAAGGCCTATTGTGTCAGGATGCTCCTGTCCAACAGTACAGATATCAAAATATCTAGACTATCACCTCCGTCCGTTAGTCGAAAAACTCCCATCCTACCTTCAAGACACAACAGACTTCCTCAATCATGTGGAAAGTCTGAACAGATCCCATGCCCCATTCCCAGAACGCACCATACTGGTAACGGCAGACGTCACGTCTCTTTACACAAATATCCCCCATGGCGAAGGCATGACAGCCTGTAAAAATGCCCTCAACACAAGAAACACACAACATCCACCAACAGATCAACTCATGCGCCTCCTAGAACTAGTTCTAACACTCAACAACTTCCAGTTCCAGAATCAACATTACCTACAAATCGAAGGGACTGCCATGGGCACACCAGTCGCACCTTCTTACGCCAACATCTTCATGGGCGAGCTTGAGAACAACATTCTTAACTCGAGACACCATGCTATCATCGCGGGGTCATGGAAACGCTTCATAGATGATATTCAGTTCATTTGGTCTGGCTCTCCACGACTCCTCTCAAAATTCCAAGATACAATCAACAGAAAACATCACACGATCAAATACACTTTCAACTACTCTAACTCGGAAGTCAGCTTTCTTGACACACTACTTCAACTCAAAGATGGAACACTCCAAACAGAACTGTACAACAAACCTACAGATAAACATACGTATCTTCTCCCCACATCCTGCCACCCCAAACACACATTTCACAGTATCCCTTTCAGTCAAGCCACCCGCATCAGACGAATTTGTTCGAATCAGGACAGAGCAACCTACCATCTCAACAAACTAGAAGCACATCTAATACATCGTCAATACAACACAAACATGGTCAATCAGCAAGTACACAAGGCCACCACCATACCCCGAGACCAACTCCTCACCAAAAAGGAGAAGAAGGCCTCCACTAATGTGCATTTCCCTATCACATATACACCCAGCACATCAGCAGTGCCCAAAATCATCCACAAGCACTATCAACTTATCCAACAATGCCAGACACTACAAACCATCTTCCCTACAGCTCCTATGACATCGTTCCGCCGCAGCAAATCACTCCGCGACTTACTTGTCAACGCCAAAGCACCGAACATCAAGACAAACAACAACAACAACAACAGCAACAACGACAACAATCACGTCACCAACAGCAACAATAATCACGCCAACAACAGCAATAATCACGCCAACAACACACAAATCCCGCTAACAGACACAGACAACCCTACGCCACAGCTAGGATTCTACAAATGCAACGCCAAAAAATGCTCACTTCATCAACATATTCAAGATACAACCACGTTCTCAAGCACCTCCACAGGACAGAAGTTCAAAATACGCGATCACATCAATTGTAAATCATCGTGGGTAATATACCTCCTTACATGTACTAAATGCAATATGCAGTACGTCGGAAAGACTACGCTATACACACGCCTAAATAACACCAGATCAGAAGTTACCAACTACAACAAAAACAAGCCGAACATCAAGATTTTACCATACACTACACATTTCAACCTACCGGGACACTCAGTTCACAACATCAACATCACTGGCATTGAAATAGTAAAAACAAAACAACACGACACTATCATGAAAAGAGAATCTCATTGGATCTCCAAACTACAAACCCTAAGACCACGTGGTATAAACGCAGACCAATGACCCTCCGTCTTCACGCCTAAATAAACACTGACCCCCAGACACTTTAATTCACCTCACTTCACTAACAAACACATACTATTCACTAGCTACACACAGTCTTAATACTTGTACCCAAATCGGGAAGATAATTTACCACTTCTTACATATTCTGGTATATTGATAATTGCAGTACGATTAATTTCTGCCATGTCTACTTTATTTATATGTTTCTGTCGCCTAAATGCTTATCGTTTCATAACTTGTGTTCTATTTTGGTGATGTATTTAATATTCTCATTTTGTATGTGTGCTGTACTGTCGTTACTATTACTATTATTACTTATTATTGATTCCAGATCCTGATGAAGGGCAGGTGCCCGAAAGCTTGGTCATAATCATTGTGGTATATATAGTCTTGCAACGGCCCTCTCCGTAAACCACTTTTTTGGATCACACACACATATATATATATATATATATATATATATATATATATATATATATATATATATATATATTTAGTATTATTGTTATTATTATTATTATTATTATTATTATTATTATATTTAGTATTATTGTTATATTAGGCATCTATAATTTTGCATTTTTTCATATTACCGCCACTGGAAGGTAGTCCTCGAAGTATTCCAAGATTTGACCCTGTTTATACCTGTATACCTTTACAGGTATAAGAGAGAAATTTAGATTTTAAAATGCCTTGTCTCGGAGCGAAAAAAACCGGACTGGCATGCTAACCCTGATAGCCTTGCACTTTATTTAAAGCCATGCAGTGGACGAACTTTTCCCACAGCAGTCTATATAATATGAGTGGTTTTCACTGAAAAGGTTCGTAGTAAAGTAATGTAAATTGTACTGATGTATATTTTGAATGAAAAATTTAACCAATATGAATGTATATAATACATAGTATAATAATACTCGGTATGACTTTCAACTTGCAGAAATCTGAAGAGAGGATTATATTACAGGCATTATATATTATAATGGCCTCGTGTCTTTCCACCTTATGTTAACATTGTCCTTATTGTTGAAAATATTAAACTGATTTGTTTTATTGTTACTTATATTGTGCGTTATGTCTCTTATCAATATTTGTTATGATATGTTTATTGTATTTGATTATATTTAAATATCTGCATTATCAATTTTGATAATTATGTTTTTTCTGGACAAAAGGGAACAAAGAAAAATCTTGAATTATAAGACACAGATATGCAATGCATTGCATAATATCACAATTTATTTTAGCAGGAAAGCTAAAGACTTTCCAACATGTGAAATAATTAATAAGCACAATAAATAGCTTGAAATACAATTATTTTGCATATCATCATATTTCTTTAATATTGCTGCTTAATGTATATAAATAGTATATGTTTATATAAAAGTAAAGATAAACAGCAGTGGGGAGCTGTTTCAGGGAGTTACATTATATCTTCTTTGGCGTTTTCCAAGGCTTTCCGAGCAAGTAACATTACAAAAATATAATTTTCATATTGTTTACAACAGATAAGCGTATAAGCATGATGTATATATTAATTTTAGTGTACCTATAAATACTGCAACTATACTGTTCAAATGAATATGCGACACTTATATGCTTCACTTTTTACAATGATTATATTTTTTGCACGAATGGAATACGTGTGCAAGTATTAAACATCATTTTTATAACTGATGTAACAATTTAAGATTTCAGAATATGCCGACTCGCATCTGTTTCAACTAGAAGCTATCCTGTCTGTGTTTTTTCCATCTTGCTCAACCGAAATAAACACAGCACACATTATGTATATGATTATCTTTCACTCAAGCAATCTGCTTATATTGCTTACAATTTCATAACTTTATGTATGAATAGTGTATTTTAAAAATATTCCAAGCGTACTACAAAGTGTAACACCTTATAGTAACTCAGTTGACTTCTGATAGTGATGGTGAGCAGGATCCATAACATTTAAAAAATAAATTAAAAGCAAAAAATGAATATGAGATTAGCATATCTCCCCCAAAGACTCCCCAAAGAATTATTTTGATGAGCTGCTTGATAATTAAGGAAACGCGTAAAAAATGGGATGTCGGTCTCTTTAGTCTATCTGAAACAACATCGCAAAGACTTTCGAAAAATCGACCTAAGGCATTTTCAATAACATTGTTCATCACCTACTCGGGCTACTGAAATGTGAAAACATTGCATTGACGTTTTGGGTAATTCGAACATGATTTCTATGGGATATACAGAATATTGAAATTGTCGAAAGTCTTTGCAATGGTGTTCTGAACGGTTTTCTATAAATATTCATAATTTTGTCTCCATTTTTACTGGTCCAGACAAATCAATGATATACAATTCAGTAATTAAGAATTACTTTCCGACAGTTTCTCTGAAGTAAATTTTATCACCAGAACTCAGATCACATTTAATACAGTTGAATACATTAATGTCAATATCGATATCAGCTCTCTTTGGAATATGATCTTATTGGTGAAGATAAAATTTTACTCAAAATTAACATCAAGGAGATAATTATGGACAAATATGATCTGTGGCGAATTTGTAAATATAAATTACCAGTTGGTACATTAACCCATAGCAGTGCAGTACAGTGTCTCCTTTTAGTGACACTTTTGCATTTTACTGTTGGTCCAGCAAATTGCTAGCAATTACACATTATACATAGTTAGCAGAAAGAGAAAATGCACAAAAAATTTGAGTCCATTTCTAATGCAGTATGCGCTGTTGACGAATAAGAGCGATTCAATTGTAACTATATTAAACTCTCTAAACTGGCAACACTGTGAAAATTATATAATCACTATTTCCGTGTGCAAATTGGCAATTTTTTAATTAAATTTTGTAATTATCAATCGTTTTGGTTCATGTTATATGAATTTTTTTTTTCAAACTATGTAAGAGTGGAAAATGATAATAATGTTTTGCCAACTTCAGGAATGAAAGCTGATTAAATTAGACCTTAAGCAAGCTCTGTACTACTATGCTACTCATTGCCTGTTTATTGAAATACTACATTTCATTGTAACTTATAAGTTGCACAAAGAAATCCTACTTGTAGCTACTTAACTCATAAACACTTAAATTTAGGATAAAATCATAAACTCAATGCCTCTGTCGCTTTTAACTTTCCTATAAAAAGCAAGAGACATTATAGTATAAATACAGCTTGTTATTACTTTATACCTGTAATCCAGTCATAATATTATCTCCTCAATAAATATTGCACATTCACATGTAATAGCATTTTGTTACATAGATAATACAGGAAACTAGTATTTACGAATATAGAACGCAAGTCCCTTGATGTGATCCATTGTACGAGAACTGATATTTTATCACAATACCTGATATAATCGTAAAACCATTTCCTCTATTATTACAGAATTGGAGAATGAGTCATATCTCTAATAGCCACACTGATGTCTATTATATTCTTTAAATGATATGAGCATGCACCTCCCTACCAATCATTAATTTTCAAACGTACCTTATTCGTTTATAAGGCAAGTTTCAAAATTAATGAATTGTAGGAAGGTGTCATCGACCGTGACACAAATTGATATGAGGCGGTTCTTTGTGTGTGTGTGTGTGTGTGTGTGTGTGTTTTGTTTTTTGTTGTTTTTTTTACGGGGGAAGATATACTAATAAATAATGGCTGAATAATGCGGATTAAGAATGTATTTCAGTGGAACATATAAGGTGCGATGCTGGTGCGGTTGTCATTGCGTCCAGTGATTTTGGTCTGCTGGTGGAGCCGATGTCCCGCTCATCGCTCATTTTCTCTCTACCACCACAGCTTCGTGCACCTGTTGTTATGGTGTAAAATGGTGATACATTCAATTCGTGATTATTAGAATTTAATGGTTGTGTGTGTATGTAATATATGTACTTTCTGCAGATAAACCACATTCTTTCCCACAAAAAAAAATATAGGTCACAATTCCTATTTTACTGGATGTCGGATTCTCAAACTAATTCACGTAGCAAAGTGAATCACTCTAGTAATGAGCTGGTTTTTGATAATTTCTCAGGAATAGAGGGAGAGTGACAACAAGGAAAAAGAACAACGATATTCCGGGAAATTAAAAGATTGATACTGTGCAGTTTTTACAATTAAATCTTTCCAGGGGATATCAGATGATTCAATTTTACAGCAAGTTAAAATAGCTAGTGTCGAACTAATTTCGTAAATATGAAAAATAACACTTTGAGCATGATTTTTTTTTGGGCGGAAATCATTGTCCAGAAGACAGAAACTCAAGGAATTTTAACTTAAGTGAAAAGTTAACTTGGAACGGAATGTACGTCAGTTTGTGAGTTAGAAGTTTTGACTCCGCCCCGCCCCTCCCCCCCCCCCCCAAAAAAAGATTTATTTCTAGAATAACGACGTTGCCGTTCTCTGGACGGAATGTCATGATTATATGACTTACCGTAGGCGGTTCGTGAATGCATACCTTCCATGGAAGCGTGCATAACAAAATATTAGTCATGATTAGTAAAATATTATATCATTAAAATTTCATACTTACAATAGCAAACTAATTTCCCCTCGTAGGTGATTGTGATTCTATTTCATCAGCGTGCTACACACGTTCTGTTTTTTCATACAGGACCACCATTAGCACACACGAATGAAGTGGGAGGACTGCATGGTTGGGACAGTGAGCTACACGTGTATGTTTCTGATATCTGATAGGATAGAAGAGGAATAAGAAGAATAGACTGGTGCAATAAAAAAAAGTCAAATGAAAGTGATAGTAAAGGAGAGTAGAAGTATAATGTAGGCTTACTTGTGTTCTCAGATGGAAATACGAGAAATTAGAAGAGAACCTGCAGAAAGAAAGAAGTTTTATATATTCACAAAATGCATTCGACATCCAAATTAATTACGTATCTATATACATGTATAGTTAATATATCTACATTAATGCAATGACGCTATGAAGTTGGAAGGTTTCATTCAAGAACACTGCATTCTAAGTTTAAAGTTTAATTTTATATTAAATTATGAGCATCCATAGACGGATCCAGGGGGAACAAAGCTATTCCATTCATTTAGGGCATAGTCTGGGGAGGGGTAGGCTGGCAGAACTTTTGACATTCATATTCTGTGAAAAAATACTTTATTGGGGGAGGGGGGCGAACACATTTTGCAAGATGGCAATGGCCTTTCAAGATCATTGTTGCATGCACATACTGTTCAAAAGGCTGACCATTAATCAATCAGAAATGTTGTTTCAAATTTGCAACTGATTGCAAAGCTTTGTGTTACGGGCCCCTAGCTGGACAAATGCGGATGAGGCGGTCGGGGAAGGAGGGGGGGGGGGGGAGTGGGGTGGCTTGTCCCCTTGAAGATTTCGAATGATCTGATATTTGGGTAACCACCATGTTCGGGCAGCGAGGTACTGAAATATGAAATTATGACTTGTCTAGTGTATTTTGATGATGAAATAATACTTTAAAATATATTTTAAATATATTAAAAAGTGGGTTTTTTTGTTCGTTTTTTTTTTTTTTTATGAAACTGGAAAGGCAATAGCTGGGCAAGAGGCATCAGCCCCCCCCCCCCTCCCGAAAATGTGCCCGTACGCTTGTGGCCCCAGATAAGCCTCTGAGCCATCAAGCACATCAATATCTGGGCCTCTTGCATGAAAAGTTGCGTTTAAATGCAACTCAAATATTAAACGCAACTTGATTTTCAAACAATCAGGATCGCATATTTAGGACTCGTGCTTGGTTTAAACCCAACTTTCTTTGCAAGAGGCCCCATGCAGAAAAGTGCTCTAGATAGTAGGTCAAAAAAGGCTGTATCGTAAATAACATTATAATTTAATAAGTATCCTTCATAAGAACCACATGTAAATGCAGGATATTAACAAACAGGGAAAATAATGTAAGATTTAAAAAAAAAATGCATTTGGTATAGCGTGCATTCAGATAACTATCAACTATCAATATCAAATTTGGTTTTGATTGCTGAATAAATATTGTACCTGGGATTGGAGTCTGAGAAGGATATCAATACCAAAGATGGGGCTTCCAGGCTCACCATGCGAAGGTGATAAAGAATGAGATGGAGATACAACATGCGACGGAGATAAGACCGACTTGGAACCCCCCTAGACGATGGCATTCATACATTCATGGAGCATCACATGATGGTATTCAGAAGACAGACGTTTGTGGGATGCATTCAATCGGATGAGAAAGAGAAAAAGAGGACGTAACAGAAAGTGAGAGAGAAATAGAAAGGAAAGAGAGAAGAGAAAGAAAATCAGAGAGGGGGAGGACAAGAGTGAGTGTGTGTGTGTGTGTGTGAGAGAGGGAGAGAGAGAGAAAAAGAGGGAAGAGACAGAGAGAAGGATAGAGATGGAGTGGAGGGTAGATACATTAGCAGCACATTAAAGAATTGAAATGGAGACAGACGAAAAAAGAATAATAAAAGAATAACAAGAATAGAATAAGAATAGTAATACAAGTTAATACCCTGACTCTCAGCAGGCAAATACAATTATATTTCACAAAGGACCAAAGAACATGTATGAAACTTTGGCATAGACATATTCACATACAGAGTCAACATGACTAGGATACCATCACAAATCAGCTTCACAGAAACCAAGATTCACTTTCATTATAAAGACAAAATCGAATAATCTTGCAAACAAAACTGTAGCAACAAAAAAATATTGATATGAAAAACTTATGCACTTTATTATCATTCTCTGCAAGCAAAACCTTGCATTTTGTCACGATTCGTGATTCAAATACATGTAGGCACAGAAAGAAAAAGGATTTGCGGTAGAAAGCAATAAATATGCAATGTAAGGCATATCACTGGTAATGTCATCAGTATAAAAGATTCTCTTGGAAACCTATATTTCAATTACAAGAGCAGCAAGTCACTGACTGAAACATTAGTAGGTTTTCATATTTTACATGATTTGATTAGTATGAATGAACAAGTCTAAGAAAAATTACAAAAATGCATACTGTTAAAAATCATAAATGATACATTTGATTTATCAGCACCTTATTACACAAACATAATTCTGATAGCGTTCATGTTGCTCATGAAATGAATAAAGCACTTATGAAGAAGTAGATTCATTATTTCGCTTATGGAAAATATGAAAATTTGCATTTTGGGGGTAAAAATTCCCAGCACATAAAAGCAGTAAAAGTATTTCAAAAAGGGGTAACTAAAATATAAATTCCCTGTTTAAAAAACTCCCACATATTCCATGGTGTCACATTTTAGAGTTTCTCCCTATTTTGTTTTTCTTTTTTTAAATCATGACAATGGCATTCGTGCATATATCTGATACAGATATTAAATAACTGAAAAGGAGATGTCAGCAGTAGTCTAAAAATATAACTAGAAAAAGATACACATCTCTACCTACAGAAGATATAAACTTTCCAAGATATGAAAGACATGACCGATAAGAAAGTAACGCTCTTCAAATTAAACTGAGCATGTGAAAGGAACTCAAAAGAAATTAATGAAAAGGCATTTATCACCTAGCTTAAACACTCAAATTCAAACCCCTAAAACTCAATTTCTCAATGACATAGAGTCATCATCTGCATAGGAGACTGTTTGATGTAAATTTGTTTTGAATTTGAAGAACATACTACTTTCTACTTTAAGAACAATTCAAACGAGTGAATGAGTAAATTACGCAATGCGTAATAAATGTCCCCGCCGGAAGTGCAGATCTGTGGAAATTAACTAGCCTGAAACTTAAAACTTTAGTGAATAAAATAATAATGTTACTGCATGCAAAAGAAGAGAATACCAACAATGCATGTATACAACTGAAATATAAAACATGAAAACATTATGAACCTTCAGCATTTTGAATAAATTTGCATAAATTTGCATGAATAATGAATTTCAAAATTCTGTGTAGAAGTTTGGAAGCCCCCACCCAGCCCTACCAGATAAAACAATCGGAATCAAAATCCGATGTGAAATAGAGAAGTAGCATTTTTTGTCAATTTTGAATAAATTTGCATAAATTTGCATAATTAATGAATTTCAAAATTCTGTGTAGAAGTTTGGAAGCCCCCACCCAGCCCTATCAGATAAAACAATCGGAATCAAAATCCGATGTGAAATAGAGGAGAAGTAGCATTTTTTGTCAATTTTGAATAAATTTGCATAAATTTGCATAATTAATGAATTTCAAAATTCTGTGTAGAAGTTTGGAAGCCCCCACCCAGCCCTATCAGATAAAACAATCGGAATCAAAATCCGATGTGAAATAGAGGAGAAGTAGCATTTTTCGTCAATTTTGAATAAATTTGCATAAATTTGCATAATTAATGAATTTCAAAATTCTGTGTAGAAGTTTGGAAGCCCCCACCCAGCCCTATCAGATAAAACAATCGGAATCAAAATCCGATGTGAAATAGAGGAGAAGTAGCATTTTTCGTCAATTTTGAATAAATTTGCATAAATTTGCATAATTAATGAATTTCAAAATTCTGTGTAGAAGTTTGGAAGCCCCCACCCAGCCCTATCAGATAAAACAATCGAAATCAAAATCGGCCAAGAAATGACGGAGAAGTAGCATTTTCTAACATTTGAGCACACACGGACAGACGGACGGACGGACGGACGGACGGACGGACGCACACACGTACGGAGCCCGTTTCATAGTCCCCTCGCGAACTTCGTTCGGCGGGGACAATAAAAATTTATCAATTATGCTGAATTTGAATGCAGTAGTCTAAAAGAATGTTTGCAAGCAAAATATCAAATGTAAAACTCTTACAACCATACATCAGACATATCAAGTGCACTATTTACTTGGGAGATAACACAGATCTAGGACTTGGGGTTTAAAAAAAAGTCTTGACAATAACATATACGAGAAAGGAGACTATACAAACATAAACAAAAAAATATGGACTGTGTACTGGTTGAATAAAAAACATGCAATTGTACAGCAAAACAATGAGTACAACAAAATCTAGGCCACGTAATATCATTAAGAAATGTCTTCATTTTTTTTATATATGGGTATTGGGTCTGTTGATAATAATCCCATTGTATTTGTCAGTCTTATAGTGCAAAATCAATCATATAGCTCAACTTCATCAGCAGAGTCCAACAGTATATGAACGTGTATATTTATATTGTGTACCTTAAAATAAAAAAAATCTGCAAACCCTAAAATTATCACACAATTACTAACAGTAAATTTTGCATATTTGGATAATACTGAATTACTGCATAAAAATACATGTAATTTGCTTAACATGTAATAGGATAAGTTTGAGGTAATATTTGGAACTGTTTCTAATTGCACATTGCTCACATAAAAACTAAAATCAATTATTTTTCAAATATACAAATTATTGACTATATACAAGTATCAAATATAGTTCAATATAATATGTAACGTAAGAAGTAGGCATGATTTCTATTTACAAACGGAGCTGAAGAAATAATCCCTCCAATTTTCTATAAATGATGATTTTACACAGTAACTTTCTCAATATCAATGTACATGTACCATCAAATATGAAAAATTAAGTACAAACAGGCAAAGAAATTTTGGTAACTGCAACTTCACATACTTGCGGGGGTACTGGGTTAGACTGAATGGAAGTATAAAGAGTAAAACCTTAACAAAATAAAGTTCTAATCATACAAATTGTGTTTTAAGGATGAAAGAAAACATATATCAATGTTAAGATTTCATAGAGACTTGTGTATCCTCAAACTTGTATGCAGCAAAAAAGTGTATTCATTTGCATGCAATTATCAGTACAATTTCATAGGATGAAATTGAACGGGTATTTTGCCTTACTTCAACAAATTCATGCATTTGTTCAATGAATGGAAGTGCTTACATGCAGCACAATATGAAAAGACTAGATTCAAGAAGCAAGCAAACTATAGAAGAAAGAAATCTCATACAAATATTTACAATATATAGATATCTACATGTATATATTTATCTGCAATTTTACCTAAACATGAAGGAAAAAATGTAAAAGACTAAATTGAGATTTTCGTCTCAGAATCTCTCCTATACAGCATAGAAGAGATTCTGGAAAGAAATGATTTAGAAAAAAACATCTTTCTCCGCTTAAGTACAATAGCACTTTATCTGTTTGATAAGGTTTGACTTTGGTATTACAAACAGTTTCCATAAAGCCCAGCTTGAGATAACCTTAGTGTAGTATTCAATATGTTACTGGCACAATACAGATCAATTCTGGAAAATTGAAATCAAAGTGCTATGCTGAGTGGGAATGAAAGCATCTTCGGATGTTTTCTCTAGCTGCATACCCGGTACTTATGGAAGTAATACTAATCATTACTGAAATCTCAAGAGAACAATCATTTCTCTCACGACATTCCATGAAATGTTTCATAATTATTTTCCTGCCAAATACACTAATAAAAAATACTGTTTCTTGTTTGAGGTCAGACATAGAGGTCAGACATAGAGGTCAGACATAATTGTTTCTTCATTTTCAATCATGATTAAAAGTGGTTGAACTGTGAATATATGTATTAGTTAATGCCTGAAAAAAATATATATTGCAAAGTATCAAACAAAGGGATTATCAAGTGTCTTAAAACTGAAATTTGCCTCTTTGGTTTTTCAGCTTACACAAACATTTGTAAATACAATAGAGAAATGGATATCATGGCTACTTTTCGATGACCCTACACAACTATCAGCCCTTCAAGTGGTCTATGTTGGTGGGATGTTTATCTTGTTAGAGGAATGTATATGATAGCTACTTTTTGATGGCATGAGCGCGGATCGCAGCTTGCACCTTATGCCAGCGAGTGGTGTTGCCCTCGGAGGTCTTCTTGCGTCTTTCTGCATCTGCCTGGAGGTAGCGCACCTGGTTCTTGAGTTCAGCATCCCAAACCAGGGCATAGCTGTAGTTGGATTCTGATCAGAGCAAGAATAGAATGGATAAGTTACACATGTTGTGGTTCAGCAAAGAATTATTTATGACTCTCGGTACTAAAACACTTACATGTGCAGACAGAACAAAAATTATGCAAACCTGTGCCCACTTTCCTGGCATTTTACACAAGTTGTTTTACACCATAAATCATTATATGAACACAGTCACTGAAGTCTCCACATTGGCAACATATTTACACATTCAAATTACATTTTCCCCGGTAAAATAAAGATTTCAAACCTTTCTTATACACTTAACATTAATGCATTATTCATTAATTTTCATTCAAACAGTGTAAGATTTATTGAGGACTTAATACATCTTTGTACTCGATAGGTTTTAACATGGCCATCTTTTTAAAACCATAAATGAATGTCCTGTAGTTAATTCTACCATGAGTTAAATGGATGTGTACAGTACAACAATGATTTCAGTTAAACATTTACTAAACACATGGGGGCCTTCACTTTCATTTCAAATTGTTCTTTCTATGTATTTCATTGAATCTATAAATTGTGATTATCTTATTTTATCATTAGGCCTATGATTATCTGGTACATATTTTGCTCAAATAAATAGCATTATTACTTGTATAGATCAATCACTGGAAATAACAAGAGAATGGATGGTGAATGAAAAATAAATTGATGTTATACCTGTAAGATGTGGCACTCCTGGTCTTGGCACAAAGCCCATTCCTGCCGTCACAACTACTGATTCACTCTTCCCAACGCCTGACAAACAAAACATCGTTACAAACTTATTCTATGAGAAGTTTTTGATGACATGAACATGGAAGTTGTGGTACATAAAACAAGCTGTGGTGTTTTCATATGGATTTAAATCACATGCAACGCTCTTTATATTGTTTTTAATTAAACCCCCCCCCCCCCAAACCCTGAATGAAAGATTCAGACCTGGTCTGAAAATAATCAGTATATTCTATTAATACCATAATAAAGGTCCAAGATATATGGGTCTAGATCTCATGATAGTTCAATGATTGGTGATGCATACTGTTACAAAGTTGGAGATTAATCCATCGAATGACTTTCCATCTCACATATGATTCTAACAATAGCATGATACTTCTTTATCATGTTTGTTCATGTACATGCATATTCAGAGAGAAAACTAAACTAGAAGTGGCTTTGTTACGTTAGGAGAGCCCTTTTCATATAATTTAATGGATGTTTTAATGGATCTTTTGAAGAGGATTATTACTGTGTAGGTGGCCCATACACTGGTGGAGCAAAATGTGAAGCCCTTTGTACCTTCATAGAAAAGGCCCTACATTAAATACTTTGTGGATAGGATAATATCAACTGTACTATACTAATTACTTGTATACTCTAAATCTATGGCAGTTATTATAAAAAGAAAAGAAAAAATATTTCAAAAAAGAATGAACATACCAAGACCTTTGTTGACAGCCAAGATGGACCTTAGACCAGACACATGTCGTCCAATGACAGTGATCAGCTGATAAGTGTTGACATCTATCAGTAGAAGCTTACCAGCTGCTGTGCCTAGCCATAATGCTGTGCGAGGCTGAAGCATCATAGACTTGATGTCAAACTCTGATATTCTGGCATCTGGAAATTGTTCGCTGTATGTTGGATGTACAAAACAATAAGTCCTTGTTGATTTTAAAAAATTCAGGATAAGTCATGGTAGAATTTGTATTAATTACTAGCCATTGTATAAAACCTTAATGATTTGGCTGATTAAATTATATGGTTCACAAACAAAACACAAATAAATTAGTGAAGGAGTAAATTACGCGATGCGTAATATATGTCCCCACTGGAAGTGTAGATCTTTGGAATGGCGTCATTTTTTTTTTTTTTATAGAGAAGAATAGAATAGAATAGAATAGAAGAATAGAGAAGAATTAAGAAGCATTTTTTTGTGATTTTGCATAAATTTGTATTAGTTTGCATAATTAATGAATTTCAAAATTCTGTGTAGAAGATTGTAAGCCCCCACCAAACCCTATCAGACAAAACAAACTGAATCAAAATCCACTGCAAAATAGAGAAGTACTGTAGCATTTTTCATTGATTTTCAGAATCAAAGAGAAGTAGCATTTTTCATTGATTTTGAATAAATTTGCATAATTAATGAATTTCAAAATTCTGGGTAGAAGTTTTGAAGCCCCCACCAAGCCCTATAAGACAAAACAAACTGAATCAAAATCTGCTGTGAAATAGAGGATAGCATTTTTCATTGATTTTTGAATAAATTTGCATAAATTTGCACAATGAATGAATTTCACAATGCTGTGTAGCATTTTTCATTGATTTTGCATAAATTTGCATAAATCTGAATAATTTATGAATTTCGAAATTCTGTGTAGAAGTTGGGAAGCCCCTGCCAAGCCCTATCAGATAAAACAAACAGAATCAAAATCCTATGTGAAATAGAGGAGCATGTAGCATTTTTCATTGATTTTGAATAAATTTGCATAAATTTGCACAAGTAATGCATTTCACAATTCTGTGTAGAAGTTTGGAAGCCCCTACCAAGATTTCTATTTACATGTATCTAAATACGTCGCCTGTTTCACACACCATAGTGTTATTAGTGTATCAGTCATCAAAAGAGACCCTTCTAGGTCAATTGAATTGACGATCCTAGCTGATTTCAGGCCCCAAACTTGCCAACAAAACATCCACCATGAGTTCAAACGAAGGACATGAGAAATCTATCCGAACTCGCAGCCAAAGCAGGGGGCAGCCAGAGCCTCCGTTGACCAAAGGTGTACCGGCTGGTCAGTCAACTGAGAAGGAAACAATAGAGCTTGATCGAACCATGGAATGTGCAAGTGAAACACGAATAAAAGAAGCGTTGCTATCTAAACCCATGATGGCGGCCCGAGTAACCGCCGTGAAAGAAGCAGTATTAGAAGACTTGACCCAGCGCATCTACACCTCGATCTCGCTAGATATTGACACGTATAAGAAGGAAATTGAGACACTTTCAAAGCAACTGAAAGAAATGAAGAAGAAGTTTGAGCATTTTACCAAGGAGATTGACGACCAGGAACGGTACAGCAGGAGAAACAGTCTACGTTTTTACGAAATCAAAGAAAAGCCAAATGAAAACAGTGATGCGTTGATCATCAAGACAGTCAACGATGAACTAGGGATCGAGTTGCAACCTGCAGACATCGACAGAAGCCATAGGATCGCCAGGAGAGACAAAGACCAGCAACAGCATGTAGGAGAAGGTTGTGAGAAAGCATCAAAGCTTAAGGGGAAACCCCTTCACATTATGGCATCACTAACTGCCATTAAACAGAGCCTCATGTATCGTGCCCAGAAAAACAGTAATGTCCTGAGGACATACTCGCAAGATGGCAAAATAACAGCACTGACAAAACAGAAGAAAATTTGCATCATCAGGGAAAACGATCTAGAAAAGCTAGAGGAAGGAGTAGATGTCTGAATTTGTGATCATGCAAGGGATAACATAACTGAAAAGTACATAACTCATGCCGCTCGGTATCTGCGCCTCAAATGTTTCAAATCGGTTAAGAAAAATCAAAACGCCCTCTTGTGTGTGACGTGTGGTTTGTGGTATCACCTTAAGTGTTCCCCATCAAGTGAAAGTGTCTTTCAGTTACCATGTGATTGGATATGTGAGATCTGCATATTTCAGGAACCACCATTCTCTTCTGAAGATGCTCGTCCCTTTTTTCTAGACGAAACAGAGGAATGATTACAACGAAGCAGAGAAAATGAAACACTGCCAACATGCGATGTTGAGCTCCAACTAGCATCATTAGCATCAAAAAGAGGTCGCAAAATTGTTCACCTAAATATTGCTTCCTTGTTGAAATATATTGATGAATTGAAAATACTAATCAGTAAATGTCCTTTTGATGTAATTATACTAAGTGAAACTCATTTAGACGAATATGTACGTGATGAAGAAATTGCAATAAGTGGGTACACCTGTGAACGTCAAGATCGAAACCCGTCAGGTGGGGGTGTCGCCATTTATGTTCGTGAAGGACTCAACTATGTTATTAAAACTGAATTTATGCCAACAGACCTAGAAATTATTGTCATAGAAGTACATGAAGAAAAGCAAAAGCCATATAATGTTGTAACTTGGTACAGACCACCCTCTTCTAAATCTGAGTTGTTTACTAAATTTGAAGACAATCTTGATTTGATCGATGGAACTGGAAGAGATTTTATCATTCTAGGTGACATGAACTGCGATATGAAGAAAACAAACTGCCAGTGGCAAGCAAAACAATTCTCAGAAATATTTCATAATAATAGATGTGAGCAACTTATACTCAAACCAACTCGTGTAACAAATAACTCAAGTTCACTGATTGATTTGATTGTGACGAATAGTTCTCAGCAAATACCCACCTGCTGCCGAAATGATAACTTGTCAAGTGGAGTATTATATGTAACTCTGAGTGATCATTACATGGTATACTGTGTTAGAGGGAAACTTCCTAATTTGAATCAAATGCATCAATATAGATTCATGAGGAATATAAGAAAATTAAAACTAGACATTGTCCAAGACATTGTACAACATGTTGATTTCGACTTTATAGAAGGATATCTTTATCCTCAAGTAGCCCTAAGAATTGTGCTAAGAACAGACCCGAGGTTTTCATCAGATCAGCTGTTCCTACTTTCAAGTTTAGAAAATATTTTAGAAAGATTTAATAAAAGGAAATTAATTATGATGCATCAAATTTATTATGATAATGTGCCAAAATCTATATTACTCTTGTTTGAAAAACATAACCCGTGTATGATACCAGAAACTCAGCCCTTAACTTCTCAGTTCCCAAGAGTAATACATATTATAAGTTAAGGAGTTAAAGTTACAGGGGGGGCGAAATAGTGGCATTCACTTCCTGAGGATGTTAAAAATATTGAGAAAATAAGTATCTTTAAGAAAAACATTATTTCACCATTTTAGGTGATAGCATAATTATCAGCACACTTCAATCCAGACTAAAACATTGGATGGGGGTGGGGTGGGGAGAGGAGAGGGGATGACAGTTGGGGGTAGAGAGTCAAAACACTCTCTCTTGGAAACATAGTTTACCACATCTTTGTTATCATTTTTCTTTTGATTTCATTGTTTAAATTTTTATTAATTGTAAATAACTTCTTTGACCTTTTGATATTTTTTCATTTCACATTTAAGCATGTCTTACCCTTTTTTATGTTTGTTTTTGTTTTTTTGTGGGTTTTTTTTTGCACAATCAGGTTTCAGTAATGTATTTCATTTATAAGTCTTTTTATGATTTGACTCTGTCGTTTTCGTCTCACGGACTTACTGAAGAACAGCCGGAAGGCTGAAGTGAGTTTTTACTATGATGAAATAAATAAATGAAATGAAATCAAAATGAAATCAAAATCCGCGTGAAATAGAGGAGAAGTAGCAGTTTTCGTTGATTTTGAATAAATTTGCATAAATTTGCATAATTAATGAATTTCACCATTCTACATAGATGTTTTGAAGCTTCCACCAAGATCTATGAGATAAAACATACAGAATCAAAATCAACATGGATATGAACAAAGTATTACTACACAGGCAATCCCCACTACTCAACCAATCAGAATGAAGGAAGAAAGTGATATTTTAACCCTTTAAAATGCTTTGAAAACCATTTCTCACCCTATCAAGTCCTTGATGTCGACGGTTGTTTTCAGTTGCTGTTTGCCAGTGTTCCACACTTCTATCACACTGCTGTTATGACGGCACAGCCATAGACACTTGTCAAGGGCCACAGTCTTCACTAGACCAAGTTTTCTGTGGTTGTAGGAATATTTAATGTATAATCCTTTAAATCATTATATAATCATCAAATCTGTAATACAACTAAACCCCTTATAAGTAGCATCTACAAAAACCACTATCAAATCTATATGGCTAACATCTTAAGTATCCTGTAAGAAACACCACTGTGAAATCCCCTTCCAATCATACTACCGATCTCCTCTTTCTCATGATTATAATCATCATATCATTATATCACCACCATCACCATCACAATCACCACCACCACCATCACCATCATCGTCATACAGGGTAGCACATTTTTATTAATAATGGTGGTCTTCCATGATGCCCTGTTTGATAACAAAGCTATTAAGTGACAATATAAACTCATTACAGCAACAAAACAACATACAGAAGATATTTAAATATATATTATCTGGTATCCTCGTAATAACGGGAAATTTTCAAAAACGTATTGGTGCATTTTTCTAAAATCATTGATATATATATACATTCGGTAATTGGTTTTTAAATGAGATGACAGGTCATCAAATACTTTTGACATCCCTCAAAATATAGTAATAGTATGAAAGCTCATAAACAAAGTAAAGAGTTGATCTTGAATCATTACATGTATAAATCCCCACTTGGGATACCAAAAATGATATATACATATTTACATATAATATATTAAAAGATAGCATTATTATTCAAACAATACTCGTTGAACGTTCATTATACAGCATAATAATTGAGTATGTACAGCATAAATACCAATGAAAGCACCAATAACTATAATGAGTGGCGTCATTCATTCAGTTTCAAAAGTTTCATGTCATAAAAAGTTTGTGAGTAAACAAGTAAATTGCATAAAGTAATATATCCGAATAATTTTGCCAGCAAACATCTTTAATCATAATAAACGATATTCACTATAACGTTTCTGCAGATAGCAGAACTTTCAAATTATGTTTAAAGCTGTTCAATATTGGTGATTTCTTGACAGAACTTTCAAGTTGGTTCCATACTCTGATTCCCAAAACCAAAGGACTGTGTTTGGAACACACAAGGCATCTTTTTCAGCTTGTCTAGTATTGTAACCATGTAATAAACTAACATGACTTCATTATCTTCCTCCTCCTCCTCCTCCTTCCCAACATCATTATCATCATCATCATCATCATCATCACCAATATCAAGTCACATCCTTTTAGCTAATAACATTCCTTCATTCTATGATTCATTCTACTTAAAATCTCCTTTAATTCTCTTAAGCCGTCCCTACATACGATGCTGGAGAAACTATTCCATAACCATGACACCATCTTCTCCTTACCTGGGATCTTTGGAAGTCTCCTTCCTGTCATGTTCCAGCTTGGTCTCTGATTTGAGTGTCTTGAGAGTGATAGCTTCCACCCTGTCTCCCACTCCAACCCATAATCTGCTGTTCGTCAGATAGGAGCACTTGATGGGTTCGTGGAATGTCCCAACTTGGATTATCTGATCAGGTTTACAGTCCTTATCCTAAGAATGACATTAAAAAAAAAACCCACATAATTTTATCACCTTGTTATCATCATCCACCTTTTGATCCATAGTCAAAATCTTTATCATTCTCTGACTTGAAAAATCTAGATATTCAATAAGAATATGAGTGATGTTTCTAGTTTAAAAGGGAAAGAATGATAAGAAGTAAATCTTAAAAAAAAAAAAAGATACAAAAAAAAAAAAAAAAAAACCTGCTGGGTGTATTACTTACTGTTCTGATTCTCTTAGCTGAGAACACAGCTATGGTACCATTGGCAAGACCAGCAAACACTTTCCCATCTTCTCTCCGTCTGTTATAGTAAGATATGACAGACAAGTGCTTTAATTTAATCTAATTCAAAGTAATATATAATATATGTCCATTATTAAAAGATATAGAAAACATCTATATTTTCTTTTGCTGTATGATAAGAATATCAATAAATATACTACAGCTTTTGATCAACTAATGATAACAAAATGATTTTTAAATAGGTCAACATAAATCATAGCACAACTTTTGATTGTCATTTCAAACCTTACCAAATAAAAATGACATAAGAACAACTGCAAACTGAGTTGTATCTGCAGGGCAAGACTTCTGTAGGAAGTTCTAATTACCAGTATTTCATTGCAGATAAGATCTAATATTAATTGGCTCCAAATCTTTTTTCTTTCTTCCCTACTTCAAGAGATAGGGATACTATATACCCCTCTTTGTTTTCACAAATCTTATGGTAAATATACATGGTTGGTTAAGACAGAAAATTGTCCATACATATAGGAGGAGGACAACGAGCCCTTCCAACTTACTTGGTATGCCATGAGAGACAGAGCACAGCATCAGCAAGCTGAGGCAAGGTATGCTTGATCTGATAAGGGCTGGTAGTTAAATCAATGAGACATAGCTCACAGGACTGGGTACCAACTAGCATGGTGTTAGGACCGATGGCTACCATGCACAGAGCTCGTCCTTTCTTTATAATCATGCCCTGGTATAGATGGAGAAAGATACATGTATTATAGCATTGTCAATCTCATCTGTACAGTAAGCTACATGTATCTTATTACTGCATTCGAGCCAACATATATTCATTTGCCAATATCATCACACATATATAGGCAGCACATGAAAATGTCACATTGAACAATTATATAATAAAAAAAAAATTTAAAAAAATACTAAGCAGTTTTCCAGATCATTGACCTTTGCAGTTTCATTTTCCTAATGTGATTAATCCATAGTTTCTTTGGGCTTAGCCTTTAATGGGTTTAGAGCACTTTGCCAAACAATTGTGAGCACAAGGCAGACATGCAGTTATAGACAGCATAACCACTCAATATTTTATCAATATTTCACACATCCTTTGACTTAATGGATATGGCAGTTTCCCTTTTTTACGAAAAGGCTGATTTATTAGATAATCATTTTTGTTATGTGAAATTACATGTATCATCTGCTTTGAGCCAGAGGGGCGTCAACTTATATCATTAATCCCCTTCTGGTACTTAGTAAGTGTAATATAAATCCTACGTGTATAAACAGACCTGAACTGATGCATCTTGTTCTGAATTTCTGATTGTGAAGCATGAGAACATGGTAGAAGTTTTCTCTCCTCCTGCTAACCAGACCTCTGTTCTCTCTTCATCATCCTTCTGGTAGGTCTACAATGTTTATATGTAATTATATGTAACCATTTGAATTCAGCATTCATCACTATTTTTCCTACAACTGCTTACATACATGCATGCAAGCTTTGTCATTCTCAGTTCCCAAAATACAGTACTTTATAAAAGTTAATATCATTTTTCAAACAAAAAAACAAACAAACAACAGGTGTAAAAAAAAAAAAAAAAAAAAAAAAAATAAATTAACAAAAACCCTTTGATTTGATTTGATTTGATTTATTCAGATTCCACATTTACAATGAAATTACAACAATATGTATAAATTACAAACACTGCAAAAACAGAGAATACATGAATATGACATAGAAAGGTGACAAAAGGATATGTGGAGGGATCTACTAAAAAGCTTAGCTTGTGTGATGTAGACCCCCTAATCGAATAATTTAAAGTACACACACATTCACATCATGTTGTTTTATACAATAAAACAAAAGTACACAAGAATTTCAGATTTCTCTGATTTTACAACCTGTCTCCATATCAAATGATATAAAGAGAGTTGTGAATAAGAAGGGTCAAGAGAAAATGTTACTTACCCTGACTGCCTGACATTCCACATTAACTCCACTGAGAAGAGCAGATGCTTGTTTCAAGCATAGCATCTCAGCTGAACTCAGCTTCTCAAAAGCCTCTTGTGCCTGGAAATATAACAAATCAGCATTTAACAAATGCAAGACAGTTGTTGGCATAATTTATCAACCTACTGAGGACAAAGCCCGAGACAACTAGGGCTGGAGTTTAGGGAAAATATATGTGTTATATCAGAATATCATGATATCCAACAGGTCAAAAATAGATTTCATACAAGGCTTAATATCTCAGTACCAGTGAAAAAACTTGTCACCTGTTGGAAATGGTTTCATTTACATGTAACACTCATTCGAAATATGTTTCATGTCAGCCTCAGCAATCAACGACCTGGTGGCAGTCAATATCAGATACTTTAAAGCATTATCAATGAATATCGTGTACAGATACCTTATCCATTGCAAGATCATACTTAAGCAATGTGCCTTTTCCCTCCCTTTTTTTTTCATATGCATGAGCTCCATAGACCTACATGCATTATAATTGCTCTCTGCAATTGGGATATCATTCTCATGGTGCATCTGCTTTCTGGTACATGTTCTGTAAAGTGGTCAATAAGCTCCTACAGGTCAGGCCATGGACCTACACCTCCTTGACTTATGGCTTGAAGATGCAGATGTAATTATATAATTATTACAATTGTTCTTTATCATTAGGCTGTTATACTCACAGTGGGTCTGCTTTCTGGGACATGTTCTGTACAATGATCAATGAGCTCCTGCAGGTCAGGCCATGGTGCTACACCTCCTTGACTTATGGGTGGAAGATGCTGACCCTGTAAGAAACAGGATGATAAGAGTTAATCAAAAAACAAAAACAACAAAACAATATCTCAAACATAAACATTAGAACAGGCCATGGTGCTAAACCTCCTTGACTTATGGGTGGCAGTCGCTGACCCTGTTGTAAGACAATAAGATAAAGAAAGACTGAGTTCACAGTAAAACATGGGGAAAGGACATTGAGAAGTCACACAATAGAATATAATAATAATAAAATTTTGGCCTTATTTACCCCAAGTAGCCTCATTAGTATTAACACTGCTTTACATGAGGGCTGTGCAATTATTATTAGCCCAGCATTGCCACGTATTCATTTACTATGCCTGGGTCGAGAGGGACAAATGTGGGTAAAACACCATGTCTAAGAATAAGCACTGAGCAAAGGATAGAACACAGGACTTCTCAAATGAGGGTCAAGAGCATTCACCAATATACCACATCCTCACACAATCTGCAAACACAAATTGCTGCAGCATAAAGAAAATATTAATCCAATGAAAAACTAGAAGGTAGCAGAGTGTGGTCACTCTGAAAGCATATTTTAATTTTCACACTTAAAATTGAATTGAATATAAGACAATTCCAACAGCTGGTAAATAAACACTCTTTTGTAACTTTTGTAAATACATGTATGTAAATACTTGCAGACACTCCATCATGGACCTAGTCATCTTCTGTAAGGGTTACAGGATTCTTACCTTGATAACAGCCTCATCAATCTCTGTCCTAAACTCCATCTCTTCAAATGGACGGTGTCCCTCAGAGACCAGCTCATAGAGAAGGATGCCAAAGGAGTAGATATCAACCTGAGAAATCATAACACCAATCATAACATATCTCTTATTTTGAATCCACATTGCATTTTCATTCTTTTAACTAATCCTACATGTATATGTATCTCAGAGTCTGAGACTTAGATAATGTATGGTACACATTGACTCTGACATCTAGTTTTTTTTTTTGGGGGGGAAAAAAAGAACAGGAAAATCAATCCACTTTTCACAGCTTCTCTTGAAAAAATATCAAATTAACTACTTTTTCAATTAGAAAAAATATCTAATTCAGTTTGTGAAGGAAGAAGACTCAAATTTTAATATTTTATAATCTAATAATATAGAAAAAATAGAACATAATAAAAACATTAGGAAAGTTGTAATTTTGTTTCATTCAAATTTGAGCATACTTAGGCAGGCAAATTCAAATCAATATCTTACATCAGATGAACATTTGTTATTACATCTTAAAAATAGAAAACTTGATAGTTCTTGATGATACACAAATTGAAACACATATTTAGTTTCACAGATGATAGAATTCATGAAGGAAAATTCAGATGTATTAAGTTGTATTTAAGCAACATCTAATGAGCCAAACCAGAGGTTTCACATTCCTAATCTTTCACCAAAGACATAACAATGACATGTTAATCGGCTTACCTCTGTGTTATAGTTACTAGTACCCCTGATGACTTCAGGAGCTCTGTAACCTGGGGTTCCTTCAGATGATTTCAGCCCATAAGGGGTCGCAAACCTAGAGATGCCATAGTCTGAGATCTTGGCATTTTGCTGCAAAATGGAAGATGATATTGGAATGAGAGTAAGACACTGATAACGATAATTCACTATTTTTTTAAAGATGCTTATGGTATCTAAATAAGCAGACACACAGCCTCTTCTTGATAGGATTATCTCATTCAATGCCAAATTAATAAACAATTCAGCTACTTTTGAAAGTAGTTGAATTGTTTATTAATTCGGCTTTGAATGGGAGAAAAACATCCATGAAGTTTTAAGGACAATAATTAATGTTTAGTAAGGGGAAAAGATAATGTTGAATTTCAATAAGAATAATGTTAATTCTTTTGGTACGGAAGTATGATAGAGTAAAAAAATTAGTAATGTTTAGTAAGGGGAAAAAAAATAATGTGGAATTTCAGTAAGAATGATGTTAATTTTTTTTGTACGGAAGTATGAATGACTCGAAAATCACGGACATCATCAAAGCCTGACGATTTTTTTTTGACAAGTATTTTCAAAATGATACCTTCAGATAAAGCTGAAATATTTCATAACATGGATAGTATACTGCATTTTGAAAACAATAGCTTACCAGTGTACCCAGTGCTAGAGAGAAGATAAGAACATTGTCTGGTTTCAGATCTCTGTAGACGATCCTGTTCTTATGAAGGAAGGCCAAACCTTCAGCTACCTGCAATGTAGATAACATACTGAACATTTCAGGGGACATTTTTAATTATAACATTTACTGAAAGTCACTTTCCTAGCATTTATACAGACATATAATGCTGTCTATGGAGTTACAATGATCATCTCATGAATGTTATAAATTCATTATCATTTATATTAACTGCAGTAAAATCTCATACTTGATACTTACCATAACCACTATGATAAGTTGCATTTTATTTTAATACTATTGTTACCAATACCACAAAACTAATCAAGATTATATCTTATTCCATTACCACTGTCATCACTTTCATCATTAATATCATTACCATTACAATTATAATCATTACCATCATCATTACCATCAGCAGTATCATCATAACCACCATAGTTAATCATTACCATCACTATCACTATCATCTCAATCATTTTCATCATCATCATCATCAACATCATCAAACGCACCATCATCATCATCACCAACGTCATCACCATCATCATCATCATCATCACGATCATAATTATCACCATCATAAACATCATCATCACCATCGTAATCATCACCATCATTATCAACAGTATTATCATTATCATCAACATCATCAAACGCACCATCATCATCATCATTACCAATGTTGTCATCATCATCATCATCATCATAAACATCATCATCACCATCGTAATCATCATTATCATTATCATCATCACGATCATAATTATCACCATCATAAACATCATCATCACCATCGTAATCATCACCATCATTATCAACAGTATTATCATTATCATCAACATCATCAAACGCACCATCATCATCATCATTACCAATGTTGTCATCATCATCATCATCACCATCATAAACATCATCATCATCACCATCGTAATCATCATTATCATTATCATCATCACGATCATAATTATCACCATCATAAACATCATCATCACCATCATAAACATCATCATCATCACCATCGTAATCATCACCATCATTATCAACAGTATTATCATTATCATCAACAATCATCAAACGCACCATCATCATCATCATCATCATCACCAATGTTGTCATCATCATCATCGTAATCATCACCATCATTATCAACAGTATTATCATTATCATCAACATCATCAAACGCACCATCATCATTACCAATGTTGTCATCATCATCATCATCACCATCATAAACATCATCATCACCATCGTAATCATCTTTATCATTATCATCATCACGATCATAATTATCACCATCATAAACATCATCATCACCATCACAAACATCATCATCATCATCACCATCGTAATCATCACCATCATTATCAACAGTATTATCATTATCATCAACAATCATCAAACGCACCATCATCATCATCATCACCAATGTTGTCATCATCATCATCACCATCATAATCATCACCAATGTTGTCATCATCATCATCACCAATGTCATCATCATCGTCACCATCATAATCATCATCTTCATCATTATAATCATCATCATCTCATCATAATCACCATCATCATCTCCATTATAATCATCATCATCATCACCATCATCATCACCATCATAATCAAAATCATCATCACGATCATAATTATCACCATCATAAACATCATCACCACCATCATAATCATCATCATCACCATCGTAATCATCACCATCATTATCAACAGTATTATCATTATCATCAACATCATCAAACGCACCATCATCATCATTACCAATGTTGTCATCATCATCATCATCACCATCATAAACATCATCATCATCACCATCGTAATCATCATCATTATCATTATCATCATCACGATCATAATAATCACAATCATAAACATCATCACCATCATCACCATCGTAATCATCACCATCATTATCAACAGTATTATCAACAATCATCAAACGCACCATCATCATCATCACCAATGTTGTCATCATCATCACCATCATAATCATCACCAATGTTGTCATCATCATCGTCACCATCATCGTCACCATCATCTTCATCATTGTAATCATCATCATCTCATCATAATCACCATCATCAACTCCATCATAATCATCATCATCATCACCATCATCATCACCATCATAATCATCATCAACATCATCATCACCATCATAATCATCATCATCATTGTCACCATCATAATCATCATCTTCATCATTATCATTATCTCATAATCACCATCATTTTCATCATCATCACCATCACCATCATCATCATCTTCATCATAATCACTCTCATCATCACTCATCTCACCTGCATTGCAATACGATGCTGGAGATTCCTGTTCTTAATCCTGCCACTCTCCAGGAGTGTATTGAGGGATCCTAGTGGAGCCAGCTCCATGACCAGGATCCTAGGGTTCAGACCCACTCCCTCCATGGAGACCAGGCTAGGATGTTGTAGATGCCGTAGAACAGTTACCTATGAAAATTACGAAGTACAATCCAATCAGTTTTGTTCTTTTATTAAATATCAAACACATGTATTTTATCATTATTTCATACATTACCATTAAATTCATTATAAATGTGATGATGTAATTGTGATAAAGATCTTCTGTAACACCAGACCACATGTGAATAAATGCTTGTAAAAATTATTCAAATAAAATTCCACCAAACTGAAAGTACACTCAACAAATGTGATATCAAATATTATACCACTGTTATAAGAATTCAGAAATATTTATTCAAAGATATAAGGTTATCTTATTATTTAGAAAAACTTCAACAATACCTTGTAACCGTATCCCCAAACAAATTTTATTCACATTCAATGGCAACAACATAATTTTATGCAACTCCTATGTAGCAAGTATGACATACATGTTTGTAGATATGTCTCTGAACATTACTCTGAACATACATGCATAACAGTTCATTATTCTTATCGCATCTCATACTGTTTGGGAAACATAAGTACTTATTAAGTAGTCTAGTTTTATGCAAGCAAACCAGCACAATACATGCCTTGTAAGAAATGAATTGATATCTTTACCTCTTGACGTAGTAGCCTGTGAGGATGACTCTCTCCTCCCTTACTGAATACCTTGACTGCAACAGACTTCAGAATACCACATACAAAATTCAGTCAATTCATTCAAATTGAATTCTCAAGACAGTAAAACACAAAAATCAATAGTAATTTCTCTATAATACAGGAATTGAAGAAAGCATAAATGAATATATCACCGCACTGCAAATAGAATATAATGAAAACATTAATCAAAATGTATTTCATGTGGTCTTCAGCTATACAGTTTCATCTGAACAAAAACTGTGTAATTCCATGTAAACTATAAAGGGCAATATCTAAATATCATGTTCCTCTTGCAACGTTATAAAATAAACATTAATAAAACAAACTTAAACAAAAACATTTTCATTATCATTACCTTGTCTCTGTATGTTGCCTTATACACTGAGCCAAAGCTACCATCTCCTAGTAAATTCTCAGCCCTAATAAGAAAAAAAATATCATAACTGACAATTAATTCTATAAAAAGCATATATATATATTCCATTACGAACAAGATATGATTTGCTCTCTGCTGTCATGTCTTACATACAAGTAGGTTAAATAATTATAGTTTCTCATCATTCTATCTGCAGAGACTCATGTTACATGTGTCATATGTACATAAAATTTCTTTGCACATAGAGTTTCATAATCATGCATCATATCTGACAATCATAATTATTAATGGTAAATGTGCATGAAGAATCAAATTAGCAGTAACTGACTACCTGTAGATATTCAGTAACCACATTGTAATCATTTATCAGGTTGATACATGTAAGTGTCATAGTTTCCCAACTCCGAATGTTTTTAATGTTGACTAATATTTTGATAACTGTGTACTTTACTGCTTACTATAACCTTAATACATTTTTGCAACATAGCATGTACTGTTGGCTACATTTAAGAGGAAGATTTATGATATTATTCACTGACCTCTGAATGAAGTTGAGTTTTCTAGTATCAAGAAGAAATTTGTCCTCAAGGTCTGCTAGGGTCACATCAGGAGCCTGAAAAACATAAGAAAATGTTACAGCCCTTTTTTTTACATGTAACTATCAAAATGTTAGTAAACATTAATACTGATGCAAGTCCTCTTTCTCAATTGTATTCATTGTTTCCCAGATCCAAAACATATAATTACAAAGCATATGATGCAGAGATACCTCATAGGAATTATAGTACTGTAATCTAATAATGTGTAGTCTGTTCTCTTGCAGCATCATATACTAATATAATCATAATCTGCAACACAAGAGCCACCTTATGAAATTTCAATAAACCTTAATGCCTAATTCTGTTAATAAATATATACAACACAAAATAATACTTTTATCACAAAGTTCAAACAAATAGGGAAAAATATGTAACAGTTTCCCAGATAAGAGATTAAATGAAAGCGATAAAAATATCGAATTGTTATAGTCCCTTAAATATTCATTGTCAATTAATAGAAGAATGTACTGAAATATTCATCATGTTACACATCAGAGAGAGAGAGAGAGAGAGAGAGAGAGAGAGAGAGAGGAGAGAGGAATGATTGTTTGTTGCTTGATCACACTGACCAGAATCTGAAGAGGAACCTTCCTAGTAGGATGATTAGGGCAGGTTACTGTGTCACTCAACTCGGACTGTTCTAACAGCTCACTCAAGTCATGAAGATATGGACGGCCTGTGTGTACAATCATACAAATTAATAAAAGGATTATGCAACAAGTCAGATTGATACCATGAGTAAAATAATAGTATATAGCATATATACATGTATATGAGAGTGGTGCCCACAAAAACCACAGATATCTAAGCTTTGCAACAGAAATTATGGGAAAATTGATTCTTCTAAGCTAATAAAAAATCAGCCTTTACTTAAACACCCTTTGTGTAATGACTACAATTGTAATATTTTGTTTTCAGTCAATGCTTACCTTCACACATGATGCACGGTACCAGTCTCTGGACCAGAGGTCTACCTAGTCTAGGATCTAGCTCACACAGACCTGGGAACCATTCCTCAATCAGATCATCAAGATGATCACTGACCAGGCCTAGGAGTCTGCAGAAATACAGGTAAATGTAAACAGATATACATCAAATAAGAATGAACAACAGAGAAAGATACAGAAACAGACAAAGAAAGATAAAAAATGCAAGTGAAATATAATTAGCAATAACAGAGATGGGAGAGAATATGGAGAAAGAGAAAAGAATACAGAAAGGAAGAAGGGAGAGAGAGAGAGGGGGGATGCATAATTTACCAAATTCTGAATGCAATATAGTCAACACAATTTCTCTGCTTCTCAATGTCACACAAAACTGCAATGCTCCTTTGTTTATTCTGTCAGCAATGCTTTCATTCTCATTTGGTTGCTCCTCAGAAAGTGTATGACCACATAAATTATCTTTCTCTCATTCTCTCATCATATTCTACAATGATATTCTATATCACAAATAAAGTCTAGTCCTTTCTGCTAATACCTGTATCCCAGCTTAGTCTTTGGAACTGTGATCTTGAGAGTGTCAGCTCCTTTCTTCAGTGGCTCTATCAAGAAGAATGCTTCCTAAAGTGAAAATATATATAAGAAACATAAAATTCCATGGTTTTGAATAACTCCTTCCTCTTAAAGCAATAATAATGCTTGAGTCTCTTTTAATGAATCAAATATAAGTGGTTCATCTGGTGTTAGAGCTGATCGGAATTAATTTTCTGATTACACAGTCAGACTGACACTTGGACCTCATCTATGGCTAGTCAAGATAGCATTCATTGCCAGTCATTAGTAGGTGAAAAAAGAAAACATTGTATGCAATCACAAAATCAAATTTAATATATGGATTTGAAAATGCAAGACAAATAACAGAAATTTTTGTATAGTCATAATCTATGATCAGCTCATAAACTTGTTAATATATTTTTTGGAAAAACTACAATGTCAGCCAACACCTACATTGTAATCATTAAATTCCACAATGTCAAAGGCTTGGGTAGGGTATCATACAAAAAAGATATATAAGAATTTGTGACCATATTGACCTTTAACAAAAACAAGAAAGGTCTTTATTATACATGTATATTGTTCTTTACATGCAAGATAAGGAATAATGCCTTTCACATCTTTCCAAATTTCAGTCTTTCCCAAATTATGCATGCAATCTCAGAGTCACATGTATGACAAGCAAATCATAAATATATTTGTTTACTATGTTGTCTTTGACTTACCTCAGACCAGCAGACATATATCCCTTCTCTCCAGAATACAGTCTCGGGCTCCTCTCGGGATCTCATACGAAACTGGGATTTGGTTCAAGTAAATGAAAAATCACTCACTACTGTATTTGAACATTTCCAATCCGATGAAAAGCAGACATTCTTAACATCGGTAATCTTTGCCCCCCCCCCACAAAAAATATCTTTATCAACCAAACTATGATACAAGGCAAACAGAAATTTCATTACTAAAAATGCAGGATATGTTTATCATGGGTACCAAGGTCTATATTTACTATTAATGTTTTAAATTCCTTTTGTCTTTTGTTTGTTGTCAAATATTGCCAAAATAATTGTTTCTTTTAGATTTTTTTCTTTCTTTCTATTCTTCTATTCTATTCTTATTACATATAAGTTTGAGAGAATGTCCTTGCCTGTGTATATAACACAATGAAAAGTCTAATACACAGTTTGGAAAATGAACATCAAATTTGACATTACATTGATGATACTTAGTTTGTTAGCAATGGGCTGAATAAAGGCTGCAATAAGAGAATACAAGACTTAGTATAAATAATTCCAATTAAATACTAAATGTATTTGAGAAAGGCAGTGGAAGCATGTTAGTGTTAGAAAATGGCATAAATAAAAATTTCCTAATATTAGAGCAAAAATAGTATATCAATTAGATATTAGATTCAGTAGAACTGCCAATGGTTTAATATCCTGAGGTTCCAAAGCCTGTACCAGAGTTATTTCAACTTCACATCCAAACAGAGTTAAAGTACAAAATAGCAGAAGGAAATAACACAGCAATGAATAGTCTGTTATTGGCAAGGTAAATATGTAGGAAAAGTAAGATGCAACTCTGAATTAAGCTATCTCCTTTCATCATAAAATTAAGCCACATACTATTTTATAACATGACTGAATTCCTTTTCAAAATTCTATATTTCACTCCTCTTGGTTTATTTGTCTGCTTATCACCAGTTGGATTATCTCTCTCTATCTCATCTCTTCTCAAAACCTCATATGAAAAAGACTATGCAAGAGACTAATTTTTCAATGATACTCTTAGGAAGGAAGATAAGATTAAGCAAACACAATTTCAAAAAACCTTTCTTGCATTTGTATAATTGGTTGACTAAATTGACAGTTTAAGTACACCCTTAATCAAAAGATTCAATTTCCTTGTATTCAACCAAGAGCTTGAAGGGTTGACCTTACATCCCCCAGACCTCAAAGGTTCTTGACAACAATGCTCCAACATTTGCTCAGGCGACAATTGCTCTCGGCATGATTTATGCAAAGATATAGGGTTATCTTTAGGATTGCATTTGGGGCTTAGGTTAGGTTTAGAGTTACATGTAGAGGTAGGCATAGTATTTGGTTCAGGATTGAGTTAGGAATTTGGTTAGGGTAGGATATCGACTGCAGAGCAATTGTCGCCGGAGCATGTGTCGTACAACCAAAGGGACTCAAGGCAGCTAACCTGCTGATGGGCTGTGACAGAACCCTGTGAGTTCAAGACAGGCATGTGCCATATAGGAATGGTATCAGCATGGTCCTCCTCCTAACAACCACAAGATGAATAAGGCAGTTAGAGACATGGTTTAAGAGCACAAAGGGAATATAAGAAAGAACCCTAAATCTTACAGTGGAAATTTATGTTATCTTCAATAAATGTTTAATAAGAAGCCTGCATGCAATATTCTGTCAGAAATTTATTGGGGAAAAAATTAGTAGGACAGCAAGGAGAAAACCAGAAAGCAAATGGATTCTGTGACCTAAATGTACAATCAGACATAAGAAAGGAACATATTGTAAATGCAACTGCAAATGTTGTAGGCATAATTCACTGCAAAATTTATGTAAATGTTATCTAGAACCTCACCTCCCATGCACACACACAGCTTCACCTCATTATATCAGGTTAAATAAAAAAAAAACTTCATGAACTGACTTCCTAAAAGAAAAGAGCACTTGCTGCAGCATCTAAGATTTTATAACTCTTTGAAATTAAAAAAATAAATAATTAAATGAAATGTAAGTTCAAACAGTAATCACTTCACAGCAAACTCATCACATTACCACAAACAAAATTACTGTATACATACAAATTGAAAGCAACCAACTCCAAAACATACTTTTTCTTTCTTGTTTTGACCTTTTTTTCTTAGGTGGATGCATTACATTACATCAAGAGATAATCTGATGGAACTAGTTATTTATGTCATCATGACAGAAATTTAATTAAAGTAAAATAATCACCAATACAAACTTAATTCTTTACAAAACTTCAAACTTCATACACACAAAAAAAAATCCCTTCTATGAGCTTATTTCTTCACAGTTATTTTTTCATAGATAGGCCATACACATAATATTATATTTGTTGGTATGCTTTCAAGTTATAATAAAGTATAGAAGCTCACTCCGTTCATCATGTGTTTTGAGAAGAGTAAAAGACGTAGTATCATTCTGGACCAGAGACCAAGGGGGATGTAGGGCATGTCGTAGTGCCGCAGAAGCAGATCTGTCGCAGAGATTATAATGTGAGTTAAGAAGTAGACAGCATCATGGGAAACATAACAAACTTACTATAAAGCACATGACATAGTTGTCACAGGCCTGTATTCTCAAAAGTGATTTATGGAAGGCCATTCGCCAACCCCTAAGTCCCGTATAAATTACTATATTTACGTAACAAAATAAAGAAACAAAAAAAAATTTCTGGCATGAAATAAGCATCAGAAATCAATTCTATCGTGTCCATTTTTGTATTTGTATGAAGTCCAGAACTATGGTGATTTTGTAGGATTAAAAGAGGGTGACATTTGGCCCTACATAATTCGGTGGCCTAAATCTACACACTTAGGCGGCGGCTTAAGTTAGGCGCCTTTCGAGAATATGGGCCACAGTCTTTAATCAACTTCATTATTATTTAGTTTGTTCCTACTTATTCATCCTGAAAACTGATTACACCGTTACCAATCATTCTTTTCAATCGCTTCTAAAAACTACATACAACAAAGGGAAAAGAAAAGAAAAGAAAAAACTTCCTAGATCAGCACTCTAGTAATCATCTCTATTTCTTAAGAAACAGTTCTAAAGGTATGTAATCCATAGACATTTGTATTTATTTTACACCCTTCCTTGCAATTTACTGTAGTTCTACAATCAGACATAGTACATATGTGTACAAAACAATTGTATGCTGATTTGCTGATCACACCAAATTAAACTATTTTATCATGAATTTGTCTTTCCTCAAAGCACATTATACTAGTAGGAATTAGCTATTTTATCAAATATTCATTTTCTTGTCATGATAAATTCTGAGAAATAATTTTCAGGGAGAATAGTGACTAAGCATACGGATAAGACAGTCAGCCCAAAACATAAAGTCTAAATTGATTAAATAACAAGAATGTCTTTATTATCATAGTCATGATCATCATCATTCCTCATTATCACCACCAGCACCATTATCATCATCAGCCATTCCCCCCCCCCCCCCCCCCTTATTAAACTTTTCATCTAAATCTCACACAATTTTTTTTAAATATTACTTCCATGTCAAATACATAAATACATGCAGGCATAAAAGCACAAAATGATCATAAAAATTTCATCACAAAAATTTCACCAAGCACAGTCTGTAACGAAGGGATGTATTAAGAGAAAGTTGGAGAGACAGAGACAGACAGAGACAGACAGACAGACAGACAGAAAAACAAACCACACACAGAGAGAAGGATAACAAAGAAAAAGAAATAATACAGCCACAAAAAAGCACAGAGAAAGACAGAAAACAGAAGCAGTAGGCCTAATAATTTTCCAAACAAGCCCAAATCAAATACTGAGGGACAAACTGAACTAGATCAAAACTAGAAATGAAGGTCAAAATAGCTTAAATTTTTCTTGAGAATGAAAGAAGAGAGACAGGAAAAAGAGAAGAAGGTTAAAAATGGTTTTTATTTTCTTGAGAATGGTTTAATTAATAATAACTAAATTAATACCAGCAAATACTGAATATACAAATATCAAAAGAAATGTTAATATAAAAATTAATTTACAACACATCCTCATTTGCTCATGCGTAACATATTCGCTCATGCTAGCATATTACCAATGAAAAAATATTAAAATCACTCATTTACAGCATTAAATGTTCAAACCTCTGTAAAGGAGGTAATGGACATATCAAACACTGTTTTTTTTTTGTGTTACAGAATCTTTAGTGCTAATTTTTTATGACTCTAGATGAGGCACATGAGCAATATCTACTTGTAAGCATGCATGCAAACCAAATTGTTAATTCGTTGTGGGAATGGTCAGGTTTAGAAACTGGTTAGTAAATAGTAAGACTAAATTTGGTGGAAATTGGAGGAGAGTTCTCACTCTTGGCACACTTGGCAACATGTACTTGGTGTAGAGTAGGAGACTGTGATTAAGTCTCATCCACAGACCCATTGGTATATAGTACATGGAATAAAGCCGCACCAAAATATCTATATAAAATTAGAAAGTTCCAGTAAGACACAAGAAAAAGATTTCACAATACATACATGTATAACACAAGACTAAAAGCTCAATAACATGTAGCTGAACAAGCATCATGAAGAAGTATTCTAATACATGTATCATGAAGTACATCTCATTTGATCACTCAATCACTGACTGATTTGCTCACTCACTCACTCATAATACACAGTGACTCAATTTTTTCACTAATTACTCACTTACTCACTCATACATTTACATAAATTTCAGTAATCACTCACTCGTACACTCGTTACTCACTCAAACACTTACTCAATTTCTGAGCAATCACTCTCTTATTCACTTAAACATTCATTAATATACTTTTTTCACCATCTCAGCTATCAATGACCACAAAATAGTTGATCAAATGATCAGTCAATCAATCTATTAATCAAAATATCTTAAAAAGAAATCATTTTAAGCTCAACCTACATGTAAACATCCTGAACAGAATTACTTAATGTGGACATGGTTTAAAAGCTGTCTCTCCTAATCTCTTCCAAACAAAACATAATCTAGACCAGGTATTTTACAAAAATATATTTTAAAAAATCTTTTTTGAAAACAAACTAATATTTAATTAGGTATTCTATGAAGTACAGTTTTAATCTCTTTTGTACATAATAAATCTACTTTAGGTATTCCACAAAATCTTACTTAGGTCATGGGTCATAAAATGAAACACTTTAGACACAATTTTCATACCAAAAAGATACAAACAGAAATGATTTCCAGACTCAATATGGGCCATTCAGTGTGAATATCTAAAGAGAGCTACATGTACCATCCTTTCCTCTATAATCAAACACTGCAACCTATTTGAACCATCCATGCATCCAACTAATCCATCACATACTCTGATCTTATTGAGCCATCCACCAATTCATCCATCCATCCATTTATCCATCCATATAAACTCAAACATACTTCGTGTAGACTTACCCTGCCTGGCATCAGTTATTGGTAGTGCGATACTTGGTTTCTGGGATGGCACCTTGCATGGCAGTAGAATCTTATCATCACTCACTGGCAATGATACCTCAAACCTAAAACAATAACAACAACAATGAAAAAAACAAAAATAAAATACTGTATATGCCATATATTTCGCGGGGGTTTTATTTTCACGAATTTCGCGAATCGCGAGTGGGTCGGGAATTTAACACGCCAAAATATTGCCAACATAAGAAGTCGGTTGAATTTGTTGTCTCCTGGTCAGAAATTCACCACTTCGCTTTGCAAATGTACATCATCACTGCTGTTTGTTGATTTGAGAATTTTCCGACCGCGAATTCAACCACTCGCGAAATAGTCTGGTTAGTCCTATTCGCGAAAATTTATGGCCGCGAAATTTATGGCTTATACAGTAATCATAATTCAAATCAAAAGGTTTATTTCAACTAGTGAAACAGAAAACAGAATGCAGTGAAATGACTGGCATTAGTCAGGACCTCTAAAATTCCATCTTTTCGTACCATTTCACATTTTGAAATTTTCATCATTACTTCATTACAGAAAATATTTGACACATTCCTACAGTGGCGGAGATGTGTTACACAATTCTATTCATCGGGGGGGGGGGGGGGGGGACAGCCTATTGTTATGCCCCACCCCATGAATAGAATTTCCTGCATATTTCTGCCCACGCATTCATATCAAATAATCCTGAAAATTTGTTCACAACAAATCAACCCACACAAATTACTTGATTTTGATTACAAGAATACATTGACTGTAAACAATAGAGCCAATGTTATGCACATTACACTATCCCTCTTGCACATATATACTTTATTTTAAAAAATTTAGAATAGAGGGAGGTAGGTGAACATAAGAGTAGAGGGAAACAAAAACATATCACTACAGTTTGCTCCATTACTTAGATTCTATTATGACTCACCTTTCTAAGAGCTTGAGATATTGTGGAATGAGCTGCTTAGGGACATCACCATCATTGAACAGCATTGAAATGTTTTTCACTTCCATTATCTAACATAAAAAAGATTAACAATATGAAATGATGTATTAATATTCCATGTCTACCTATAGGAAGCAATTATGAAAATAGAGTGCTCACTTCATACCCCCCCAAAAGTAAATAAATAAATAAAATAACTGTTTGACTAGATAATCTTATAGATGAAGTTAATATTCAATATGTAATCTTTAAAAACTCTGAAATTCTTGTTCTGTTTTTGATTGTTACAACTTTAAAAGCCGATGGTCCTTATTCTACTAAAATCTAAACCCAACATTGGGTTGAAGCTCACTGACAGTCTTATGTCAAGTTTAACAAAGGAAGTTAGAGTGAGGTCTAAGTGTCACCTTTGTTTATCATGACTTTAGTCTTTGCATCGGGTCAAATGGAATTAGTAGAATACAGGCCAATGTGTATGAATGAATATTATTTGATACATTAATGTTTTCATTAGCATATACTCAGTCTTCTTGGGTTTCAGACATTGATTTCTACTTGTGACCTATATTTAAGTGCTGGTTAACATGAGGTCAAAGGTCAAAGAAGAGCAATTAAATAATCATTTTCATAAAGGATTCGGCCTCGCCTGGCTATATCATTTCCACTTTCCAGATTCATGAACTTGATGATTCCAAGCATAGGGTGTCATTCAAAGGAACAGGTTCTTCCAATAAGGTCAGTAATTACACATTCATTAATACAGATGAGTTTCCAGGTATGACTTGTTTGGTTGCAAGAGACTGTTACCATATAAATGTGTTTTTAAAAATTACCCCTTCCTTGCTGATGTAAGGGTTGACCTCTCTGACAGTGATGACTCTTGCCATGACCTTACACAGCCACTGTGGTTCAATGAAGTAGACATTCCTGAGTTGCTGAGAGGGGTCGTCGTAGTGGAGTAAGACCCCAGTCTCATGCAGGAACCTTACCGCCTAAGTAGCAACGAGAATTATGTCATAGGTCAGAGGGAGAGAAATTAACTCAAAGCTTTGATATTAAGTGAAATCTAAAAGCTTGCATCTTACAAACAAGAATATTTCTATTAAAAAAAAGGATAAGAGAAAAAGAGAGTATGGGAGAAAGAGAGAGAGAGAGAAAGAGCAGGAAAAGATGAAAGACAGTGAAAGAGCATGCAAGAAAGATAGCAAGAGAGAGAAATAATAAAAGAAAAAGAAGGAAAAACAGAAAGAGACAGAAGAGGAGAGAGAAGGGAGCTAAAAACTGAAGAAAAAAAATGGAAATGACAGAGGGGGAGTGAATAAGAGAGAAAGAGTAAAAGAGATAGCCAGAGAGAGAGAGAGAGAGAGAGAGAGAGAGATAACACGAGAGAAAAGGAGAGGAATAGAGAGATAGAGAGAAAGAGAAAGAGAAAGATAGGGGGACACAGAAAAGGTGGGGAGGGAGAGAGAGAGAGAGAGAGGGAGGAGAAATGAGATACAGAGACAAACCATGCAACATAGATGACAGGGAGAGATTGAGAGGAAACAGCCACACACACAAAAAAAGAGCAAGAAATGAAAGTAATGAGTACTATCTACCTGTGATAGTTCATTATCATCCAGCTGTAGATCATTCTCTCTAATCATCTTGATGACCTGCTTATGAAGCATGACAGGTGGCGCTCGATCATTCTTCAATCTCCTGACCTGTTCCTGCAGTAGCTGCTCAAGTCTCTGTAAATGCATCACAAAAGATATCATTCTTCTTTCACCCTTTCAGGACAAGAATTATTCACGGGCTAAATTGATCACATTTTATTCTTCAAATTGGCAACATTAATATTTTTCTTTTACTGCTACATGGTTCTAATTAGGTGTTATGTCTTTAAACAATACACATGGTTAGAAATATGTCAAAAAGTTGAAAAAATTGCCAATTTTGATGAAAAAACAATGATTTTGAACCTCTCAATATTTTGCCAATTTAAGGATTAAAAAGCTTAATCCCATTTATAAAATTCCTGGCATCAAACACAATATGGTCATGCAACAAAAATGGATACAGTGTGTGCAGAAATTTTTGCTCTTTCTACTCATGCATCTGGTATATCAGAGCTCTGAATCAAAAGTTATTGAACCAAACCACAAAATGTGGTCAATTGTCTTGAAAGGGTTAAACTACGTCACACAATATAGTGTTTAACAAAAAGAACATCTGATGCTGAAGAAGTTCACAAAAAACATACATCATACTTGTTAGTTTTTATACAAAGATTAGTTTTTACAAAAACTTCAATTCAATCAAAAAAGATTAATATGGGTTATGGTGTGGAAGCTCCACCTTTAGGACTGATATGCTATTCCCCGACACATGTACAGAAGAATAGGCAACATCAAAATTTAGTAGAGTGCATTCTATGACTTAGAACCTCTGCTATTCATTCTTGAAGTCTGATTCTGAATAAACATCATTAAAATACTCACCAGATAACTGTAAGGTATCATTTGTCCAAAAATGGGCTGACCCTTGATCTTCTCACTATAGTTTGGAAAACAAAGAGAAAAGAAAATCAAAATCTAACATGCAACACAAGAACAAACGGACAACTTCTAAGAAGAAAACAGCTGGCATACCATTCTGTGTAATATATCATGTGGGGCATATTATTCTATCCTTTACAAAATCAATATAATAGAACGAATTGAATTGAATTGAATTGAATTTTAATGATTCATCTGTCATTGTAACAGAAATTTGTCTGGTATATGTACACATATAAAAACAACAACAAAAATTCACATCAAAGTATTAAACACATAACAGCAAATTACATAGAAAAGCATACATTACAATATAAACCAAATTATCATCAGGACAAGTACTTCTTCTTCTCCTTACCCAGTACAGTCCATGCTTTTTGACACTAAGTGATAAAAGACGATTGAAATTGTATACATTTGGAATTAAAAGACGTTCAAGATTAGAGGCTACAAGGTCAGAAAAGCTCATTGCAGAAAATTTTCCTTACACCTATCAAGACAGGGCAGTGGATTCCATCTGTCCTTACAGGGTTAAGTTATATATTACTCAAAAAACTATACTATAAATCCTCATCAATATGTTACAAACTTTTCTAATTAAGTGATATTTTCTCATGAGGATGGTAAAATTTTGTATTACCTTTTCAAATTTAAAGCATTTCTATCATATTATTTGATGTAATTTTGATTGTCTGCAAATATATTTTTAAAGGTTCTAAATGGCTCACTTCAGAATGACATTCTCAATCATCCCTCTGAGCTCACTGATACCTCCAGTCTCAGTAACAGCAGATAGATTGATGTAAGCCTTGATGGTCGGGAATCCAGGTGACCTACACACCTCTAACACTCTCATCTCCATGTCTCTGATGAATTCTTCTGCACGGTCTGATCACAAAGATAGGAATGTGACAGATGGTGGTGTAAAACCAGAATCTTTCACTTGCATAAAACTTTCAAGTGGTCCAAATTGGCGAAAGTTTGATGCTGTAAAAATGGCCTTTCTAAACGTCTTGCAAAAGTTTACAGGAACATAAGACAGATCTGTTCATGGTACACTTCATGTGGCATTTCAATAAACAGCATGTAACAAGTATGCAACAATGTTTCTCACAAGGTAATTTCATACTGAAGCATGTATTAAAGGAAGCATGTATTAAAGGAACCTGCACATTAAGACCATTTTCTCATCTCCCTTGAGTGGTCTCTATATACAGGTATCACTGTACATTAAGATTCCATATAGTTTCTGCTAGGAGCAAGAAGGTATTAACTCGTATCAGTGAACATGGAGTTAATGCCCTTCTGGCGGCCAACAGAAGATAAAATTTACTCCATACAGATGATAGAAGAGTAGTCATTTATCCAATTAAGATCATAAATTGCTGCCCATTGTCTCACAAAAATGTGGAGCCAATTCATCATGTGTACAAATATGTAACATAGAGGTCTCTAGGTATATTCATCCATGAAGCCCACTGCACACTTAACAATCTGACTGTGATCCTAATTTGTGAGAAACTGCATTCTCATCAGATATTTATACATGCATGTTCTTCCTGATTGATGGAGGATCCTAAAGTACATACACATAGTAAACTTGAAACTGCAGATAAATATAGTTTGGAGAAAAGCTTGATCGGCTGCTTATCATAATGACAGCAGACCAATCATGAGGATGTGGACAAAGTGAAGTGGATTTGGCCTTTTTTCCTTGTATACTGCTTTGCTGCTTTGACGATTTTATCATTGATATATGTACCTCAATCACAAAGACTTCATACGTTTAAATTTTCATATCCATTAATATTTCACTTTCTTGCAAAATTGGATTGAGGCCGCATCGAGGTGGGCTTTGGAGGATAGAGGATATCTCAATGTACCTTTTGGGATCTTGTCTTTGTGTGTCCCCACTACAATGACTGGACATGATGGAGCTAGGGCCTGAATGGTTAGCAACCATGGACGTAAACTCTTTATCTCGTCTGGCCCTCTGCTGATGTCATAGACAACCTGAAATCATAGAAATCAAAGAGTTGGCTCCTAGTATTACTGCTAAAAGCAAGCAGGATCATGTTTGCACGTTTACGTGAGAGGGTAGCAATTTACACAAGAAATTAATTTTAATGAATGCCAGTTTCTCCTAGACTGTAAAATACATCATGTGATAAATGCATCCATTCAATTATCTTTAATCAATAACAATAACATCAACATAAGCAACAACTAAATTAATATTCAATAAGAAAAGTTCAAATACCATTACTAAATAAGTTCCCCTGTAAAACATAAACAGAAGATATTACCAATACCACCAAAAATATCACCACAGCTACAAAGCAATTACACCATCTTTAATAACCAATTTCTTCACAATATGAAATTACAACATCAAAAATCATTAACATCAACATCATTACATTTACATGTATTTAGAGCCTCTTGCATATAGAGATGCAATTAAACACCTCTCCAAAATCAAAAGCACATTGAATTTTGACCAATCTTTATAGAATACTTAAGACTTACATTTAAACTCAACTTTAATGAAAGGTGCCCCTACACTAGAACCTCCGGTTTCATAGACACAGGCTACATGTATGTCACAGTGGAAAACACTCCGTCCCTAGGATAAGACATTAAATGGAGGCCCCATGTGTAGAAGATTTACCACCTATGCAAATTAAGAACCCACTGCACTCTTTTAAGTGGTACACCTACATATCCCAATCAGTTATACCAGGAGGAGAGACCCTGGGGGGTCACAGTGATTCAATTCGCTTTTCCCCTCCCAGGCCCAGGTGACGCCAAATACTATGAAAATAATGATGATGATTATGATGATGATAATGATGATAATATTAATAATAACAGGAACAATAACAATAAAAACAATGAAAATAAAATGATAATGATATTGATAACAACAACAACAACATAATAATAATAATAATAATGATAATAATAATAATAATAATAATAATAATAATGATAATATTAATAATAATAATAATGATGATGATAATAATAATAATGATGATAATAATGATAATAATGATAATAATAATAATAATGATGATGATGATAATAATGATGATAATAATAATAATGATAATAATAATGATAATAATGATAATAATGATAATAATAATAATAATGATAATAATAATGATGATAATAATAATAATGATGATAATAATAATAATAATAATGATAATAATAATGATGATAATAATAATAATGATGATAATAATAATAATAATAATAATGATAATAATAATAATAATAATAATGATAATAATGATAATAATGATAATAATAATGATAATAATAATAATAATAATAATAATGATGATAATAATAATAATGATGATAATAATAATAATAATAATAATAATAATGATAATAATAATGATGATAATAATAATAATGATGATAATAATAATAATAATAATAATAATAATAATAATAATAATAATAACTATAATAACTAAAAATACATTGTGCAATGATTGATAAAGAGGTTTATTTTACCAGGAAGAGAGCTCTACCAGTCAAGAAGCATGGATGGGTGCTGTAGAAGTCCTCCTGACCTGCAAAGTCCCAAGTACTCAAACAGAAATCCTTCCTCCGGATCTGGATCCTGAAGAAAATTCAAGAGCAAAGAACAGAAAACATCAAAATCATTGCAAGAGAGAAGGACTGTTTATATGTACATATGTCTGAGACAATGTCCTTTTTTCATGCACTATGACAGAGGCTGTCTTGTTTAGTAGACCATTCATACATTTACACAAAAGGGAAGCAGGATGATTAACATATTAAATAAAAATATAGGATAAAGGAGATAAATAATACATGTACCTACTGAAAGAAAAATTTCTGTCCTCATCAGTTTTATATAAACCACATATCTGTTCATACTGGGGGTGATGAATAGATCATACCCCTAAATAATAATAGATAATTATCTATGTCTACGCCACCGGTCCTCATTCTTATAATATTAAAGTGATTGATTAACTTTGTGAAAAATTGTAAAATCAGCTCAAATGCCAGTGAATTGTGTGCAGTCCTCTAACTACACATATAATTAAGGATATGTGAAAGTATGAGAGAAAATGGAACCCGTTTACTATCCTAAAAAAGAGAAAATCGCGATCAATCGCTAGCGCAAGTCGCTCGGCTTCTTCGCTGCGCTGCAGTCACAAAAACCAAGCACCAGCGCTTGGCGATTTCAGAGCGGGTTTCCAGCCCGTACGGTATTCTGTGATAGAGCGAGGTATGCCAACCGTAAGAGTTCTTTAGGGTTTGGTGGTACTCTATCCCGACATCAATGTTCAATCGTAAATATCTTGATATATAAACAACCGATCAGCTTATAGAACTCAGGCGATTCCTGTCTGAGCTAAAGGTTTGCAATTATGATTACAGCATTAGCTGGAACAGTGATTTTTTTTTTCAATCCTGGGCAAAGTTAATCAATGCCTTTAACAGGAACACAATCTATCTAAATGTAATTCTAGTATAAAACATAAAATGAAATTACTTCATTGATATGACCTACAAGAAAGAATTAGAATTAAAATATCAAACAAAATTTTAAAAAATGCTCTATATGACTGATCTCATTTTTTTTTAAACAAAAATTATCTCAATATGGGTATCTGATAACGATTGGGAGAAAAAGAAGAAAAGAAGTATGCTATAATACAATACTAAAATTATTGTAACTTACACCCATTCCTTCACAACTACCCCAACAGTGGCAACATTGTCACTCCTCTTCTCTAATTTCTGTCCCTGAAGTCTAGCCAAGAGGGTGGATTTTCCCCGACATGCATAGCCTACCACCATCAGCTTCATACGATTGTACGCCTCAGACTGCAAAGAGAAAAGGGTTATCACAATTCAAACTCTGAATTCCCAGGAAAAGACAAGTACTTCAGATTATAAAGTACATGAAACAATGTCATCCCTTGACAGAATCTTTGTTACAATATTGACTCTCATAAATACCACTTTCAAGAATCTAGATCAATTACAATGTACATTTGCAAGGTCTTTCTTCATTTATCTAACATAATTCTATGCTCCAGATTGAAAAATAGAGGAAAAAGAGGCAGTGTATAAATCTCCTATATAGAGTAGAAGTACAATTAAAGAAAAAAAGATTAGGTACAATCCAGCAAAACCCAAGAAAGTAAGACATTCAAGATAGATTAAAATATCCACAAAATATGAAGTCTTTCAAGACTTACATTCTGTTCACTCTCAGGAACCTCTTGGAATGAGCCTCATAACTACAAATCCCCCCTGCATTTAATATGATCGTTCCCCAATCCTTGGTGGAAAAATTAGACAATTTTGTTTATCCCAAATTATCTCAATGGTTAAGTGATTTTATGACAAACAGGGTGCAACAGGTATGTTTTCAAAATATTGTATCCCATGTCAGATCACTCAGTACAGGTACTCTCGCCTGTTCTATTTACATTTACCTTGCTCACTAGTAATTTCTCATGCTCAGGTCAGTGCAAAATTTCGCACCAATCGGTCATGTCACTGCCGAGATCAGGGGAAGGGGGCCTCCAAGGTTCATGATATGTTGATGTATTACTATATGCTTTATATAAATGCTAGACTGTGAAACAATTTTTATGCCTGTTCAGTTGTGCATGACAATAAATAAATCAAATACTGATGTGATTCTAAATACTAAATTTAAGAGGTAAGTAATTTTGTCTCACCCTTTTTAACTTCTGGTGGAGGAAACCAATGATGTCCTTTGTTCTACCTTTGATTATGGCTGGGTCCAGGTCTAGTTTGAGTCCATCTAATGGGAACTGGTTAAAAAAAAAAAAAGAATCAAGATGACAGATGATAGTATGATGACTAGAAATAAATACAAATGGTTGCAACATTTGAGCATCAAAAGAAACTTATCATGTTTTAGAATACGAGAACATAAAAAGAAAATATACATGTATAATGGTAGATTAAGTAATCAGAACTTTGTTTAAATAACCTCTACGTGATCAGCAATGTCATGGATAGACCTGTATAGGATCTCCTTTTATAAACTTCATAATGAATTCTATCCGATCTTATAATCAACTGAGTCACACTAGAGGAATCTGTCAAGGAAATCTTGAAGATAATTAGATGGCACAAATGGACAGTATTTAACAGTTCTTGGGATGTATACACCAGTAAGCATAGCCAATCATTCTGATTACTCACAGCCTATGGCATCTATTTCCCTGACACCTCTGGTCATCATTAAAGCAACAATAATGGAAAATAGTTAACAGAAAATAATTTTATGTTGATACTCAGAATATATTTGTGAGCCCGAGGAGTGTTAAGTCTGACAGACATGTGCACTATACAAGAACCCACTATTATTACTATTATATTATGACTTGTAGATTACCACCACTACAAATTTGTAACAGTATTTTATGACATACTTTTAGAGTTTAACTTGTTACTTTAATACCATCAATTATCATGATAGCTGTATAGTGTGTTGTGAAAAGAATATATATACTATCGACGGACTAACTCAAGCTTTTGCTTTCCTTGGCTGAAGTTGTGTGAATAATTACTTTTCCTTGATCTTGAAACAACACAGCTATAATTGTGCCTTTTAGACAGTCATATGTCTCTCTGTATTTTCCTTAGTGCCTCTGGCATTAATCCACGTACTTGTTATTTATTGAATTGTTTGTTTATGTGTGTTTATTTTATGCTAGCAATGCTCGGCTTTATGAATGTTAAGTCTTGTTTATATTTCTTAACATGATTTTATGCATGATGTAAACTTTCAATTTTATATGTGAAAAAAAATGTTGCTTTGAATTGAATTGAATACGTAGCATAGAGAAGAAGCTATGTACCTCCCAAAGTTTGTTGAGTTGCCCTAGTTCATCAGGGATAGTTGTGATGGATTTGTTATGGCTCAGGTCAAGGGATGCAAGTAGGGTCAACTGACCTAGCTCCTTGGGCACCTGGTGAACAATATAATGACAAACATAATTAGCTGGACATAAACATCTTTAAAATTCTACTAAAGACTCATTAGTTTCAGGAAGCCTTTCCATTGACATGCTAATATTGTAATTCATTATACTTTTATACACTAATATCAAATTTTACAGCCTGTTTAAATATCCTTCTTTTGTTATTATTGACTGGCATTTCTCTCTTCTTTTTATTTTGTGATACTGTCAGGCACACTTGAGCATAGTCTGTATAGAAATTGTACAGTATGAATTTATATCAATAATAACTATTATCATTATCATTAAAGACAGACTGATAAAGAATTAGAAAAAGTGAGTGAGAGAGAAAGGGAGAGAGAGAGAGAGAGAAGGATGAAAAGAACAGAAGAAAGTAAAACAGAGATAACAGAAGATGAATGAATATTTTTTTTTAAGTCAGGAAGAACAGATTTATAGGATAAAGGGAAATAGGAGAATTCATTATCCACCATGAAACTATTAAAATACTTTTAATGATACATGTAGATCATGCAGATTGTGTTACCGGTATATCCCTCTGCACCAAATTTTAGTATTTGATGATGATGATGATAATTACAACAACAAACATTTTACAATCATAATACCTTAGTAAGTTTGTTATGATTCAAGATGAGTCTCTCAAGCTTTAACCAGCTCTTCAGGTTGTCTCCCAGTGTCAGCTACAGTCACATGAGAAGATAAATGGAAAGAAAGAGCGCATAAATAAATTTTAAAAAAAATAACACATCAAATTATTAAAAAAAACAAAATAAAAAAGTGCTGTTTACACAACATAATACAATCAATAATCAGGTTTCACTGATTGTTAGAAACATGTGTACAGACATTAAAATAAAAACTCAGCAATCCAGCAGCTTTTGGTAGCAGAATGAATTGAGACAATTCTGTGTACTTGTGAATGAAGTAAATTATGACTACAACATATCTGTTCATTTGAGTTAGATTAGTGTGTGGATTACAGATTAAATTGAGAAAATGATAGAAAATGGGATTGAAATAAATCACAATATATAATTATTTTCTTTAAGTATACAGAGATTCTGAAATTTTACGATGCATAATTTGGCTTTACATCCATTGCAACTATACCTTCTTGATCTTGTTATGTGAGAGAATGATTTCCCTCAATGTTTGACTCTTCCATTCCGATGGAGGGGGGATGTCAATGATACCATTATCACTCAAATCAACATCTCGTAGTCTGAAAATGGAAATTTAATAAGTTCAAATCAATAACATTACTGCTTCAAGCAATGTACTATGTTTTTTTTCTTATGAAAACAGGCTGTTTTGTTTTTCACCTCATTTTTAAAATATAATTTGTAAGAAATCACAGAATTTGTCATTTTACAATATGAAGTTTGAATACTGATCAAATATAAACCTTTTTCTTGAACCATGTTACAACTCGATGAAACAACTTAAATTTTTTTTAGAGTGAATGTCAGAAATAGCTGTGAAGGTATCATATGAGCAGCAAAAGCTGCAGTGAAAGGTCCATGGAATTTTTAAGATACACACACATGATTGTGGCATAAATTCATTCAATAAAATCTTATTTTCAATCTGAAGAGCAAGGATGCAAGTATGTATTAAACTTTCTTACAAAGGTACTTAGTGCCATACTTTCACACAATAAGACTAGGTGAGTCTGCAGTCTGCAATGAAAAACAAAAACAAAATTTTGACTCACAATGGAAGATGGAGAACAAACTTTGGAATGAAGGGAGGCTCGGGAAGAGCAAGCTGATTCTTAGCTAGCTTCAGAACTCTGAGTTTTCCCAAGATGTTGTCCAGGTCTCCAGGCAATGAATCTGTACAAAGAAAATGAAAGAAAGCTAAGTATGTACTTATTCAAATGATTTGTTTGGTTCAATAGTATAAGAAAATATGAGCAAGGAAGCTATGCAGAGAAAAATCAAAGGAAATACACTTATGCATTTAGATTTATGGATGTTTCTGCCCAGAACTCATGATTAAATAACATTTAATTCACCTGTTACATGAATGTATAATATCATCTCTATGGATGGAGTACGTTTTGAATATGATAGTTGCTTGCCATAACAGGCCATGCTTTACTGTAAGTTGTCAAAAGCCTGGCTTTTTCATTATACAAACCTATATGTGTATGCCAAGTTACACAATGTTTTATCACTCAGCAGCCAAGATCCAAGGTGGAAATAAGATCTCTCCCCCTGCTGTGCATTTGGCTGAATAATCTAGCAATTTTGGGGTACGTACAGAATTTGAACATATTAGTTAAACTGGTTTACTTTAATACCTATTTGATTGTTTGATGCACATAGCTGCTCTAGTGATTCACACCCATGAAGGAAGACAGGAGTCAAGGTTGTGAGTTTGTTGTTGGACAAGTCCAAAATCTTCAGCAATTGCAGGTTGAGAGGTTTGTTTGGAATGGTCTCAATCTTGTTGCTGCAAAACAGGGAAACAATCAGAAAACAACAGGAACTTGAAATACACTGTATCTGTCTGAAACATCATGAATTTTTCATTGATGACACTATTATCCAGCATTTTGCAACCTTTAGAAAAGGTGAATATCAAATAAAACCTATTTTCATAACTTGAAATGGATTTTAATGCGAATTTGCATCATAAATTATTATAGCCTATTTGTAAATAGATCTCCAAGCGGGCAAGCACAAGTTATCTCCTACCTTCTCTATCCACTAATATTTTCAAGTACACTAATGTATAACAAACATACATAAACAAAAATGGACATCAATGAATGGATATCAAATTTGTCATTTAAGTTTTTCGTATACTTACAAATGCATATCTTTGAATTTCTATTCATGCAATTAATGTCAGAGGTCCAACAAAAAAAAATTTATGTCAGTGATATGTTCATTAATTTAATTTATATTACGAACAATACATTGGCACTGCTATAAGACAAAATGAATAGAAAATCCTGAATTTCTACAAAACTCCATGATCTTTATAACCAATACAAGTATTCTTTTTCTACATTGCATGGGGTGGGGTGGGGTGGGGGTGGGGGTTACCTGGCCAATGAGAGTCTCTGAAGTGAAGGTACAAACATACTAAGCCATGATGGAAAGCGGACTGTGGCATTGTGGGATAAATCTAGCTCAGCAAGCTTGAATGCAGTGTCTCCTGGTCTGGTCTTGTTGAGATCCTTGATCTAAAAAATAAAAAGAAACAGTATATCAATACTCCAGTTTATTTGCTCTAGTTTAATTCAGTCAGGAACTGATCAATTAGTTTAATGTATGTAATTTATCACTACTTAGTTCAAAATCAACATTACAAAAAAGTACAATTACATACATGTATGTTTCATACAAGTTTATAAACTAAGAATGAAGAGCATTATTTTATTCCTTTCATTAGTTGAATTTCCAATAGAGATAAAATGTTCAATAAAAAAAAACTCTACAGGCTATAGTTGGTATAAATAGAAATATACATACATGTACTTCCTAAACTCCTGGTCAATCTTTGTAATAAATGAGAAGAAATTAATGTTATTCTGCTTGACACAATGACAGCTCTAAGGTATTTTATCCTATATATTTCAAATAACATGAAGGTTTTGTTATGCTAGATGACTGGATCAAGTAGATAGGCTACTAGAACTACATGTAGAAGCTACCCAAATATCAATAAATACTTGCAATGTCAATTATTTTCATTTCCCCCCTTATACTAAAAAATTATAGCATTACAAAAAAAACACAAACAAACAAAAACAAAAACCACAGACACATACCCATACACATGTTGGTCTTTGCCAAGAAACAGAAGATTTCCATGATAAGACCATTTTATTATTCTCAGCTGTTACTGACCTGGTTGTGAGAGAGGTCTAGAAGTGTAAGCTTGCTGAGACTGAGTAGATGGGTAGGTAGCTCTGTGATACCATTACTTCTCAGGTTCAGTTCTTGCAGCTCAGGCATGTACTGTATTCAAATTGCGAATTAATTAAATGCACATGAATATCAGATTGTGAAAGCTTTAACTATCCATTTGATGATAGGCCATAATTTCAAATTTCAATTTATACTTCAGGCAGATAACAGGGATAGACAGGCAAATCTCAGTAGATTGCCATTCTTACATCACTATTTCAATCGAAATGGCAACCCCCATGGAAGGAAGTCAAGAAGGGGAAGTGAAAATATTCTTCTCTTTATTCAGCAACTATTGTAGACAGAGTTTCAATATTTTTTTAACTGGCTCAAATTTGGCATTTATCTGCCATTTTGGGGGTGTTTCATTCTCCTTCAATTTGTACTTGAAGAAATGAACAACAAAATACATATACATTACATGTATGTGTATTTTTTTGTACCTCCAGGCAAGTTTCACTCAATACTTATAGTCAGCCCGATTATATGAATATCAATAGAGCAATCACTCACATCAGTCAGTTCTTTAGGAAACTCAGTCAGACCATTGTCACTAAGATCAAGCTTCTCAAGGAATCTGAACTCCTGCAGCAGTCTGTGAGGAGCTCTAGCTAACGGAGTCAGGTCAGAGACATTGTTTGCAGAGAGGTCAACAAACTTGATGCACACGTCTGGTCCTTCTGGTAAATCATGCATGTTAGAGGGCGCCGTCAAGGATCGCCTCTTCTGACGCAGTGGGGTGTTACGGTACATGCCTAAAAAAAACACAATTACAAAGATCAATTAACAATTTAATTTTGGTATAAAGCACATTTTTCATAGATCATAGCCCAAGATATCTCAAGCATCATCTTCAATAGGATATCTGTAGAAGTAACTTTATGTTTTTTTCTTCTTTGAAATAATAGAATTCATTCTCTGTCTTAATCTTCTCCTACAGGTTCACCTACCAAGGCAACTTGTGTATCAGATAGAAGATCTATTTGTAATGAGACAAGTGCAGACAGAGCCTTTGTAGTACAACAGGAATGATTGGGAGATGTCTTTTTCTTTTTTGTTTTGTTTTTGCCTTTATTTTGGAAGCTGCAAAATAAATGAAAGTAAAAGTACAAATACACTTTTAAGACCTAGATAATAAATATATGGATAATATGGTTCATATTTATTGTCCATGAAAAGCATTATAGAAATTTGTGATATTTACATGGTATAACTGCATACAATGTACATATATTTAATTAATTACATAATATTTTTGCTGACATGATCCATGTAAAAATCAAAGTAAATCACTAAATCAATTTTATTAGTAAACCTAACATTACACCCACTTCAGTGATAGCATCATGAGTCAATACTAAAATAATTCATAGACTTACGCTGCGGTCTTTGGCCACCAATCTGGGACACCACGTCAGGAACGCTGGGGGAAACTATCCCAGCATCGGAAAAATCATCTGCAGTACTACTGTCACTTACAGCATTCTGATCAGAGGAAGTGCATCCTGTGAAAAAGTATAGACATGTAATCATTTGATTTGCTTCTAAATATCCAACATATAAAACATCACAGATTGAAATGGTAATGGTAATGATTTATTTAAAGCATCATTTGCAGCCAACTGGCTGAATTGTAGATTTTTGTACAGCATATAAAAACCTAAAGAATATATTTTACATAATCATGATAAAAGTTAACAATGAAAATGATACATTATATCAAAGAGATTATATAGTCATTATACTTTCTGAATGAATAGTTCATGCAAGTAAATTCATAAAGTATACGGATACAAGACATAACGAACATTAATCAAAATATACCAAGCAATCTCAATTATATCTGAAAACAAGCAAGACATGCATATACTACTCATCTTCACTAGAACAGAACAGGATAGCAAAGAGGGAAAGTAGGAAAAGGGAAATGCAGACACCAGGGAGTATATAGATGGAAGGAGAGAGAGAGAGAGAGAGAGAGAGAGAGGGAGAGAGAGAGAGCATGCCCAAGAGAGAGGGAAAGAGAACAGGACAGAGAAAGAAAGACAGAGAAAGAAGCCAAGAGTGAGAGAGGGAGAGAAGAGATGAGATGAGATGAGATGATGCAGAGGTTGACAGTGTACAAAGAGTATAACATAAAATCAAGGATAATGATACTACATATATATTTATATCTTTACATTTCCATAAAGACTTTTTGTTGGGTTTTCTAATACAATTTTATAAATAGTTTTTGTGTTATATATTTTCTGAGCAATCTAATATAACAAACTCAAGAGCACAGGTAAAAGTAATGAGAGCTTTGAAGAAAGATAGAAAGAAGAGCAATGATGAAGCAAAAAAAAAAAAGAAGATTATTAAAGGGGGAAGTAAAATTGTAAAGGAGAAGATAAAAAAGTAAGCAAGCTGTTAAATAATACCAGAAATAGTTAGGATCTTACTCTTCTTTATAGTACTTACACAAAAAAAAAAAAAACAACTAAAAGAAATATGTCATATTTTGTCTTTTGTTAATAATCTCTTATAACCAGTTGTGAACAATAAGGAGAAAATGAGTATACTAATACTACATATTTTATTATTAAGTATATTATACTTTTATAAAATACACTCCAAGGGCGCTTTTGATACCATGCACATCCATTTCTGATCAATACAAGATCTAGCATTATAGAAGAAAATTCTGATGAATACCTCAAATTGCATTTCACAGATTCCTGTTGTATATTTTAACTGAACACTCAGTATAGGTTAAGCACAAAGAACCCCCCAAAATTTCAATAACTCACAGATTTTATTATTTTGATAACATTATACACTGTAGAAGAAAATCTTACTTCTACCATCCTTCCCCTCCCTTAAAAAAAATTGTACAGGGATCTTTGTAAAACAGTAATATTTTCATAAAATCAGAAATGAAATACACTGTACCAAAAAAAAGTACTTATCATTGCTACTCTGGTGGTGTGGGGGAGGTATATACTGATAGGAGTTTTTATTATCAGCTGACTTTATACCGTACAAATGTATTTATAAATAATACTTTTAGGGAATTACAGCGGCTTCAAATTTGAAGAAAAAAAAAATGTTTTGGTACCCCTTAACTGTTCGACTGACTGGACTTTCTGTTAATAGTTGTGATGTTATACCACATTAAAGGGAGCCACCGCTCGATATCCATGTACGTTCAATTTCATTCGCTTGCCCCTATTGCAAGGCCGTGCATAACAACAGTCTTGGAGCAGCGAACAAAATTGCCGTCGAGGGTGGGGTAGTTTGTCAGTTGGGTTGTTCAGTTCGTCTTTCTTCGGTCGAATGCGTATCACTGCAATTGCGTGCTCGTTTATCGAAGAAGTGCGGAGATTCCTGAATATTACCCGAGCCGGGCCAAGCTCCAAAACACCACGATTGGCGACTTTTCAGTCCCTTTAATACATAAATGAATATACAATCTTATGGTTCTTGATGATATAATTGATTTTAAAAATTGCAAACACAGGCTATAATATGTTACTTACCTCCAAACTGAAACATTCTTGCAGGAGGGATTCCAGACAATCGTCTCTCATCCTGACTACATGCATCAAGGTTCTAAAATGAGAGAGGAAAAAAAATTAACATTATAAAATAATCTAATTCATAAATAAAATTACATTCATAAAAACTTGTTAAGTTATTTAAACGCTTTCATCAGGTGATAGAAAATCAGCAATATAATTTGTTTTACACAACTATCATATGTAATAAAAACAAATTTCCAAGAGTCTAATTCTAAATCTTCATCCTTTTAAAAAAAAAACACTGTTAAATTGGGCATACGATATGTGAGAACAAACTTTCTTCGCATGTTAATGTACCTGTTTCCAATTTCAGGAAGGTGGGATTGCCATCCATGGCATGGAAAAGGCTCATGTTGTATAGGCATATGTTTAATTCAAATGATAATGCCCCCAAAGTCCCCCATAAACAGAAAGAAAGAAAAGCTTTTGACCTATGTCAAATGTCATGAAGTGTGACAATTTATGTAATACCAGGTAGAGATGTCGTGGTCTAGTGGAAAGATGACTGGACCGTGAATCAAATGGTTTGCGGAATGAGTCCCTACCATAGCACTAATGTCCCATAACAAGACATTTATCTACATTATCAACTCAGAGGTAGGGTACCTGGTATAAAAAATTCCTTGAATGCTTGCATAGTAGTACTCTGCAAGTGCCTTGAGCATTCCTCGGGATGAATATGTGTGCAAATAAGTGTTTATATCATTACGATACATACACCTCCATGTGCACTGGTGTAGATGTAAGTAGATATTCCCTACCTGAACTGATACACTGTCATCTGCAAGGTACATACTGGAACTGTCAGCTGTAGAGGCATTAGATATAATGCTTTCTCTCTTGGACAGCACTGGCCTCGATGGCACGATGGAAATGGATGGCTCGGACTCGGATAGCTCTATACTGCTACCAAGATCTGCAAAAGAGAGAGAGAGAGAGAGAGAGAGAGAGAGAGAGAGAGAGAGAAAAGAAGGGGGGTAGAGGGGAAGAGACAGAGAGACAGACAGATATAGACACAGACAGACAGACAGATAGATAGATAGGGGTTTATTCAATTGAATAATTTCAGATAAAGAACATCAGAACAATACAGTGAACACTATAGGTACATGTACATGTACATTCAATTTTCATGGTTTCTGTATCAATTCTTCAAATGGTCATGTCATCACTACGACTCAGTGGATTATGGATAAATATAGAAACATTATTTAGGATTCTTTAGGACATTCGCTGCAAAACCAATGGTGTATTTCAGTTCTGAGACACCGAATACTGAAAGCTGTAAGTACATGTAATTAAGGCATTTCAACCTATGTACATGCAAATATTTCAAGAAATTCAAAGCAGTGAATAGAAAAGATAAAATGATTAAATATTCAGGGGCTTAATTTCCTTTTCGTTCCATTCCAAGGGCTTGAACCATTTTTGTTTGAGATGTCTGAAGAAACTTCAATCCTTTTTGTGCCCTAGGAGATTTGAAACTACCCAAAATTTCATATGGTACATAACATTACTTGGACAAAGAAAAACTTCTTTCTTCTTGAAATTCAAAAGGGGTTCATAACTTTTGAAGAGAGATATCAAGGAATAATGGTTGTATCAAGATGAACAACAAAAAAGGTATGTCTATTGAAAAATTTCTTCATATTTTGTCATAAAATTTGTGTATATTCCTATGGATTAAAGCTCCAGACACAATATTTGTAAGACTTACTCTGTTCAAGATTCATCATCCATCTTGGGTCATCCATTAGAATCGGAAGCTGGGCACTACTTAACGATCTCTTACGCAGACGACCAGGTTTAGGCGGGTGCTCAGACCCAGAGCTGAGACGTTTCCTCTGAGGTATCTCTGATAAGTCTATACATGTCATGGATGAATAATACAATCAGTAGCAGGTGGATCATTGTATATTCTATCTGAATCAAGTGATTTAACTAAATTACCTTGGCAAAAGGTTCCCTTTATTCACATCCTAACTAATCAAAGTCCTGTCTGGTCAAACACAATACTCAATCCTAACCCTAAACCTAACTAAATATCCAATCACCACCCAATCCCCAATTTTATATCAATTACAAAATAAAACCTGGAGAAAATGTCCCATCACCCACCTGCCTCATCAAAAGACTCAAACAAGGAAGAGACAGAGGCAGAACGTGCACTATTTTTCAGGAGAGTCTCCACTAGCAAAGGTGACTTCCTCCCATCCGGTACTGGGGAGCGTCTTCCATCAGGTACCAGGGAGCGCCTCCCATCTCGTCCCTGTGATGACTGAAACTCTGGAGCAGTGAGCCTCCCAACGGAAGGAGATGGCGGATCTCTCCAGCATTCTGCTAGCTCATCGTCTGTGTCGCTGGTAGCGGCTGTGGCACCGACGGGAATGGTAAGGGGACGGCGACGGGGTTCAGGGGTGGAGGAGCCACAAGGCATCAGAGTGGCAGTGCTTCCACTTTGAACGCTGTCTGAGAGGTAGAAAGAAATGAGAATTAGATATCTTATTATTATCTGAGATGCACAAAGTAATCTCAACATTAATTATGACATAATACCATACATCAACTTATCCCAATAGCTTCATTTTTTCTCATATGAATAAATATACAAGCCAACATAAACCTAATGTTTAAATATTAAATTTAACATTAAGTACAATATTGACATATACATCAAATGTAATGATATAAAATTTTGCTATACCACATGTATGTAACTGTTGTTTTAAGACATCTCAGCAATTGAAAGAAATGTGCAAAATAATATGTGATAAAGGTAATGTGTAAAGATTTAATGGGTAACCCATTTAGATTTCATAACACATTGTATTTTGAAATTTACTTTAAATAATATATCTAATATGAAATTGATAAAAATATATGTTTGAAGGGCAAGTATAACAAAATAACCTGATTTACTCTCAATGACTAGTACAAAAATATATTTATTAATATGAAAGAAGTATATCAATATATTTATGAGTACCTTCAAGAATTTGCGTTGAGAGAAGGTCTTCAGGGATAGTTACAGCAGTACAATCTGCGCTGGCTATTTTGGATGAGTGCATTTAGGGAGAAGGAGAAGGCAATCAGTGAAAGAGGGATGGTAATAGAAACAGTGGTTGCCTCTATAAATAGACTTTGGGCATAAATAAAAGCTGTATTAAATACCATGATGAAATGTATACTTTCATGAATAGGTACATTTAGGAATAGATTAGCCTATTATGCATGCTACGAGTACATGTAAGTGCACCACTGTACGTTACAGAGAATATTTCAAGAAAAGACAGAAGTATGTACAGTATTAGATATATTCACGAAAAAGTTAGAAACATATGGATAGAAAAGATAGAATAGCGATGTGACATTATATATGTACTTCAAGGTTAATATATGCAGAGGACATGTGGATTTTGTGTGAAATATACTGAAAGATTATGTAATATCTGCAAAAAATAATTTTCTTTTTAGATCATACACTTAAGATTTTCATCTGCCTTTAGAGTCATATGTAGGTAAATATTAAACTACATAGCCATTGATAATATTTCAATACAATATAATCAAAAAACTCTCTTGCTGGTAGCACATCATTTCAGCATCTTGAATTACATAGTGTATTTCCCTCAGCTGCTATCAATCTTTAAACAAACTTTTTATTCCAGATATATACATGTACCTAAAAGCATCTAAAGCTATTATGAATCTTTTTATTACCATGAATACTAAGAAGCCAATTATTGGATAATGCACTTTTAAATTCCTTACACCACAACCTAGCACAACTAGAAGATTGCAGATAAATATAATGAATATCTATGATCCATCACTGTACATAAATTGATGTGAAGTAACTAAGTATTATAGTACAATGCTATATCTTATGATCTACAGATCACATTTTAGCACCGTACCTCGACGAAGAAAACCTTGCAATTTGGCAGATTCTGCATCCAACCTTGGTGGATTAATGTCACTTGCTGAATATGAAAACATACATACATGTACACAATCACAAAAACATGCTCCACATATAATGTAGGTATTAATAGCCAGTGCCCAGAAGTATTAGGGGAGAAACAACAAAACACAACTGCATGAAATGACAGAGAAAATAATGATTTAAATTTCTGTTGCAATTTATGGCAAGAGGAATATTTTTTTCCCAGTTGTTTGCAAAGGTATAAGATAAGAAATTATAAAATTGGGCAGAAATATACCTTAGAATTTGTACCATTTTAAAGAATGATGAAAAAGAATAAAATTACAGAAGAAACTGCTTTTTCTATAATTTTTGTTTAATAAAATAGGAAACATTGAAACAGATGCATCCTCAACAATTTATGATTCACTCTTTATCTAATGGAGAAAACAAAAGATTTTCATGAAAGTACAACAAAGAAACATGAAAGTTTCATTCAAACTGAATAGTAATCATGTTCGATGCTTAACTTTTGCACAAGAAGAAGAAGAAAAATAATGCAAGTATTTTTTTTCAGTATTCAATTCACACAGATTTATTTTTTAAATCTCACAGGCTAAATACACCCTAAGCTTCCAAATAAATACTTCTAAAATGGATGCAAATATTGTATTAAAACAGAGTTACCTCTCCTCTCAAATAGACTTGGTTCTGAGATCTCAGTCTTAGAGTTTGGTCTGGACCTTGCTGCCGAAATGATTACTAATTGATAGGGAAGGGGTGAAAAGCTTTTACTATGGTGAGTGAGAAAAAAAATCATCTGTTCTTCTATGTGCATCTTTGTAAACACGATAAATTGTGGAACAAGAGTGATCTATTAAACACATATATAAACAAGAAATTTCCATACAAACTACAAATATTGTAATTTCAAAGTGATTTTACATAAAGTCCAAGTTATGCAAGCTAAAGAAGTTGACTCACACAAGCTTAAGGAAGTGCAATTCATTGGTTAATATGAATTAAGGTGTCATCGGTTTATGTGTAGTTTACCAGTCATCAAAGAGGAGTGATTACAAGGACTGAAGCAAACGTTAGGAACCAGATCAGTTGTGTCATTTACAAAATATAACAAAGATGTCATCATAAGGAACTAATTTAATGTTAGTTTCCAGAGGTGCATATATATGTTACAAATTATTAGAAGAGGGTCGGAGTGAAAAAAAATAAGTATTTCAAATATTGGTTGCATATTGTGCATATAGCACACAAAATAAATCAATAATGGAATCCGAAGGAAATAATTCAAGATTGTTTACACAGTTTTGTGCAGGAAGTTTACCAAACATTCAAATTAAGGAAAGATAATAAAAAGACAGGATTTAAATATTGGGTTACCAGAGGGAGGGGGTTGCTGCAGTTCACTCTGTACCCTCCTGACCGGGGTAGGAGGGGTGCGAGGCCCTCCAGGGCTGGGTGGTGGAGGTAGTGAAGAGGTGGATAGCGTCCACTTGAGCATCTTGGTGAAATTATGCTTGCCGATCTCCTCCTGTAGCATGAGCCGTTTCTGTCTGGTCTCCTTCTTCATCAGGATCTTATTAGCAATGGCTGAGCTGTTACCACTGTCAGTCTCACACATGCCAGAAACTACAAGCATATTAAAAAAACCAAAAACATATAAAATAGTCTAGATGGAGATACAGGACTTTGCACAGAGGATAGAGTATAATTAATGTGCCAATAATACAATCATATCTGTTTGATTAGTAAATATAGCAAAAGGTATAGGTACACGTATAATGACATCAGAACAAACATACCATAATTTTAAGCATGCATACATTTTTACCCATTCAAGTCCTTGTAGGCTTTGAAATGAATTACATTGTTTTTCCTCTAAAATTGAAATGATTATCATATGCTGAGTGGTAAACTATGTCAAAGAGCTGGAAACTATTATGTAAAAGCCATCGACACTTAAAAATCACAGAGGATTTGATTGATTTAAAATTATTATGAAGCATGTTTATAGGAATGAGGATTTTGGGGTGTAATCTTACCATTTGGGCTGTCAGGATCTGGTGGTTCTTCATCGAGAAAAACTTTGTAGAGCCACTCTGGGTTTAATCTGGCTAGTCCAAGACTACTCCACGTTAATGAACCAGCTAGATAGAGAATACAAAAAGGATGAACATACAATGCAATGTGACCATTGGGTCTTTCTATTTCACAGCAACATTCTTTGACAGTTGAAGGACTATTGTTGCGTTCTTGCTAGTCCATGACTACTCCAGGTCAATGTACCAGCTAGAAAGAAAACATGGAAAGGGTAGTAAACATATGAGCCATGTGACTGTTGGGGGGTTTATTGAGCAGTAAAATTTCTTAATGACAACAGTCTGTGGAGTAGGAGAAATGCATCTCACATTATGATTTGGGGGTTACTAAATAATACCTCCCCCTGAAGTGTTTTTTTTAATACATTTCCAGATAAATGTTACAGATTTCTCTTTATTTTCCTTTATGGAGCTTTATCTAAAATTATGTAAAAAATGTCATGATTGAAGCTTTACCTGAAGCCATAACAGCAAGAGAAAAAAGAAATACAATACTTGTACATGTACAGTCAAAATAAAATTATTTACATCAAATTTCAATATCTTTAATATCCTAAGTCTTCCATTGTCTACAGACTGAGTTCCAAATTAAAAGTGTCGGAAAACAAAAGAGAAGCCTACCTTGCCTATCATATCCCATCTGATAGAGGAGTAGGCCAATGATGTGATGATGTTTCAACTTTAAGCTCAAGCTGAGGGGTGTGTGCAAGTCACTGATTCCCTGTGAAATTAGAGGCATCCATCATATAGTATCACCTCTTACATTAGAGGCACCCATAAAATGTTTATCATTTCTTAATGTTAGCACACAGAAGCATGATTTCAACATCAATATTAAACTCAGGTATACCATCACAGGTAGTGTCCCTGATCATGTCCTACTTTGACTTTGACAAATGAATTCTCAACAATTAGCTTTTAGAGTAGTGGGTTTCTCAGGTGTATTAAAGTGAGGAATAGTACAGCATAGAAAGTCAGCTTCTACAGCTGCATGTTTAGTATTCCGGATAAACCCTACAGGTGAAACTTCTTTCTTACACTGTGAATGAATCATTGATTACACATATATTGCTATTTTTATGTAAGTGTAAAAATGAAAACAAAAAAGTACATGATACTACTCAGCTAAAATATAAAATTTCTTTTACACAAGAGGTCAAATTTTTATTTACTTGTGTGGGATAAAATAATAATTTTTCACTTAAAAATTTGATAAATCATATTTGCTCACCTAATGATGGATTTTTCAAACAAAAATCATGAGATATAAAACATCTTACACTACGGCAAGAATTACATACAAAGTATTATACCTGTTTGAGTAGCTGCTTGACCATATCTACATTGTTGTTCTCACAAGCGAAGCACAGAGGGGTCTCATAGCCCTCTCCAGCATTCACATCAGCACCTAGCTCAACTAGAACTTCTACTCCCTACAAACATAAAGCAGTTATTGAACAGGTCAAATGCCAATTGATCGCTAAGGTTCTTCACATGGAAACAGGTCACATTTTGCTACTTCTCTGCCTTGTTTTACAACTTTGATTGCTATGCAAGATGTGAAAACATATACCAAACTTATGTATGAAAGACAAAAGGCTATGTTGTTTCTGATCTACAAATAGATATTAATGACAAAAGAAAACAAATGAGCTCTTCAATGTGAAGCATAATCAGTATTTTTCCCTTTCTTAAATTTCCAGTACAGGGTTCAGTTACAAACAAAAAGAATATAATCAGAATAAGAAGCAGAATACTAACTATAGAGTCATTTTATCATTTTTACTACATTGTATTTAATAATGCACAATTTTTTCTTTTTAAAAACATTGCTTACCTTCATGAGGTTTTTCTTGCAAGCCCATAGCAGCATCTGATCTGTAAACTCCCACTTACAGCAGAGAATATAGAGACACTCACAAACCAGGTTAACTAGAGCTGTAGAGATTTTTTTTTAAAGTGAAAGACAGAGAAAAAATAATAAGTGTTGGATCAATAAAGCACTTTCCCTAAGGATGCAAATTCTGAAAACTATAATCACCTTGGCATAAAATCAGAAAAAGAGGTTTATGAAAGTAGAAAGAGAAAATAATGAGTCAAATAAATAGAGACCAAAAAAGAGAAAGAAAGAAAAAATAAGAAGAAAATAAATCTTACAAGCACACAAAATAAAAGGCATTTAGATATTCAGTTACCCATTCCTATTTTTCTAAAGAATGTGGAAACAAATATAAATTTTGCCTTAAGTGAGATTAGGGTATACTTTCCCTATGTGGATGAAATTAGGATGACCAGTTCAGACCACTGAATCAAATGTGTAATAATGATGTTAACAAAATCAATGCTTACTGTCATCATCTTTGTATGCTTCTAGGATATGAAAGAGTTCTTCGTGGGCGTTGTAGTTGACAAGTGTCTTTGTAACTTCCTGTGAGATGTCAGCAAGGAACTGCATGGCAACACAACTCTGCAAAACAAACAATGATTAACAACATGAAAGGTTACTACATGCAATTTGGTTTAAAAGAAGTTCAGAATGGTATCTGATATTGATTATGTGAATGTAATACATGTAACTTACTGCTAAGAAAGCAGGTACATGAACATGCTTAGAGAAACACAACAAGAAGAACTAAACCCGTGAGTCCTCTTTGAGGGAATTCATATTTAAGAAATAATGATATAACCAAAGGGCACTAGTGCACTGATTTTGTTTAGAACCGAAGTTGTCTTAGTAACGAGACCACTGCTTTACCCATGAACCATTTTGAGATGGCTCAATCTTATGATATGCTTCAAAATGGTATTTCAAACTGTCTGAAATATAAATGTGCCTCTGATTCCTGGCTTAGATCTAATGGTTTCTAAACTACACCTTGCCTGATACATATTTCATATTTTGTTCTTGATGGGTTGGAATGTTTTTTTCATTTTCAAATACCAGACATTCTTTCAAAAACCTATATGTGATAAAAAAAATTATGGGTATGTTCTTGAAATACAAGTCATCTGATGAGAGCCAGAAAGATGTTAACTTTATGTTACATCATATGAGTTAATGCCTTCTGGCTTTGAGCAGAGAAAATGCTTATTAGCCAACTACATGTACTTATCTGCACGTAGAGTCATTTCTTACCTCCGCCAGAATAGAAGGTGCCTTTCTGAACTTCTTCATGGAGCTAATGATGGCTCTGGCAATCTTCTCAGCTAGTCTGTCATCACAGATAGACTTCTTCTTGTTAACAACAGTCTGCAGAAGAATGGTGCCATTCTCTTGAATAGCTTTGTATAAAATCAAGTGAAATTATTACAAAATTGAGAAATTTTTCTTCTTCTACCTACGATAGAGTACATGATAGAATTCACATGGAAATTACAAATTATAGGTAGCAATAAGCCAGATCGTAATTAGTACATGGTACAAATGACCCTGAAATGCACTCTATTTTTACGTGCACACGCATTTGTTTTTTGGTGGACATAAGTATGATTTTACTTGTTAAAAAAATAGAATCATACTGGTGCACAAACCATGGTGCGCACATTGTGAAAATGTATAAAGGTCAAATGTACTCGGTCCAAATGACATTTATCTGCACATGCGCAAATTGTAATTACGAACTGGCTTATGGGATCAGACATATGAGATAATCAAAAAACCTTTTTTTTAAGCAAAAAAAAAAATGTAGCTATGTTCACATTACATCATTACTACAGACTCTATTGTGATCTGCAAAATATTCCTAAACATTACTTTTGATGATAACAGAATAACTTCTGCTTGTTTATTAGTAAAACACAGACTCAAACATTCACTCATTTAGACCCTAAAATACACTTTAATCTCTCATGGGATTTCATTAAATATACAATCATGTTGCCTTCAGCTCTTTGGAATTGAAGTAGGAAAAAATTGATTATATCCAAGTAAAGTTCATGAAAACATTTTTTCACCTACATGCATCAATCCAAGGACTGAAATAGAGTATAGCTAACATCTTTGACTCACCTTCAATTTGACTGTATTTCTCCATCATTTCTACTGTGAGTGACAAGATTCCAGCTTCAACAAGAATGTCAATCATTCCCTCTGGAGATTTGTGAAAATAAACACTGTGGTTAATGTGTGGAAAATAGAATCAAGATGGATTAAGTACTAAATATTTTACAGTACAGCTCATGATGTGGTTGCAAGACCATATGTGTAGCTACACGTATGTATGTATGGTAAAGTGAATAGTAATGAAGGAGAAGAAATAATAACACAAGTGATGGCGACAAATCTGACCAACCAATATCTAATCACAATAATATCAAAATATGAATGAAATGAAACAACTGTCATGTTCAAATTCTTCAGAATTCACTTTAAAAAGGAACTGTTATTACATCATCAATATGTACTCTAAGATCAGAACTCATTCAAATTCATGCTAAAGACAATGACAATGACAGTGCATTATCTTTCATATACAACTTCACAAGATCTCAATAGTCAGGTAAGTTCCAATTCTCAAGGGCCCCTTGAATACTTACCCGCTGATGATAAGACTACCATAGTTTCTAGGAAGAGTTCTTGAATTTTGGGATCATCTTGATATTCTTCCATTCCTTGTAGAATGACCTCATGGATGCCTTCTACCATGCACTGATGCTTCACAACATCTACATCATCATAAAAAGAAGTTATCCTAATTCCTATCTATTCTGCATGTACTATTAAATTTAATTTATACAGCATCCCTATAATTATGTTTAATATCAGTACATATAAGAAGAAAAATAATCCAGAGTTCCTTAGAAATAGTTCCATAGTAAGAATTTGGTCTTTACCGACATGTATCAATCAGACCTGATTATTCACATATTCAATGACATCACCAAAGAGATGCAACTCAAATTCAAACCATGTAAGTTTATAGGAAGATGAAGGAGCTGACTACTAGACCAACATGCATTTCCTTCACAGCTCACATGCAAAGAAAGGAAAATTTCTTTTCACTGCAAGCTATATGCTTTGGGCCTAGTTCTACAACTTGTCTGGTTGAAGGAGCGAAGTAATTCTTTGCCTAACTTTTCAGTTTTATTTCAGTTCTATTCAAAATATCACACACAATTCATTCATTCACCTACCCTCAAAGTTACTTTCCTCTTTGCAATGAAAGGTCTTTAATTCAATAAAATCTTCTTGACATACAATAAAAACAGGTTATCAATAGTAAATACAATGGTTCAGAAGACATTGAAAGTAAATAACTAAGAGCAAAACTTTATAAGATGAATTATTTGTTAAAAGTAATGAATGATATTTGGAACCGACCCATATCAGCAAGACATGTGATGGTATTGACTATATCCAAGAGAACATCAACATCCCCGGAGCAGCCTCTGACAGCCTCAAAGAGTAGGGTGTGGATACCGGCTTCAGTGACTGCTAGCTTGTTCTTTTGATGAATTGAGTCATCGCGGTCCTCTCTGGGTATGAAACGAAAATGAAATGAACAATCAGGCAATGATCAGAGAAGAAGTATTGAGATTTAACATTCATATCAGAGTCATTTTCAACATATCATTGATGACCTGCAAAGCAACATATCAGCATCATCAATATAACATCATAATCATTATATTGGCAATATCCCCAACCTAGAAAATTCACATTAAAGATTTATATACCAATTTCACAAACTATTTCCATTTTTAAAGAATCAACTTTTACACTAACAGCACAAAGACTCCCTACACATACATTGTACATGTATTGTTGATTGTTTTCTCAAGACATATCCCCACCATCTAGATTAAATTCTAGTGAACTAAAGAGGGTAATCTCATGGATTATTAATAAAAGTGATATCTTAATTTAATGCTAGCACCACGAGATGAATGGAAAAGATGTGGGACCCATCACAAAATGAATACACATCTAATTTTCCCTTATGAATGGACTTCTATATTAATTTTATGTGTCATATAGATATTCTTGACTTCAGCCTTTCTACATGATGAGAAAATTGGAAAAGCTAAATTTCTTATTCTTGCATTACATAAAATGAATATTTCATAATTCACACATGACCAGAAAAGTGGGAAATCAGGGCCTATGTCTATGTTCATGTCCCACAGTATAAAAAAATGTCTTTCATGCTTTCAATCATAACAGTGATATCTATTTCAAGACAGAATGCATTTACATGTACATTCAACATTTCTACGTTGATTAGCTTACACGGCAAGGCACAGTCCTCTGACAGCTCTACTAGCAGCAGCTTGACATTCAGGACTTCTCGAGTAGGTCATCATGCCTGACTTGATATCAATCAGAGCTCCCTTCTCTACAAGACTCCTCTGCATGGTGTCTGAGATAATCATTAAAGGGATATATCACCTTGTTGTATAGAACATTTTTTGTGTGATTTCATAATTACAGTGAAACCTGTATAAAGAGACTGCTCAAGGGTGACAAAAACACAGTATTTATCTACAGTTTCCTATAACACATATTTCAATGTGAAACACTGCTTAAGGAACACAAAAATGTGGTCCTTATAAAAGGTGGTCTTTCTACAAAGGTGGTCGCTAAAGCAGGTTTGACTCTACTAGAATAGATCGATGCTGGTTTGAAAGGAAACAAACAATCTCCAACAAGAAGATATAATTTTCTGAACTTATAAAAAGCTTCATATATTATAGATTATGCTGATGTTATATGACTAATTCTCCCCACAAACAATAAACCTGAAATGTCACTCATTTGTAACAAACTTAAGTCTGTTTGAAGGGCATCACAAAAATACCAATCTAATGTCTGAAATTTAGAAATATGGCATGGGCAATAATCACTTTCATACAATTCTCATTAATGTTGATTCCGAAAGATTCAAATCTGCAAATCTACTTGATCTTTTGTATATTGGTATTAAAAAGAAATCAATCGAAGTCCATGATTAAATTTTTTACCTTTAAAAGTTTTTAATATAAATAAAGGTTCATACATGTAGTTTGTAAAAGTGATGTTATTGCTATGTAATGTCAAAGCTACATTTCCAATAACAGCATCTCTACAATGTGTATACCATAAAATGTAACTGACATTTGGATTAGTATTTCTTAAATCAAATGCAAAATCAAGAGACATTACCTGAGTTTTCAGCCAAAGCTTGGATTGCATCACATCCCATCTCAAAGATGATCTTACTGTTCTTAGAATGGAGTCTCAAGCTCATCAATACTGCACTGTCTACAGCCATACAAGCACTGAAATCAAGTTATCATAGATGTTCATGGATACAAAGTATATGTTTATCTGGCCATATGGGCAATTCCACATAGGAAAGACAACAAAAACAAAATTTAATTTCAGATTTATACTAAAGAAAATCAGTTTAATAGTCCCAAATACGCAAATCCTTAAATCACAAGAATCTGAAAAAACTTTTCCCACATCTCAATCAGGATTCGCACAATGCATGATTGATTCATGGAAATGAGAACTTCAAAAATGCAACAATTTTCTGACAATTCCGTTACCAAAGTTATATACCTGAATATAGTTAATGTAAATGGACACTTTTGGGTATGAAAGAGTTCAGGTGAAAGAATGAGTACATATGCAGATTACAAATTGGTGAGAAGGGGACGGAAGTCCAAAATTAGTGCATAGCCTTCAAAAATGTGAGCAAAATATCCCTCATTTGTAATTCCGTTACCATGGAATTGCCCATATTTGCACTGAAATCAAATTATCATAGATGCTCATGGATACAAAGTATATGTTTATCTGGTCACACTTGCAATGAAATTTAATATCATAGATCCTCATACTGACAAAGATTTGTTTATCCTTTGTTCAATCAATATCTGACTTAATTATTCAACATATACATGTACCTGACAAGGCACATTTATTTACCTTGAAGCAAAACCTGAGAATTTAATACAGAGAGATAAATTTTGAACGACAAATAGCAGAGATGAAGTGCTCCTTTTGTCTTTGCTGCTGACATTTCCTACAATATGTGTTGACATTTTTTTTGTTGAAAATTTTTAGACATATACATGAAAAAAAGTATTATTGGCCATGTTGATTCACAAGATTGAGTGGTTTGATTCTTTTTCTCAGTTCTAAACATCATTTGAATTTTCACAATGTGTTCCATCACCATCTCACCTTTCTTCTGTGATCATTTCCACTAGCATGCCTGGCCTATTACTGACCAGTGTAGTCAGAGCCCTTAGAGCATTTTCCTAAGAAAAAAATAAATCCAGATTACCCACATGAATGCACAGGAAATGTATGACTGCTCATTTCTTTAAAAAGACTTCATTGAACATTAGCAAAAAGGAATATTACAACAAACAAACATAATTTTCAGAAAAAAAGGTTGGATTAAACCTCTCTAATATTTAACTATGCACAGCAATTGTAAATACACATTTTAAGACATGCTAGAACTGGCATGGTTGCCTTCCATATATACTACATACACACTTACTTGCACTACAATAATAATTTGCAATTACAATTACAAGTACAATTGTAATTACAATTACAATTAGAATTTATAATTTATAATTTCACTGCATAATTTTCAAGTACAAAGTGACATCCACAGCTAATTTTTAGGAGGCATATCGGGGTCTGAAAAATACTCACATGCCAGTGCAGCTATTCAAAATATTTACATTAGTATTTTATAGTAATAAAATCTTCTTTATTTTCTCTCTATTAATCTGTTTGAATCTACAATTCATTGTATATCTTACAAGGCATGGTGGTGAGTCCTGATGTTTTGTTAGAGCCATGAAGGTTTCATTCATCCAGTTATCATTCAGCATTCTGTCTAACCACTTGGGTGCTGTGAAGATAGCTTCAGCTAATAGTTGAGAATGGAAGAATAAGGACAAAAAATATTACATTGGGAAAATAGCTTCTACTATCAAATAGATGTAAATTTTAATAGATAGGGAAAATAGTTTCTGCCAATGGATGCAGTGAAAGAATAAAGATGAAAATGGAATTTAAAAAAAAAAAATGGAATTGAGAAAAACTGGAGTGCAGAAAAGTCTTTTATATCACGTGATAATTGGAGAAGTGTACTTTTCAGTCTAGTTTAGAGAGCATTTACAGCTTTCACAACCATTGTGTAAAAAAATTCAAGTGTACATTTTACTGTATGATCACTATTGGTTGTTGATTACCTCAAAAAGAGAGACTTCTGATACTTGTGAGTGCCTCACTGGCAGACTGTTAAGTAGCAATCCATATGCACCATGTAATAGTTTTAACATCATTCTACGTGTCAAGAGTACTTCACTTTGCTGATCTAGTTGATACAACATCAGAGTGTCACTGCTTAGCATTTTCAAATAGACTCCAGTAAAAATATGATTCCATTTCTAAAACAAGCCGGAACAGACTTTACCATACAGAAGAGCAGAAACTTTAATACTTATGGTTTACTGTTATGACTGAATGAAACTTGCAGGTATCCTTTTTCATGTACTGAATAAATCCTTACCTAGCCTGTCCATAACACTGAGGCACACAGTCAGGTAACGAGAATGGTCTGAGAATCTACGTAGGGCATCAATCAGGAGATCTGATACATCATTCAACACAAACAGTTGCTGGCTGTCCACTGTGGGTTAAGAGAGATCAAAGGTCAAAGGGTGGTTGCGTGTATATTCCAAAAGATTAACATGAAGAAAAGAATGAAGCTGAGAAGACAGTAAGAGTACGTGGAGGAGAAAAGAAGGTATGAATATACAGAGAACAGAAGGAGTATATGATGATGAGGAGGAGGAATAATATGAAAAGGATTGAATCTCTTGCACAGAGATTTCTATCAGACACAAGAAAGATTTCTGATCTTGATTTCAGCATTGGAATTCCACAGTAATCCAAAATGTTTGATACTCAACATTAAATGTAGGTCAAAGGTTTATTCACAAGCATCCATAAGAAAGTCTCTCAATGCTTCGGCTTGCATATTTTTGAAAGTGGGTTGCACCTTGTCACAAAGAATATCATCTCCTGAGAGCCAGAAGGGCACTTTAATTCTTATCCTTCTACCAAGTTAACATCCTTTTGGCTTATGGCAGACTGTGAGTTCGATGATATCATACCTGTTTGAGCCAATGCCTCAATGAGAGCACAGCATGCTGTCTGTAGCCCTACATTATCAGGGAACCTCCTCATGGATGCTATGATGTCCTTATGAGTCTCTTGCAGTAGAACATCATAACATTCCTCTGTTTAATAATAACAAAAGAAATTGAACAATAATCTCAAAGATATGTTGTGATCAAAATGAGTTACTTTAAAAGTAACAGTATGCAATATAAAGTCAATTTGAAATGAAATAACTCAAATACTATCCATCTTTTATTAATAAAATAGAGTAAAAATGAGCATATGACGAAGAAATGTTTAAACAATAAATAGTTCAAAATGATTTACCATTTTGAATTATTTGAATTTACAATTCATATCGAAGGAGAGTCTCACAAAACAATTAAATTCATCAAGTTTGGGTTCTAAAGCATAGAGATAGAAATTTAAATTGGTTCAGAGATGAAAATAACTATTGAAATAAGCAGTCAAAATTGTTTATTTCTTGTTAAAATCAAGGTGGCATTTAAGTTTGCGTGCTGCAGGCACATTTCAACGACTGCATCTCTTATTCCCAATAAATAGTTTAAATAGATGTTTTTCATTTTTAAAACAGTTAAAATATTCACAAAAATATAATGCAATACTGCAAATGTGCTTTTACACAAATACTAACTATACAAATCATAACTTTGTACAGTATTCATGCATCTTTTGTTCAGCTGCAAAAAAATTCTTGCTTGCCTGGAATGGCTAGAATAGCGAGCAACCAGAATGCCTCTTCAAGCACTGCATGATTCTCATAGTGATAGTGGACGGCCGCTGTGATGAATCGGTGCTTGCCCTTGTCAACAAAATTAACCTGAAGGTCAAACTCTGAGAGAAATCACAAAAATGAGAGAAAAAATAATGGTCAGCTGCATTATTATTATGCACATTTCACATTTTCCTCACCGTAGAATCCAGCAGTTCCTTTCAATTCAGAAGGAAATTGAAAGAAGTTTGATCTGTTCATTATTAAACACATTTCTTTTAATAAAATTTTAATGAATATCCTGACATGTACTTCAGTGAAAGATACATATTTTATATCTGATAAGATATATTCTACCTTGTCATTCACTTCACATCAAAGCAAACTTATGTATATAGACTACATCACATGTTGCACAATTTATTAGAGTTTCTCCTTTAAACTAGTTATGAGATCATGGCATGGTTATGAACAAGTGACATATGACGAGATGGAATCACAGCATGGTTCAATGAGTCCAGGGTCGTCATACGTCATACATAGGGGACAGAGCCAGAGGGAGCATGGTAGATAGCATGGGACAGAGACAGGTTCTGGGAAAAGGAAATAGTGATAAAGTGAGAGAGAGAGAGAGAGAGAGAGAGAGAGAGAGAGAGGGGAGTGATTGAGAGAGGAGAGTGAATGAGAGAGAGCGAACGAAAGAGAGGGGGTGGTGTGACAAAATTTTGGAAATGAAAGTTGGGATGACATATTGAGAAAGGGAAATAGTGAGAATGATAGTAAGACAGAGAGATAGCTAGAGAGAGAGAGAGAGAGAGAGAGAGAGAGAGAGAGAGAGAGAGAGAATATGATGATAGAACAGGGAAGAAGTATCCTGTGGGACACATCATGGTTCAACAGTCCAGGGTAACCAACATAATATGTACATGAATGATGGGTGGAGTCAGATACGAAGGAGGAAATAAGAAGGTCATAATAAGGGCGAGTGAAATGAGGAGATGAGACTAATATTATTTAAAGTTGGTGCAGAGGAAAAAGAAACACTGTACAGGAGAACACAATGACAATAGGTAACATGAAAACATCAAACAAATATAAAAGTAAAGGAAAGAAATTGTGAACGAATATACTACATACTGGTACTTGCGAATATATTTTCATCAAGCAAATAAAGGATAATGAGAGAAATATATGTAATATCTGTTACTTTTCAAATTCAAATCAACCCATAGGTAGCATGTCCCTCCTGAAAAAGTAAATGTTGCACTGTTTGTTTCCACAAAGAATAGCCAGTTTTTATGTCACTGAAAAAGAAACAGGAACCTGCACTGTAAAATTTGTTTTGAATGGAAGATACAATACTGTTCCTAAATCTAAGACCACCTTATAAAAAATAGACAATTACAAATACCCTCAGAAAAATTTACCCTCTACAACAATCATGGGCGCAAATCCAGGAGGGGGACAAATCCAGGGGAAGATAGGCCAATGTCCCCCCCCCCCCCCCCCACAAAATGTGATAGCCTTTAAAAAAAATTTTTTTTTTAAGTTGTCAGAAAATTTTCGGACAGGTACAAAAGTTAATTCACGTGGTGACCCCCCCCCCCCCCTTATTCAAAATGGATGTGCGCCACTGACAACAATCACACTAGACAACCAGCCCTCCCCCCCCCCCACCACCACCACCACTACCACTACCAACCCCTATGACTAGTACTCCCTCCCCAAGCAAATTTACAAAATCTCCCTAGGGCCTAGATATATCTTGAAAAAGGTGTCCAGTTGTACATGTAATTGTCCTACAAGAGTCGTTGTCATATGGGGTTGTTATCAGAATAGTGATTGCTCAGGAGATAATTTTCTTGGTGGTTAAATGTGGGGGTAATTGTCATTTGTCATTAGAGGTGGTTGCCTGGGAGTAGTTGGAGGTGGTTGCATGGAAGTACATGTAGTTGCACCATAGGGGTGATCTCTTGGCATCAGGATCATCAGGGGGTGTCCTTTTGTGAGACTTGTCAGAGAAAGAGAGGTATGATCCCAAATATATTTCATATTATAGAGCTTTATTTCAAAGTTTTGTTGATTGCCCGAGACTTTTGCACAATTATTCCCATTATTTACACTCAAATGAACAAAGTATCAAGAATTAAACGACCCTTGAAAATTCATTCAATATGATTATTATTCAGAAGAGGGTAATGACAAAGTCAGACTGAGCAGGAAGTGGTGCAGAAGAAAACGTGTTCATTGCCATGGGACCTTAGGTGGCTGCATGACATTGTTCTAAAATTGTAAGTCCACAATCCTAAATACATCAACTCAACAACAGAATTAGCATGTGTATCAAATGAAATTCATAGAACACTGACCTTTATTATGATCTAATATATATGTAGGACAAATATATCAACACACACTGTACAAGGTAACTGAAGTACACCACATGCATGTCACATGGTCTATCCTTTAAAAGGTAATATCAATGAGATACCCATATCCAGCGCTTAACCCGTTCGGTATGATTTGATTTTGGTTTGATGCACATTTTCCACTGACTTCAGCGAGGGTTATCTCAGGCTTAGTATTCACTGGGTTCATGAACTTATCTAAAATCAGGGTCACTTTGGGTCAAAACTGTTAAACCTAATGCAAGAAGTCATGCACAGTGCCCATCGTGTACACTGAGCGTATATTTCTGTTGAGTTTTTAATGTCCACAATCCAGGACAATGTTCATAATTACATACAAGTATTCTATTTAAAATAAGAATGTATAAATGATTACGAGACTATTATATCTCATGCAAAATGTCACAAATCAGCCACAAATAATGTTTGACTTTGCTCATGGAATCAGGAATTCTGACTATGATTAATCATGGTTTTACGTATGATGGTTCCAAGGAATACAATACTCCCATTACTTACCATCTGTAAGTAACTGCTTGAGGGCATTGCAGGCATTCTTCTGGACTGGACCATCTTCTGGGAAGAGTTTCATGGCTTCCAAAATCGCCTCTATCACATCCTCTTCCAACATGGCGATGCAAGTGTCTTCTGTGAATTCATGAGGAGTACATCAAGAAGCAGTTTATTGTGTGCCAAGATGATGCATGTAGATTAATATTGTCAATCACAAGGTTCCCTTCCCCCCCCCCCCCTCCCCAAATACATGTAAAATATATACACTTTTTCAACAATGCGCAAATTCAGAGAAAAAAAATTCAATTTCCTTGTTTATGGAAATCATGTTGCGATAACGTAAGAATATATCATAATTTGATATACTCTATGCAAGAACGGATTATTAATATTATTGCTAAGAGATAATAGTTAACTTGTAAGATAATAATGCCCTTTTTAAATTGTAACATCTACGTAAATATACATTTATAAGAAGTCTTTGTGTCATCACGATGATGTTATACCAAGAAATATAATTTGCTTTATGATTTAGTCACATATTTCAAGACTAAGAAATTATAGGTGCTTTGAACCCACCTGCCATGGCTAAGAAGGCAATGGTCTTCATTGCCGAAGCTTGAACCTTGGGGTCATCCTTATGCTGGACCATAATCTCTAGCACTTGACTACATATTGGAGAGAGAAGGAGAGAGAGAGAGGGAGAGATAAAGAGAGGGAGAGATAAAGAAAGGGGGAGAGAAATTCAGGGAGAGAGAGAAAGAGAGGAGAAAGAAACAGAGAAGAGGGAAGAAGAGGGAGAAAGAGGGGAGAGAGAAGAGGGAAGAGAGAAGAGGGAGAAAGTGAAAGGGAAAAGGAAGGGACAAAAAGAGAGAGCAAGAAGAGAAAGAGAGAGAGACGAGGGAGGACGAGGGAAAAGAGGGAAGAGGACAGAGAGAGACAGAAAGACAGAGGGAGAGAGAATGAGACAAAAGAGAATAAAAGAGAAGGAGAGACAACTCATGAAATATCACTAACCATAATACAGGGTGCAATTTAACTTCATGGTGAATAGGAACAAAATTTGGGAGTGGATTTTTTCACTTTCCCTGGAATAATGCAGTGCTTATTCCTAATACGATGAACAGAGGAAATGAAAAATGTCTGGATCATTTTTGATTCCTTGGGTGAAAAAATATAGGTAAGGAACACTTTTCCATTTTTTGTTCCTAATACAGTGCTGTTAAACAAACCACACAGGCACATGTTGTGCAGTGTATATCCTGAATTTTAAACAACATAGTGTTGTTTTACCAATTATATTATGTTGTTTTATAAGTTTATGGGATATTCAATAGATATTAGAAAAAAGATACTTCTGATTATAAAAATGCATGTACCTTAACATCAATCTACACACATTGAATAACCAGAAAAAGAATTAAGGAAATGAGGGGAACCACAGGGGTATCTGAATTGGGTCAAGGTACAGTATCACTTGTTCAGGAATTACTATACATGTATATAATTTCCTTCCTTGTGGTATTTCCGTAAAGAAGGGAAAGTTAAAAGTGGAATTCTTTAGGATTTTTCTGAGAAACAAATATTGCCACAGGTAGAAGCAACCAAATGCAACATTTTTACTAGTTCTTTTCTAAGATCCAAATCCACAACTTATGCAGAAGGCTAGATCTCTAGAGGCCTGACCCAAGCAACCTGATAATGATATATAAGTGCTGTAAAAATGTTACACTTTTCTTTGTAAGTAACTCAAAACGTGCTGAGTGGCATATTTCTTTCTACAATTCAATGCCTGATCATTCTTCTCATAGCCATTTATTAAATGACAAAAATATCAGTTTCTCAAACACGAAAACTATATGGAGGTATATATAAAGAGGAGACTATGAATGTGAAGGGGGGAAAAAGGCCTGCAATTCTCAATTTACCTGCATGTTGCAAGGGTCAGTGTTCACATGAATTGCAACAATAAATCTACAAAACTTTACACAGACAGGAACCATAAATTTCTAAAGCAGTTTCCTTTATTGCGTTTCTGCAGACAGGTGATAAGACGATCAATGTTAATGGTGATTGTGTGAACATGTACTCGAAGACTTTCAATAGCACATTAAGCGTTAAGATGATTTGTTAATGCTTATTGTGTGAATATGTACTCAAAGACTTTCAATAGAATCAATGTTAATGGTGATTATGTGAACATGTACTCAAAGACTTTCAATAGCACACTAAGCGTTAAGATGATTTGTTAATGCTTATTGTGTGAATATGTACTCAAAGACTTTCAATACTCAAAGAATTTCAATAGAACATTAAGCGATAAGACAATCAATGTTAATGCTTATTGTGTGAACATGTACTCAAAAGACTTTCAATAGCACATTAAGCGATAAAATGTAGGTTAAAGGATTTGACCCCTTTGGAGAATCCAAGCAAATGTTCATCATGAAACACAAATAATGTAAAGTATAATTTAACAAAAAATGCATTGGAAAAATATTAGAACACTTTACAATTTTAAAAAGGAAAAATATTCAAAAATTCTTCATGAAATAAGTTACGATGTATCTTAATTAAATGTTTCATAAAAATATGAAACATTTCTGAGATGTAAAATCTGTGCTGTGAATGATCTTATCATACTGTATAACTATGTTTAAATAAGTAAAACAAATAAATAAATAAATAAACATCTCTATTTTTGCACTAGGACTTTGCACTCATTAGAAATATGTAAATGTACACAGCATTATATTATGTAAAGTACCTGTGAATGTTCTTCTTGTGAACCAGATCTTTGAGTTTGTCACTGACTTGCATCATGGCCGCTAGGGCACTACAACCCGCCTGTAGAAAAAGAAAACAACAAAATATACTTAAGTTCATACAACTTACTAATTTCAAATTGTAGGATCTTACAAGCAATGAATTCCTTTCCGAAAACAAATAGGTTCAATCATAAATATTCCAAGTAACGACCTCTGGATTCTTGAATAGTTCACAAAGAAACAACATCCAACATTTCAAACGGTCACCATGAGGATTTCACCAATCTATCCCAAGCAAAACCCACGATATTCTTCAATTTGTTAACTCGATCTAATATCAAAATTTTGGATTGAGCAGGCATATATACTATTACTTTCCATGTTGTTAGACTCTCTGACTTACCTGCATCAGACACAAAAACAACTTCATGGCTGCTACAATTCAAACCTCTACCATTTATGAGGAATACTCCTATAACTTCTTCAACAACAAACACAATCACACATGTACATCCATGGATTATTGAATAAGCTGCATATCATAATCCAAACTTGATCAGGATGAAGCATCCATGGTACATCCACAAGCAAAGTCAACCAGAAAGAGGATTTAGGCAAGCTCAATACACCAACCACTTCACCAATGTGGCACCAATGCACAGGGCAGTTGCAGCCACACTGCCATTACATGTATGTGCCATATCAAATGGAAGAACAAGTGAAATTTGTTATATTCTGGGAGTAGTCTCTTATGATGATCAGATCCTTAACCTGTCAGTACTTAAGATTAAGCTCAACGCTGGAGGCCTTCATGGCTGGTTGACCATGCATGCTCTCAATTATTAAAAATTTGCAGCTCAGTGAATTAAAGGAGTAAATTGCTTCTCATATACAACATATTAAATTTTTGTGGTTATGTAGTATTGATGTACTACAAATCAGGTTACTTCTCTCAAAAGTTTGTGAATTTCTTTGCAATGTAAAAATTTGTATGAATATTATAACAAATATGTTATAAAGAAACACTGTACTACAAATCAAATTTTATAGGCTTTCATATATTGCATACATTTTGTGCCAATATATCTTCTTCTCTTTTAGGACATCATGAACACACTAAAATGAACTAGATTATTAAAACAATAAATTCTTCCTGTCAGTGGCATGATCAAAAGATTTTTTCCAAACAAAATAGGAAGAAACCAATAATAATGACACAAATCACTTGCCATTAACATCTCTGAAATACATAATACATGAAACTATACACCTAGGCCAGGAGCCTATCCTGAAATAGTCACCCCTTTTACATATGAAATATGAAGTCTAAAAAGTTACTTAGACAATCCATGTCATTCACAAAAAGCTTGTCAGCTTGAACGAAGCCGCCGGGTTTGGCCCCCAGAGCCCCCCAGTCGGGAGGATTTCAACCCATCTAACATATGCGCCAAACTTTGTCAAAAGGAAGATGTATGACTAAACCTTACCAAAACACAAAAACTGACAAAATTTTCCGTCAGGATGGGTTGCCAGACCACCCCTAAAAATTGGGGAAAGTTTACCCTTAAGGCCAATGGACCAAATTTTGTCAGAAGGAAGACGTATGGGTGTACATTACAAAAAAAAATAAAAACTGACAAAAATTTCAATCGGGAAGGGGGTGTAACATGCTCTTGAGAAAAACATCTTTCCTGCTTTTCTTTGCTGCTCAAAATTCTCTGGATGTAGAGAAAAACCCTTTTTTTGCATTACAACCTCACTAACTCAAATGTGTGTCATTCAATTCAGGTCAAATTTACATAGTACAATCTTGAGTATCATAATTTTCTTGGGTTGCAATTTGGTGTCAAATGAATATTTCAATAATAAGTTATTAAATTATGAAAATTATATTGCTTTCTCAAAAGCAGTCAAATGATATTGTCAGGATTATGTAAACACACCCATTGTCCATCTGCGCCTGTTTGACAAGGCATAACAGAGATCTTGCAAGGTATTTGTATAATTAACACATGAATGGTATATTTCAGCATGGCAGCCACATAGCCCAGAAACTTAACAAGCCCCTCTATTATGTCTTGTCAGTGACTATTTCGGGACAGGCTCCCAGACTAACCGACATCTACTGGATATGTTTCGTGAATCATGTGGTTGGAAGTTCAAGAGCACTTCCTTTGTACATGTAATACAAGAATACTTCCTTTCATAGTCTGTCTGATGATATTAACATGTGGTGGTAATGAATTTAGGAAAAGACTAGACCAAGTAAGTTTTGGAGTACAATGAAATTTCAGGAAGAAATGAAAAGAATAACTTTTTTAAAGTAAGTACTTTCTTTCCACAAAGAGCATACCGGTATTTTGTAGCACAATACAGACTTCCCTTTATCCATAGTACCTTACTGTACTTTAGTTTTTTAATGAGCTAAATGTACATCTACATACTTCTCATTCAGCATATTTACCTCCAAATTGCATTCATACTCCAAACTTTGATTTTCAAATACTACTGAAATGTCACCTATGATGAATGAATGACATCAAACTAAACAAAGAGTGCACTGCGACATTGTATGAAGACTTTCCCAATGTGAACACAGAATGTTATCATACTACATACTTTCCAAACATACTCTATCAACTTTGGCAAAGTTTTCTCAAAAAAGAGATCTTGTATCTCTCTCCTTAATACAATATATTAAAAGTGAGCCATACATGTACATGTATTTCTTTGAGGTCACCAATATCAAAAAGTAACTGATCTTACCTCTTGTATATCTGCATGGTAGGTATGCTGGTCCATGACTTGAAGCACCTGAGAATGAGCATGGTATTCCTGCAGGGTCGCTACTACAGCGTCTGGAGGAATTTCAGTTGATAAAGTAGCAAAATCCATTATGTATGGAAAGTATATCAGCATCATCAACAAAAAGTTAGAGGTTGGGGAAGGTTTAAGATATGGTAAGCACTAGCACGGGGAGACATGGGAGACATGGTGGACATGAATGTTTTATACATCCGAGACGATATGTTGAGCTCATGTGCCATGTTCGAGTAATGGTCAATGTCAGTGTGTGACGTAAAGATAAAGTACATGCGTCTGATTCCTCTATCTCTAACAGCTGATATATTTCACACTGATTGTGATGTTGTTGCATGAACAGATATTTTTCTCCCAAATCACAATCTGCATTGGTTTGATGTTTGTATGCTGTGGTACATTATAATCCACACAACATGATCATTGGATTTAACACAGTCTAATGGTCTCTGACAATAATATCTATAGAAAAACCACCAAGCGTTTCAAACTGTAGATGATGTGGCAGCTACCTTTAGAAAAGGAGGTCATAATACTACCAACTTTCATCATCAACTTTCCAACGTTATATTTCGTTCCAAGTGATTAATGCAAACAGGACTATCAAATCATTCAAATGTTATTCTTAACAATCTTATGTCCACATTACTGCACCAGCATGCCTCCTAAGCTTACTGTAGGCCTTGTGTTACATGCTGCATAGATAAGCCAACCAAAGACATGATGGATTACAGTAAACACAGGAAAAGAGTCCAATTCTATAAAAGTAAATCCCTTGTTATCAAACAGTCCGCACACAGAACAAAAAATGATGTATCAGGCAGCAAAGAATGGAGCTCTGTTGATAGAAATTACAGCTCATACACAACATTTTCCTTCACAACTATTCCACATAAAGAAAAAGTTTTCCAGCAGCTAAACCTAGTTGCTACATGCTACCAAAAACTCTGAAAAAGTATGATTCCAATGCCTAAATTGCAGCTCAGACAAAGCTTAGAAGAATATCAGGTTACACGGTACAGCACTTTTGACTTGACTCTAATCCTGGTGTGAAAGGAAACGCTTCAAAATCCCCAACAGTGTAGGCTTTTCCTTCCTTCCTTCCTTCCTTTTTGTTCCTTCTCTCTACCCAAACATCCCCCCCCCCAACCTTTCTCTCACAATTCATTGATCTTCAGCATAGTTCATACCAAGAACTTGGTCCTCAGTCTCACTCAGCTACTTATCTCTCCATTGTCCTAGAGAGACAAGTCCATATTTTGTGTCCTGACAACTGAATACATGAGATGAAGAAAGGCTAAACTCCATAAAAAAATTAACAGTATTAGAGTTACTAACAGAAGGATATCTTCGGTTAGTACAGCTCTAAGAGACAAAATGATTTTATATTCAGGGAACCTTTAATTCATGAAAATACCCAATTTAATACATGTATGTGGATGAAAACATTCTGTCTCTTAAACTTATCAAAATTGAAAAAGACCTTTGAAGCTCAAAAAGTGTTTTGATGGAGGTAGGCCCTTCTTCCATTCATGCATTCAATTACGAAATCCATACTATCTTTTGTACTACTGTATAAGTGGTTATTTTCGCGGTGGTTTTATTTTCGCGATTTTCGCGAGTCGGTCCTCGCGAAAATTTCCACTTCAATATATGGCTATTTATAGTAACAAAAACATCACAAAAATCGCGAAATTAAACCCTCGCGAATTTCCCTACCTAGTCCAAAATCGCGAAAATATCTGTACGCGAAAAAAACAGCTTATACAGTATATTGCAAAGGGTTAGGCTACATTTGGGGAATGCTCAGTGAACCCTATTAAAACATACCTGGGTCCCTATAAAGTGTGCTCACATGCACAATACTAGAAAAAAAAAATGAACTTCACTTTTTATTAGCACCGCACATTTAAATTCAATGTCAGTGGGGAAGTCACTGATGGAATATTAAAGATTTAATCTTCATTCTAGAGATCTTTATTCTTCAGACACCCAATTCAAGTACTAGTAGGTTTCCATGTTTGGGGGAAGAGAAGGGTACTATACGCTTACAGCTCATACTGTCTACACAAGATTAATAATGTTTTAAAAGTTTAACAAGTTTTTTAAGTTTACAAAGTTAGCTCTTCAACAAAATAAATATGAATGCACAGAATGAAGTAAGCTACATTGTACATGTAAATGTATATGTTGAATAACAAATGATGGATGTATACACGTACGTTCGCTTACTGCACAGTGAATGGGCTTTTCATGCGCGCAGATTTTGAAAAAGCTTGGGTGGATATTTCGAATAGTTTGCCCACTGATATGGAAATGAGGATGAAGCACCACACTGAGCTGATAAAGCACCACATTGAGCTACATGTACATATAATGCTGCAATGTTACGGCTCACCTCCATAATGAGGAATGTGCCCTGGTTTTCACTAAGTTTTGGGGTTAAAATTTACACAAAATATACATCAATTTTGTAACAGGTGCATACATGTATATCTTATATCAATAATTATCACATAGATTTTTTAATCTTGCAAACTTATGGGAGCATAACAATCCATTTGACAGACTCTTGTATTATTGATAAATAAATTATTCATATTTTCAAATATGCATCAGAATTTGAACATCTTGGGAATTTATCGTCATATGACTTAGCATACCTGAAAGACCAAGATTCATACATGTACGTCACCATGTGCAGTAATTTGTGCATATTACTTATTATTTTGTTACACAGTTATCAAATTTCAAGACACGGTTTTTGCTGATTATAAAAGACTGCCCTGTTTAATGTTCATGTCCGAAGTTGCCATGATTCACTGGACCGTTGATTGACTTACTATACGTAATCAAAATATATATTTTTTATTTTTGAGCATTAACCCTTTCAGGACAGGAATTATTTAAGGGCTAAATTGATCACATTTTGTTCTTCAAATTGGCAACAATAATATTTTCTTTTAGTGCTACATGGCTCTAATAAGATGTAATGTCTTTGAAAACAATATACATGGTTAGGAATTTGTTGAAAAGTTTTGAAAATTGCCAATTTTGATGAAAAAACAATGATTTTGAACCTCTCAATGTGTTGCCAATTTAAGGATCTCAAAGTGCATTCTCGTTTTTAAAATTCCTGGCATCAAACGCAATATGGTCATGCAATAATAATGGACATAGTGTGTGTAGAAAATTTTGCTCTTTCTCCTCATGCATCTGGTATATTTTTTAGAGCTTTGAATCAAAAGTTTTTGAGCCAAACCACAAAATGTGGTCAATTGTCTTGAAAGGGTTAAAGGAAAAAAAAAAAAAAAACTTATATCAAGAATTTATGAACAACATAAACCACAGGTGCATTAAAATATTAATTTTAAAAAATATGAAAATGTATAAATATTCTTAATGGCAATGAATGGACGCCAATGATAATAAACACTAATTCAAAATGGTTCCTGGCATGAAAATAGAGTCGTGAATGTATGTGTATAAAGTGTGTACTTCATGTGTAATGTACATATACTGCTTTTACCAGAGGCCTTAGAATTCAACTCTACACTGTATACAAAATTCTAATCACACAAATGAACAAGGTCTACAAGTTCTACAACTACTCTTGTTAGAGGTGACATGTGTAGGTTTTCAAGTTAACTTTCAATCAAGAAGTACAGAAAGAACTTAATTCAAGTTGTGTTTTCAAAAGAAGTTAAATTTACAATTGTACATGTATGTAAATGAAGCTGTAGTTATCAAATGTTGAGAACTAGAAATGTTGAACTCCTGGACATTGGGTAATTACCCACAATTTTCAGCATAATACTATATAATATGACGATGAGTGAAAGACATGTATTGTCCTGTTTGTATCATGACTTTGCATGAGAAAATAATCTTGTACATGCTTCATATTTCAAAGGAAGACAAAATTATATATCCTTAAGCACTCTCACTGGAGCATACTGTATGTACATGTAGCTCCAGTAACTAATGTATTGCAAGCCATATTAAAACAAGTGAATGAGTAAATTACGCAATGCGTAATAAATGTCCCCGCCGGAAGTGCAGATCTGTGGAAATTAACTAGCCTGAACCTTAAAACTTCAGTGAAAAACTTTAGTGAATAAAATAATAATGTTACTGCATGCAAAAGAAGAGAATACCAACAATGCATGTATACAACTGAAATATAAAACATGAAAACATTATGAACCTTCAGCCATTTTGAATAAATTTGCATAAATTTGCATGAATAATGAATTTCAAAATTCTGTGTAGAAGTTTGGAAGCCCCCACCCAGCCCTATCAGATAAAACAATCGGAATCAAAATCCGATGTGAAATAGAGGAGAAGTAGCATTTTTCGTCAATTTTGAATAAATTTGCATAAATTTGCATAATTAATGAATTTCAAAATTCTGTGTAAAAGTTTGGAAGCCCCACCCAGCCCTATCAGATAAAACAATCGGAATCAAAATCCAATTTAAAATAGAGAAGTAGCATTTTTCGTCAATTTTGAATAAATTTGCATAAATTTGCATAATTAATGAATTTCAAAATTCTGTGTAGAAGTTTGGAAGACCCCACCCAGCCCTATCAGATAAAACAATCGGAATCAAAATCCGATGTGAAATAGAGGAGAAGTAGCATTTTTCGTCAATTTTGAATAAATTTGCATAAATTTGCATAATTAATGAATTTCAAAATTCTGTGTAGAAGTTTGGAAGCCCCCACCCAGCCCTATCAGATAAAACAATCGGAATCAAAATCCGATGTGAAATAGAGGAGAAGTAGCATTTTTCGTCAATTTTGAATAAATTTGCATAAATTTGCATAATTAATGAATTTCAAAATTCTGTGTAGAAGTTTGGAAGCCCCCACCCAGCCCTATCAGATAAAACAATCGGAATCAAAATCCGATGTGAAATAGAGGAGAAGTAGCATTTTTTGTCAATTTTGAATAAATTTGCATAAATTTGCATAATTAATGAATTTCAAAATTCTGTGTAGAAGTTTGGAAGCCCCCACCCAGCCCTATCAGATAAAACAATCGGAATCAAAATCCGATGTGAAATAGAGGAGAAGTAGCATTTTTTGTCAATTTTGAATAAATTTGCATAAATTTGCATAATTAATGAATTTCAAAATTCTGTGTAGAAATTTTGAAGCCCCCACCCAGCCCTATCAGATAAAATAATCGGAATCAAAATCCGATGTGAAATAAAGGAGAAGTAGCATTTTTCGTCAATTTTGAATAAATTTGCATAAATTTGCATAATTAATGAATTTCAAAATTCTGTGTAGAAGTTTGGAAGCCCCCACCCAGCCCTATCAGATAAAACAATCGGAATCAAAATCCGATGTGAAATAGAGGAGAAGTAGCATTTTTTGTCAATTTTGAATAAATTTGCATAAATTTGCATAAATTTGCATAATTAATGAATTTCAAAATTCTGTGTAGAAGTTTGGAAGCCCCCCACCCAGCCCTATCAGATAAAACAATCGGAATCAAAATCCGATGTGAAATAAAGGAGAAGTAGCATTTTTCGTCAATTTTGAATAAATTTGCATAAATTTGCATAATTAATGAATTTCAAAATTCTGTGTAGAAGTTTGGAAGCCCCCACCCAGCCCTATCAGATAAAACAATCAGAATCAAAATCGGCCAAGAAATGACGGAGAAGTAGCATTTTCTAACATTTGAGCACACACGGACAGACGGACGGACGGACGGACGGACGGACGGACGGACACACACACACACACACGCACACACGAACGGAGCCCGTTTCATAGTCCCCTCGCGAACTTCGTTCGGCGGGGACAATAAGATGATATATGCAGAGGGAGTAAACCTACTTTACTAAAAGGACAGTGCACATAGTCAGCTTAATTGTACCATTTATCACATAGCAAACAGTAGTGATGATTTATTAGTACTATATTACAAAACTACAATTAATTTTTTTTTAATGGAAACAATAAGAGACACTACAAGCTAATAAAAATCATCATGACATTACAAAACATGGATTTATGGTAAATTAATCACACTATTCCCCTGTAAAATTGTCTTCAACAAGAATAAAAATTGTCCTAGAATTGGTACTAGTTAGAAATCAATTGATCCTTACCCTGTCTGGAGATCTCAGCAATTTCCAACAAGATCTCTCTGAGTCTGGAGGGATCAAACTGCTCCTTCAGAAGGAGCAAAGTGTCCAGCAATCTTCTCCGGATGTGTTCATCATCTGGAGTGTCAGGTGACTCCATGTTGGTGGCAGAAGGGATCTCGGCCATCCTCAAATCAAGATATGATCTCAAGAAGGCTAGAAAGACCTTGGATCTTGTTTATGTAGTGATGGGCAATGGAAGTAGGATTTGCATACTGATGCCATTTCCTTCAAAACAAAATGTGTAACAAAAAGGAGGGAGACAATGTTAAAAAGGTTGAGATTTACTCAAGTCTTTAATTCATTATAGCAACCTTATGATTAATTAACAATAAGATTCTAATGTACATGAGAGAACCACAAACACACATGTTACTGTGTACATGTTGTACAATGTAAGAAAAACATCAGAGGAGTTCAAATTCCCATTTCAAGAAACTAGACTGACAATTTGCTTGAAAGTTTCAATTTCTTGTTAGGTATTTAAAGATAATTTTATGCACTAATCAACCACATTCATTTTTTCTTCATAGTTACATACATGTACCATACATGTACATGTACTTACAATGGTGGAGTAAATATTACAAGATATAGCATGCACTTCTTTTCTCCATTTGTTTGCAGAGTACAATATTATAAGCATGTGTTGAGCAAAGTATGCAGATTAATAGTTCAAAGTTCATTTTAAAGCTGCAGACTCTGGCACTGTAAATAGCCACAAATGTGTTTGATTATAACGAAAAACTCAATAACAATATGATTTATTAAACCGCAATAATCCCCAAGCAGTCTACAGCAGTATAGAATGATATCTAAAAAGATGTTGAAAGGTCCTAATAACAATATCTTTCTTTGAATTACACTAATCAAACTAAGTTATTAACTGATAAAGGGACCTTATGAGTATTCACACATACACCTTGGAAAGTTGCCTCTTCAGTCAAAGGTAAATGGATTGTCTGGAAAAGGAAAATTATGGAATACAAACATCTTTATCCATATAATTTGGTCCATAATTTTAGATACATGTATGAACAGACTAATTAGAAACATGGCTGCTAACTGTTATGATTTGAAATTTATAAACATGAAAAGACATCAAACCCTGGAGGGGCCACTCAACTATATTGTGCCACAAATTTGGGGATTCAGAATTGAAAGTGAAATTTGAAATAATTACTTTCCTCTCATGTATGAATGATCTAGAGTTCTAGACTGGAAAAAGGCCTGCTGATACACACAAAAGCTAAATTTGAAGCCTATTCATACAAAAAAGCTAGTCTGGCGCCTGTTTCTTGAAACCATCATAGGTCTAAGTTCTTCACAAAGTGAGCGCTAGTTCTCTAGTTGTCCGCTACGTGTTTCACGAAGCCGTCTTTATCAAGATGCATGACAACTTCCTGACTGAGGACTTACATGTATGACGCCTCCAACCCTGTCATATCTTTTTTAGTCAACGTACAGTGCCATCACATGTTACTTATTGGGTAGATTATGGTCGGCAAAAAGGGACGCTACATACTTTTACAACTCTTTCAAAATTATATTTCTGCACATTTACTTAACCTGGAATATTTATCCATGTTTATATTATGAAAATTATATGACAATACGTAGTGTTTCTACTAAAGGTTTGTCTTCACTGAACTATAGTGAATCAACACTTTTTCAAAATTCTAATTGATAAAAATACAAAAAACAAAACAGTTTGATTGAGGTCATTTCAATACGAAAGGAACTTTTTTTTTGAAAATCATGAAAATAAAGAAAAACCAAAATAAAAACGAAACAATAATAGACTGCTAGGCCAATATCAAAATGAGGTGGGAAAAAAAAGAAGAAAAAAAAAGAAGTTAATCCAAAACCTGCACAAATAAATCCCATCATTAGAAACTGAAAACAAAATATTATATTATTGACAAATAAACATTGGGCAAGAACAAAATGCAAGCCTACTGATTAAAGCAATGTGAAGTATTGTAATCTAGAAAAAAACTATGAATTCATAACTGTTGCTAGATATGTTTTTATATTAAAATGGATTTAGTAGGTCTCTTAATTTCTGATGGCAAAGCTATTTTACGATGTGGGTCTTTCATATCTGATCGATTAGCATGAAAATGACGTGCTATACCATAATGAAAATCACATTGTATTTCTTGTATCATGACAAGCGTGCAGGTTAAGTGAAAATAAATAATTAAAAGATCTTTGCGAATAGTTTCTACAAACATGATAAAGATTTCTTTGATGAACTAAAATCCGACGAAGGAACCGTAATCTGAAACCACAGGCCAGCCATAGTCAAATGCATATTCTGTGCTTTTCAGACCCATGTCAGTGTAATCATAAATTATATCAACGATTTTTAAAATGAATACTTTGAAATATACGTGTTAAACTTACAATATGAATATTTTTGTAATTGCAATATCATAATCAAGCCTGAAAACATTGTTTAAAATGTTCATAGCATCTTATAAATACTATGAAAATATATGGGTATATTTTGATAAACTATCAAATGATGACATCCAGGCTAGGGGTACCTATCTAAATTAAGTAAATCTGTCTCACCGATTATGAAATCAATAGCTTATATTTTTCAATTTACAAGTGAATCCATCGTATAATTTACATAATTTCAAAAGTGTTTGGCATCTATTATACTGTTCTTCTATTTAAATTGTTTAATTTCCTAATTCATTCAAATATTTGCATTTTGAGTTAAATTTAGCTTTTTAAAATATAGTGTAATTGGGTAATTCCAGCGTGACAGACGGGACATCCAACCCTCATATTTTTATGTTTTTACTTGATATTTCATATTTCATTTAAAAGTGACGCTTATTTTGATGTAGAGATGTGATCTATAGGGTTTGGTCAACAAAATGGGGGGAATTTTTTTTTTCAAGCCCCGCCCACAAATTGTGGGTGGGGCTTCAAGTTCAGCGTGACAGACGGGACATGAATTTACCAAGCCATTTCTGCTTCGATACTTTTCGACTAAGCTCTCCTCACTGGAAAATCTTGAAACAAAATATGTGTATTCATGTTATCACTTGTTGGTACCTTTTTGAAACCTGCTAGTATACATTTGAAATTTCATCTTACTTTTGGAGGAAAATGCCAAAAAGTGAGCGTGACAGACGGGACAATAAAAACGTGACAGACGGGACACATTGAGATTGTACACAAAATAGAATTTTTAAAGACAATCAAATTTCCAGCATTAAAGTAAATATTCATTGATTTTTAAAACTGACTTAATTTTCATTTTTGCGTAGGTGAAGCTTAGACCGGACAAGTTTGTCAAAATTCGACGCTTGCAAACATTCGAAGTAATGATTATTATCAATTACAAATTGCTAAAATACAGCCCCGACATAGCACCTGAACAGCTCTCCGAAAGCTGCTGAAATGTGTGACGTCAAAGGGAGGACATTAATTGCACAAGCAGACGATGTCCCATAACATCTCACATATTTTCAGTGCCTGTTTTGTCATCTTCTCTTCAGTTATTTCACTTCACTAGCATTAGTCTATTATGTTTAATCCATATATTGCCTCACTCTAAACCCCGTGCATGGGTATATTTGGATGGAAAATGAAGCATTACAAGAATAAAGGAATCAGTTGCTTGTAAACAAAATAGACGCCATTTCATTCACAGCTGCATACACCGCTGGACGTTCGGCGTTGAATGAGGGATAAATACCGTCCTTGCAATCATTCAGCGGGCTTTTCAATTTGAAAGTGTGCTTTCTTTGATTGTTCATTAACCCTCATCCTATATATTTACAAACAAAAGATTTCAATAATCAGAATCTGTTTCATTCCCATTTTAGAATGGTGTGAAATATGGGCACGTTTGAATACACTAAATTCTTTATAATTTGAGAAATAACTGCACTGCACTTATGTTCATTCTTTATGGGATGTCGTCTGCTTGGACAGGATTGTTCCCTTTATTGACGTCATTGAAACATTGTTATTTTTTTGGCGAAGCGCTTGTATATCGTAGATGCTGGGAGGTAGTTTTATTTGTATTATTGTTTAATTATGATATGTAGTTGACTTTAAACTGATACGATTGCTATCTGTTAACTTGCCAGTTTCTAGTGATACATTATTTATCATATTTGTGATTTTCTTTGAATGTGTACTTTAAATACCTTATTCTCATGTTCTAAAGGGGTTAAAGGGTCATCTTTAATATCATGAAACATAATAGCAAAAGGATTTTAATTTTCATCCATCAGAAAATTTTCATGTAGTCCCATCCATACATATTTTTGCTGTAGATGCCAAATGTGACAGACGGGACATCACTTTATGAATCATAATTATCTTCATAAAATTAAATTTCCGCCAAGTTAGCAATAGAAATGAATTTCCCCCCTACCAAAGAGCAAGACTGCAAAATTTTATTCAAAAACAATGGTCTAATTTATTGTAAATGCAAAAAGTACCTTAAAAAACGTGACAGACGGGACAAAAATCCATTTGACCTTTGACCTTTATTAAATCAGAAGAATATTAATATTTTTAAAATTTTTGTATATAGACATAAAATTCCCCTTAGTCCTAACTAGATTTGGTTGTCTTTATTATTATAACAGATGAAATTTCTAAAAATGACTCGATATGTAATTAACCATATTTTACCATAAAAATGTGTAATTTCATTTTTGGGATAAAAAATGGCCATTTTGGATCAAAATATTCAAAAAATTAAAAAACTGAATATTGTTCCATAAAGTTCAAACCATGCATATTCAAGTGACATAGAAGGAAAATGTTCAAAATAAACTTTGTTTTTTCACCAAAATGGACATTTTCATGGAATTACCCAATTGCAACCAAGGCTACGTGTCGGCTCCTATTTTTGCCGATAGTATCAACATCACGAGATGTCTAGATCTAGCTAGTAAGCTCTTCATGAAACAGTTTAGGAAGATCATAAACATCTCTGTAGTTGGAGGATAAAGTTATGACTGTCCTGTTAATGTTGGTTTCGAGAAACAGGCCCCTGGAGTAGAAGGTTATATCTTCAGTCTTCAGTCCAAGTTCAGATAAGCTTATAAGCTTGTAGACTACTACTACTACTAGACTGCACTGATTCCACCTGTACCTGTGGTCAGGTGGTGTATTATTATCTTGGTCTATCCACTTATCCAATGGACAAGGTTATAATTGTAGTGCTGACCATGTTGACCAATTATCTTTATTTGAAAATTAGGGTATCTCCAATAACCTCGCATAAGTGTGAGTGCCCCTTCCCCTAATAGCCCTGACACTTGAGCCAACCATGCATGCATTGGGCGCCGCGCCGATCAGCTGATCCAATATCAAGCTTCCAAAGTTCCAAGAATTAAGAACAAAGCTAAATATCGTCATTAAATTAAATATTTCAAAAATCATGTTACAGGTGTTCCAAAAACTACAATAGATCTAGTAGGTACTCACACACAAATCGTGTAACAGGTTCGCTTGCTCCGCAATGCAATAAAAGCACTGAAATTGATCAGACTCGACCGTGGACAAGGATTTGTTTATGCTCGCCCATCATCGCATCATCACCACACACATGCACATGACTAGCTAGCTAGCTAGCTAGCTGCACAACTACTAGCAAAGATCGTGAATTAGGGAAGAAAGGACACTCTCCCGATTTTGTAGGGTACGGTACGAATACGATCACAGAACTCCTAAAAGACGGAGTTCTGTGGTACGATCATAGGGCACGATGTAACTATGGGGCGCCAAGTGTTCACCGACTTATTCCGTACAAACTTGCCTCATTTTGTGACAAAATTCACCCAAAACTCGTTTTTGTTACAAAATTATTGAACAGCAATTCATTTTGTAACAAAATGAATTTAAAAAGGTAATTTTGTAACAAAAAACTATTCTGTTACAAAATTAACATTACAGAATTATTTTGTCCGATTTCATTTTGTAACGAACATCATTCTGTTACAAAATTAACATGACAAAATTTTCATTTTGTTACAAAAATCATTCTGTTACAAAATGAACATGTCCAATTATATTTTGTAACGAAAATTATTTTGTCCGTTCTCATTTTGTAACGAAAATAATTTTGTTACAAAATTAACATGACGAAATTATTTTGTCCATTCTCATTTTGTAACAAAAATCATTCTGTTACAAAATAAAGATTACAAAATCATTTTGTTCATTTTTATTTTGTAACAAAAATCATTTTGTTACAAAACTATTTTGTCTATTTTCATTTTGTAACAACCTATGGTAACAACCCAGAGCCCTTCATACATGAAGGGCTCTGTAACAACCAGGGAAAGGGCGCCCAACAGCGTTGGGTAGGTAAACTGACGCATTGACTGTGAAAATGACCCAGGGGGCTGAAATACTGTAACAGGAAAGAAACCAGGCGTCTCTATGAATTCTGAAGAGGGAAGAGGCATTGTACCCTTCTTGACTCCAGCTTCTCTGCCTTACATTTTACTGGTATATGTAGTAATACGGGTACTTGTTACTATATAAAACATCACTGAATTTTTGAAACTATATATGGCTCTTTTGTAAGAAAAAGTGGGAAATGTTCTATAGTAATTCAATGAAAGATTGACTAGTGATAAAGTGCCATAACTTGATAATAGATGATGAAACAGTGGTGCCACAACGACCCCCCCCCGAAAAAAAGTTAACATCATCAATATATTGATGTTGTTGACATGAAAATGAACACTTCACAAAAAAGTATATCACCACTCTTTCCAGGAGATAAATTTAGTGAAAGTGTGAAACTGTCAAGAGCCCCTTAATGACCATTAATTCTTGAAGATTTTAACACCACTTTTGTTAGAAATTTGTGACATTCCTTATATCTGTGTATAGTTTTGTATTTCCAACTTCCCAAATGATTGCTGCAGGAGCATGTTACTGAGAGATATACAGTGCATCCAAGAAAAAACAAAACCTTGAAACAAAAGGCTACTGTGACCAAACTATGTGCTCTATGAAAAATAGTTATCCTTTTCACATAAAATAGAAGTATTAAAGAATGTGATGGTATTTCAAAAACAAACATTATGAGTTTGGATAATTATTAGTTTTAAGTTAATGTATCATAATTCTTATTTCTTTTATCCAAAAATATTGGGGGATGATTATACAGGCTATCCCCACCTCAAATTTTGTGGGGGATATATATATATATATATATATGGACACCCATGTACTGAAAGCATAATACTTCCAATTTAAGGAAAATAGAAAATAATTGTCATATAGTGCAAATACTGTGGTCACAACAATCATTCGTTTAGGGTTTTGTTTTTTTCTGAGACTCACTGAACAATGAAGGGATCTAGTTCAATTATAACGAAATGTGGCTTAATTAGAATAAGTGCAGGACTATTTTTGTTTCTGGGAAATCGAAAGAAGTGCAGATTGGGTGTTTTGTAGGGTTTGTTTGAACAATTCACAGCAGAGCACTACATCTTCGACCTGCTCGCCATTGTTTTGCACGTAATGTCAACGTAGTCGCTGGTAAGTTTACCTACCCAACGCTGTTGGGCGCCCTTCCCCATGAGGCCACTTCCGTTACATAAAAATATAATAGGGGGAGTGTCCTATCTTCCCTTTTCACGATCTTTCTTCTTCTTGATTTTTTTTTGTTTGGCAATCAGTCATACTTGACTATTTTTGCCACACACTATACATAATTATGTAGACCTACTTAACATTTTTTTTTTTTTTTTTTTAAATATCGGTATTCTTTAAACGAGAGAAAGAAAGAAAGAAAGAAAGAAAAAAACACACACACACACAAAAAAAAATATAACCATATGCACACACCCACACAAACACATACAGTCAAAATGTATAACATTTCATCTTTAGAGTAGTTTACATGACCTTTTTTTTTTCAATGCAAGAGCTAGAGAGAGGGAAAATTATGAACAAGAGAATGAAGCCAAACACTCCAAATGATACACAATTTAATTTTAAACAAAAAGTTAACTTGGACTGAAAAGAAACAGACAAAGCAAGAAGAGCTCCCTCCCGCACCCGTACCGCAGTGCGGGGGTACGGCTGTCCCGTTGATGGGCACATGGGGACACATGGACCCACCAACATCTGTGATAAGACAGATAGTTAATTCACAGGGCCTAGTAAGAACGGCCCTCACCCTCCCATGATGCGCTTGCTACGAATCCATCATGTGATCACGTTCACGTCACGTCGTCACGTTACACGACATATTGTAAATACTAGCCCTAATCTCACGAAGGGTAGGGTGTAACATTGGCGAAATACCCCCTCTTACTGGCGAAGTGTCGGGTCCAATTTACCCGACACTAAATTTTAAAAAATTGCTACTAGCTAGCTATAGCCTAGTATCAAGGCTGGGCCGAGCCAGTATTTCAGACACAACAGTTCTGCACCGGGGTGGAGATTCCTTTTCTTCTATAACAGGCCAGGAGCTTGTCCAGAAATATAGTCACCCCATTTACCACTGATCTCTACGGGTCCGCTCGCTATTCAGGACCGCTATTCATAGAAAACCGCTATTCATTTAACACGCGTTATGAATAGCGGTCCTTATGAATAGTTATGAATAGTGGTCCTTATGAATGGAGGTCCTTATGAATAGCGAGCGAGGTAATTTGTCTATGTTTTGCTCGCTATTTAGAAGGACCGCTGTTCATACAAAACCGCTATTCATTTAGTCACGCGTTATGGATAGCGGTCCTTATGAATAAGTGGTCCTTATGAATAGCGGTCCTTATGACTAGCGAGGTTAAAAATCCGTAGAGATCAGTGCATTTTACCAAGGCCATACGATTTTAAAGTTACCCTGCCTATTTAGTTGATTTGAATAAAAGCAGAACAACGAGAGAAACAGATTAGTAAATGTTTGAGTAAAATCCGATTTGAAATAAGAAAGTTATGACTTTTTGAAGTTGTAATCAATCAAACACATATTGGCAACTTCGTGACGTTTCTTGCGAGCTCCTCTCCTATTTTGCTTGAGTACAGAAAATTTCATAAGTTTTATTTTCTTAGTTTCTGACTACATAAGGAATTTTTGTGTGAAACATGAGCAATTATTATATCTAAGGTGCATGTAATGTTTGAATAATTTCTTCAGAGATAATGGAAATTGATGATTTTTGGGGTAGGGCCTATAGGGCAAATGGGATCACTGAACTCTATGACATAGAGTTCATAGAGTTCAGTGAATGGGATAGGAGCTCGCATGATACGTCACGGAGTTGCCAATTTGTGTTTGATTCACTATTCATTACAACTTCAAAAATTCATACCTTTTGCTTATTTCTTATCGGATTTTGCTCAAACCTTCCCTGATCTGTTTCCTTAATTTTCTGATTCTTTCAGAACCAACTTGTAATCAGAGTGGACTTTCCCTGAAAAGTTGTCAGCCTGATCGTAGCTGTCGAGTTTAGGCCCCCTGCAGAGCCCCCGAAAAATTAAAGTCGGGTCTATTTCACCCCATCTCTGAGTCCATGCATTAGGAAGAAGTATGATGTGGACATTACAAAACACCAAAAAATGACAACAATATCCTTTGGGATGGGGTGTCAGACCGGGCCCCTAAAAATTGGGGTAAATTTTTCTCCTTGAAGCCACTTAGATAGTCTAAGTAACTTTAATGGGTCAAATTTGATGGGCAAAATGGAGTGACTGTTTCGGGACAGGCTAAAGATTTTCGCATTATGTGTAACATATTAAATTATTGCAAGTAATATCAGGAGTGATCAGGCACTCTCAGTGTGGCGGGGGGTGGGGGTACACATTTCCAGATTTTTTTTTGTTTTTGTTTTGTTGTTGTTGTTGTTGAAAATTTTAAAAATTATTCCGGCCGCCGGAATCCCACCGGCCCTCCTAAGACCGATTCCCCCATGCACACTCCCCTCCCCCCCCCCTCGCCTATGGGCATGACGCTACGGCACGTGCCCTCATCGAATTTGGCAAGAATTAGAGAAAAAAGGAAATAGGAGAGGAAAAAGGGAATGTAAAAAGAAGATGATAAGACAGATAGTTAATTCACAGGGCCTAGTAAGAACGGCCCTCACCCTCCCATGATGCGCTTGCTACGAATCCATCATGTGATCACGTTCACGTCACGTCGTCACGTTACACGACATATTGTAAATACTAGCCCTAATCTCACGAAGGGTAGGGTGTAACATTGGTGAAATACCCCCTCTTACTGGCGAAGTGTCGGGTCCAATTTACCCGACACTAAATTTTAAAAAAAGTATTGCAAATCTACAGGCTCTTGGAAGCCGGGGGTGCTGGGGGTGCTGCAGCACCCCCGGATTTTTTTTTTTTTTTTTTGTTTTTTTGAGAGGGTGCATGCGCAGCACCCCCTAGAAGGCTGAGGATGCTAGGGTGCTGCAGCACCCCCAGATTTCTTGGAGGCTAGGGCACTTGCCACAGGCAAAAACGCAAAAGAGAGAAAGGTAGAAACTTTTGCAGTATTAATTATTCGCCCCCAATCCGTAGGGTAATGTGCATTAGAAATTGAGTTTTTCTTAGGTTCAAAATACGAAATATTTCAAAAGCTCGGTCGCTTTGCTCCCTTGCATGTACTGCTTCAGGATCTCTTATTTTCGCATTCCATATTGGCTTTATAAACATCATTTTAAAAAGGTTTAAAATTGAAAAAATATTATTCTCATTGCTTTTTTCCCTATTATTATTCATCAGTCTCCTTTGTTTACATTGCGCCTGCCCCCTCCCCAATATAGAATAAGTGTATAAGATATAGTGTTTTCAAAGGTTCACAATTTGAAAGAAATTATAACTTCATGCTGTATAGCTGAAAGTCCTTTACTATATTTCTCCTGGATTTTCGTTAATATTCCCCCCCCCCCCCCCCATTTGGGAACAATGGAATAGAAGACGGTTTGCCAATTTCCCAAACTCTAAACTGTACCGGTCGATACAGTGCTCGCTTGCGAATATTTTTGTAAGTAAAATGCTTAAGAAATTGATTTTTTAGGCTTAAAAATGCAAAAAGGAAATTAATGGTGGAGTGAGGTGATTTCATTTTTTGCACAGAGCAATCATACAGAAGGTGCCTTTAGTTTGGAACCTAAAAATTATATTCACATTTTCACTTGCCTTCACTGAAATTTTTGTAATTAAATTGGTGATTTTCTTTTTAAAAATCAGGGCAATTTAAAGTTGATTTCTATTGTGCCAACCATGATGGTGCATTAGTTTGCAGAATGACCTACAACAATAAAAGTTGATCTCAGGGTCTGCACCCCCCCCCCCCCCCTGTGCAATTTTTTTTTTCTTTGCCAAGGACTTAACGAAACAATTTGTAATAATATAAGTTGTGTATCTACGGGGGACTGAGCGCACGTGCCCCGAATGACAATATTGGAGGGGCTAAAAATGCAAAAGAGAGAAAGAAAGAAAAGAAAATAATATTGCCCTTGCTTCAGGATCTCGTTATTTCGCTCCCCGGTACCATATAGGATAGTGTTTTTGAAGGGCTTAAAATTGATAAATAATTATCACTGCCCCTTTGCTCGCCATCGTGTAAGTTTTATCATCCTCTTGATATTGCGCCCCAGTTCGATTAAGAGTATAAAATCGCTTTTGCAAAGGTTCAACATTTCAAAGAAATGTCAAATTTCGATCGTCTTCCTTAATATCTCGACTATTTCTTAATGGTTTCCATCAATTTTGCCCCCATTTGCGAAGGAAGTGAATAGAAAACCGTTTGTCAATGCTCATGTTCGGATCTCTACCTCTCGATCGCAGTGCTTATTACAAATTTTACTGTGTAAATTGCATGATAAATTGCGTTTTGAGGGTTAAAAATGCACACACAAAAAATATCTACCACTCGTTCGCTTTGTTCTCTCGCTTGTACAATGACGTGAATAATTGGGGGGGGGGGGTAGGGCGCAACTTTATTGTTTGCCACGGGAGCCATAATTCCTGGATAATCAACTGAATAAAACAATTCTGCTCACAGCACCCCCAGTGAAAAAAATCGTTCCCATGCAGGGGCCTGCAAATCTACGAATACTGCACGTCTCGAACCCGACACTTCGTCAATAAGAGGGGGTATTTCACAAACGTTACACCCTTTAGAATTTAGGGCTATTATAAGTATTCACGACAGGTCGTGTAACGTGAAGACGTGTCGTGACGTGAACGTGATCACACGATGGTCCGTAGCAAGCCCCCGTGGCGCCAGTGCCACTCATGCTTGGTCTGTTGATCTGAGTGATATTTTGTTTATAAATAGCCTGGCATTTCCTCCAATGTTCCCGGCTGAGGAGCCTCAGACCATGGATGTATAATTATATACAACGAACAACTTTACTTTAACTGTATCCATGGTACAGCGAACACTCAGACTCAAATATTAATGGCCTCATAGACCATCCGGCCCCCGGTTTATCCACTAATACATTCCCCCCCCCCCCCTTTTTAATCATGAAAAAACACAAATGACTCTTTCAATCATTATGGAGCATTTATTTAAAAGGAAAATGTACCCAAAGTGCTCTTAAAGTCTCTTAGATTAAAGAGAATTTTTATAAAAATTTCCTTGTTTGGTGGTAATGCGACCTCGCAACTTATAGGTTTGAAGCAAACCGTCAAAAAAGTAAACAGAACTAATATTGTAACACGTACGAAGCCCAACAGATGAATATGAACCCTCTCTAATATTATGCAAAGAAATTAAATTAAACTGTCCAATACTTTCAATCACGACGCAACGAGGCAAAACAATTTGCTCGCTTGCGTAAATCAAATGCATAAGCGTATACGAGGAGGGGGCTGGGGGCTGCACCCCCCGAATTTTTTTAGAGGCAACCGCCATCTCATATCGGTGCCCAAATATGTACCCGGAAAGCTGATATTCGGGCAAAAAGTGGTAACCGTCCTACAGGAACGCCATGATAATTACTTTCAAATTATGGGTGAAAGGAGCATTAGACGTCTTTCCCACCCAAACCCTTCCGACGCAAATTAGGACCTGCATAAAGGATTTTTTTTTCTTTTTCTGAATCAACATTGGTTCGGATGGTTTTGTGCCCCCCCCCCCTGTTAAAAAAGTCTGACTACGCCAGTGATCTTTGGCCTTTACCGGGCAAAAAATGCCTCTCGATCTCCTGGGATGAGAGTTAGTCTTCAGGCCTAATCATGCTCCTGCATGCCACCATTCTTTCCTCCATGGTCAGATGGTTTATCATCATGAGGTGGAAGCTAAGGGGGGGGGGGGGCAGTGACGCAGATGTGGCTTGGACGGGGGTGTGCGACTGGAGCATTGAGACCCAGATCTATTTTTAAGTGTCATTTTGCCAGAAAAGGATACTCATTGTTAGGGACTTTAGATGAAAAAGTGAAATGGTTTGAACTATCATGATTATTTTTGCATCTGGAAATCATTGCACTTTAGCAATAATATGGGTTCGGTATTATTCTGCAGAAAATAGTATACTATTTATACTATAGTATACTTAAACCATGGTTAAGGCCAAGATCCAAAAGAAGGGCCATTCTTCGGGATTTTCCAACACAAATCACACCCCGGCATGTTCGGGATTAAAAAAAAAACAGAACTACCCATCTGCACATCCCTGTTTGAAGTTTGGAGTTTGAAGTTTATTTCTTCCACCTTTACATAAAAAACAATTCAGATTTTAAAAGCATAATAATGTCTATTTCAAAACGTACGGGGGTGGGGCTGGAGCTGATAAGCTGCGGGAAGGTGCCCAAACTTATGATTTCTGTACATTTTCACCCCAGAAAAGTGTCAACAATTTTTTTTCTCGCTTGCTGGCTCACTCTCAAACTATAGTTTTGACGCGGAAATGGGAAAGTTTATATTTGGGAAAAAGCCAATGATCATATCCCTCTCACAAAAAGGGGCCCGTATGCCTGTAGATCTTACCCCTGTAATACATTCGTTAAGGAATTAACTTTGGGTTGTTTCATTCAGAATACTCCCTTTGAAAAGAAAAGAAAAACAAACAACAAAAAATACCAAACGAAGAAACGATAATCATAATCTCAGTGCGAGGGAGGCAGTAAACTACAGCTAAATATTATTGTTTGAAAAGCCTGAATCGAGACTATTTAGATTGAACCAAATCGAATCTTGAAGTTGAGTACTTTTGGACTGGCTTTTTAGTCTAATTACAAAGAGCTATCTTAAACCTGGTGTGAACAGGTAGTTTGAATGTGTCTTTAGCTTTGTTTCTTAGAAGAGTTCCAGTAGGGTCTAGATCTTCGTTTCATAATGGCATCTGCTCGACAGCTTAGCAAAAGTGGTGGCCTGAAGTCGGCTGCCAGTCGTCAAAAGTTGAAACAGCAGCAGATTCCGAGCGATCGAGGTGTTGCTGGTGTAGCCGGGAGTTCAGGCGAAGGATCCAGTGCCTATCCGTACATGAAAGAAGAGCTCGTGTTGACACTGGGCGAGGTATATTTCTAATTAATCTAAACTTTAATTTTAAAAACAATGATTGTCGTTAGAATTTAGTGGGCCATATCGTGAAATCTGTCTCTAGAGACATAAAGTATTCCGTACCTGAATTTCCACACACACACTGCGGTTCACTGATTTTCAATGGATCTCTTTGTTCGATGCGAAACGAGCGTATTGCACAGCTAGCTATCAGCTACTCTCTCACTCACCGTCACAAGTCTCTCGGACATGGGACAATAAATGCTTTGACAAACTTTTCTCGTATCATGTTCACTCTCCAATTAATATCATAATGTACTATAATATACTTATCGTCTTTTCTGTCTCCGCTTATGGGGTTTCACATTGTTTTAACACGGGCTGGTGACAAAAAGGAGGATAAGGTATAAGACAGTTGGCTGTCTGCCATACACTCGTGCATCAAGTTCACGGTGCGTATCACAATACACATGTATAATACCTTATCGTTCTTTCTGTCTCCGCTTATGGGTTTTTCATTGTTTTAATACAGGCTGGTGACAGAAAAGACGATTAGGTATAGACAGTCTTAATCTTATCGTCTTTTCTGTCTCCGCCTATGGGTTTTTGCAATGCTTTAACACGCGCTGGTGACAGAAAAGACGATTAGGTATAGACAGTCTTAATCTTATCGTCTTTTCTGTCTCCGCCTATGGGTTTTTGCAATGCTTTAACACGCGCTGGTGACAGAAAAGACGATAAGTATATAGAGATGTGATCTCGATATGAAATACATGTATTGATCTATTGCGTGAATAGGTAACTGTCTAAAAGTGGCAGAGTGGTTTTGAAGAGGAGGGAAAAGGAAGTTGATGGAATATACAGGTTAATTACAGTTAATTTCGTTTAAAAGTGGTGACAGAAAAGACGATAAGTATATAGAGATGTGATCTCGATGTGAAATATTGATCTATTGCGTGAATAGGTAGGCCTAACTGTCTAAAAGTGGCAGAGTGGTTTTGAAGAGGAGGGAAAAGAGGGGTTGATGGAATATACAGGTTAATTACAGTTAATTTCGTTAAAAAGTGGTGACAGAAAAGACGATAAGTATATAGAGATATGATCTCGATGTGAAATATTGATCTATTGCGTGAATAGGTAGGCCTAACTGTCTAAAAGTGGCAGAGTGGTTTTGAAGAGGAGGGAAAAGAGGGGTTGATGGAATATACAGGTTAATTACAGTCATTTCGTTTAAAAATTGGTGACAGAAAGGACGATAAGTATATAGTATGATCCCAAACTAATCGAACATTGCCTTATGGAACAATACTTACTGTTCAATTACAAAAGAAATGAAAATCAAATGATTGATATTGGAAGTAAAGATATATACTCAGAACTAACCTCCGTAATTCCTGAAATTACAAAACACGATGCGATGGAATTCGAAACAGTTGCCAGCGCCAGCGGAAGGTTCCGCAGCTAGAGAAAGGGGTAAGGGAACTTGACCGTGCAGCAGTCATGCCGTTCATGTGCCGTGGTATGAACAGGGTCCTGCAAAATATATCAAAGTAAATTATATCAAAATTTGACAGTCATATTTCTTTAACAGTTTAGTCATGACCTAAAAACAAGAATAATTCAATTTTCATTTGACTGACAAAATAAGACAATGTGATTATTTTTAATGGCTTAGTAATCGTTATAACTGACTAAATAAATGGAATTTATTTTCATTGTTAGCGAACTTACCTAGTTCGAGGTGATTCGCTTTGCTGCCGTCAGGTTTGGGGGAAGAAAGGGCCGTGGGCGTGGGTATACTGTCGCACTGTGCCGTAGTGAAAAATGAATCCTGCAGAAATGATATATTTGCTTAACATGAATTTTAACGAAATAAATCTATTTACATGTAATATATTAAAATCTCTGAAGGAGAAAACAGGTATTGCCTTGGATTATTCAATTTTATACGTCAGGCCTAAAGAGTTGCATGCACATTTAAACGGAAGTAGAATTAACTATCTTTTGAATAGGATATAATTTTCAATCCCTAATAATTGTAACTGACTAAATAAATGGAATTTATTTTGATTGTTCACGAACTTACCTAGCAATTCTGTATTGTTGGCATTTATTTAGTCAGTTGTAACTGATTTAATGTAATGATTTAGATACATTTATTTTACTAAGAATAAATGTTCTCTTTTCAATAAGTTTACATTTCTTTTGTCAACTACAAATGACAACTGCCATTTATTTAGTCTGAAGGAAATGTAGGCATATTCCTATAAAATATAATAGTTAACGTTTATTTAGTCAGTAGTGAAATACATTTAACTAAAATTATTTGTAGAATTAAACAATCCCATTTGATTTATCAGGGGTTGACATTTATTTAGTTATACAAACTACATTATTTACATAATAGCCTGCAAATAATTATTACGAAAATGAAAAAGGGAAAGATAACCGAGGTAGAGATAGAGCGCCAGAAATTATGATCAGGACTTGCGAATGTGAGAGCGAAAAAGAAAGGGGGGGGGGGGAGCTGCCACGCGCATGCGCAGCTCGCTAGCGCTCGCGATTGTTCGCGAGCTGTATATAGCGATGTAGCTCAAGCGAGAAAAGATCGCTTCAAGTACAAGTCTCCTTGTTCAGACCCAGTGTTGAGACTAATCGCTTGTCAGAAGAAATCTTGTACCCCAGATCTTTTTTGTCTCCGGTGACAGATTTCACGATAATGCCATTTAGTGTTATTTAGACTTATAAAGTCTGTTCATGCCTGGGTAATTTGGGGTAATAGTAAAAGTAAAAAAAAAATGAAACTGAAAAATGAATTTTAACATTAGCCATGGCATAGCATATACTGTATAGCCCCACTCACGGGACCATCATTATGGGCCTGTGTCAATTTTGGCCTGTCATGGCCTCTAAGTTGAAGAGGTAAAAACACCAATATAATCGGCAAAATTTTGAGAAAATACTTCCTTCTACATTTTAGAATGATAGAATATCTAATTTCATGCACTCACACTTATGCGAGGTTAATAATAATATATTAATGAATTTCATGCTAGATCCTTCAATAGGATCTTTATCATCTTGATCAAGTGAAATTTTCAGGCTGTTTTTGGTTGTTGATCTTGCTCCTCTCCTGCATACATATGGGCAAGATATCACACACTTGCCTATGGGAGGCAATTGCTGACGGTATGAAGGTACCGAGTGCGAGGTTATCTCCAATAACCTCGCATAAGTGTGAGTGGTATAGCCATGATAGGCATAGAGTAGAAACTCTTGGGCCTGTTTCTCGAAACCAACGACAGGACAGTCGTAACTTTATCCGCCAACTACGGAGATGTCTATGATCCTCCTAAACTGTTTCACAAAGAGCTTACTAGCTAGACATCTCGTGATATCGATACTATCGGCAAGAATAGGAGCCGACACCTAGCCTTGGTTGCAATTACACTATATTTTAAAAAGCTAAATTTAACTCAAACTGCAAATATTTGAATGAATAATGAAATTTAAAAATCTAAATAGAAGAACGGTATAATAGATGCCAAAAACTGTTTAAATTATGTAAATAATACAATGGATTCACTTGTAAGTTGAAAAATATAAGCTATTGATTTCATGATCGGTGAGACAGTTTTACTTTAGATAGGTACCCCCCCCCCCCCCGATGTCGTCATTTGATAGTTTATCAAATACCCATATATTTTCATAGTATTTATAAGATGCTATGAAAGTTTTAAACAGTGTTTTCAGGCTTGATTATGATATTGCAATTACAAAGATATTCATATTATAAGTTTAAACACGTATATTTCAAAGTATTCATTTTAAATATTAATATAATTTATGATCAACGCTGATATGGGTCTGAAAAGCACAGAATATGCCTTAGATTATGGCTGGCCTATGGTGCCATATTACGGTTCCCTCGTCGGATTTTAGTTCATCAAAGAAATCTTTATTTTGTTTATAGAAACCATTCACGAAGATCTTTTAATAATTAATTTTCATGTCATGATACAAGAAATACAGTGTGATTTTCATTATGGTATAGCATGTCATTTTCATGCTAATCGATCAGATATGAAAGACCGTAAAATAGCTTTGCCATCAGAAGATAAGAGATTTAAATCCATTTTTTTAATAATATAAAAACATACCTAGCAAGAGTTATGAATTTATATTTTTTTCTAGATTGTAACACTTCGCATTGCTTTAATCAGTAGGCTTGCATTTTGTTCTTGCCCAATGTTTATTTGTCGATAGTATAATATTTTGTTTTTAGTTTCTAATGATGGGATTAATTTTTACAAGTTTTGGATTAACTTCTTTATTTTTATCCCACCTCATTTCTATATAGGCCTAGCAGTTTATCATTGTTTCCTGTTATTTTGGTTTTCTTTATTTTCATGATTTTGAAGACAAAAAAAGTTCCTTTCGTATTGAAATGACCTCAATCAAACTGTTTTGTTTTTGTATGTTTATCAATTAGAATGTTGAAAGAGTGTTGATTCACTATACAGTAGTTCAGTGGAGACAAGCCTTTAGTAGAAACACTGCGTAATGCGTATTGTCATATAATTTTCATAATATAAACATGGATAAATTCCAGATTAAGCAAATGTGTAGAAATATGATTTTGAAAGAGTTGTAAAAGTATGTAGCGTCCCTTTTTGCCGACCATAATCTACCCAATAAATAACATGTGATGGCGCTGTACGTCGACTAAAAAAGATATGACAGGGTTGGAAGCGTCATAAGTCCTTAGTCAGGAAATTGTCACGCATCTTGGTAAAGACGTCCTCATGAAACACGTAGCGGACAACTAGAGAACTAGTGCTGACTTAGTCAAGAACTTAGACATATGACAGTTTCGAGAAACAGGGGCCTGTTTCTCGAAACCAACGACAAGACAGTCATAACTTTATCCGCCAACTACGGAGATGTCCATGATCTTCCTAAACTGTTTCACGAAGAGCTTACTAGCTAGACATCTCGTGATATCGATACTATCGGCGAGAGTAGGAGCCGACACATAGCCTTGGTTGCAATTACACTATATTTTTAAAAGCTAAATTTAACTCAACTGCAAATATTTGAATGAACTATGGAATAAAAGAAAATAGAAAATGTAGAAGGGTATAATAGATGCCAAGCACTTTTTAAATTATGTAAATTACATGATGGATTCGCTTGTAAAATGAAAAAATTATGAGTGATTGATTTCATGATCGGTGAGCCAGTTTTACGTTGGATAGGTACCCCCCGGATGTCGTCATTTGATAGTTTATCAAAATAAACCCATATATTTTCATTGTAATAATAATATGCCTTGAATGTTTTACATAATGTTTTGGGGCTTGAGTATGATATGGAAATTACAAAAATATTCATGTTATAAGTTTAAACACGTATATTTCAAAGTATTCATTTTAAAAATCGTCGATATAATCTATGTTTACACTGATATGGGTCTGAAAACCAGAGAATATGCCGTTGACTATGGCTGGCCTACGGTGTCATATTACAGTTCCCTCGTCGGATTTTAGTTCACCAAAGAAATCTTTTATAGAAATCATTTACGAAGATTGCCCAATTATTTGTTTTCATACAAAAAGCACTCTTGTAATTATTATATAAGAAGTAACATGTGATTTTCAAGTTTATTATGGTAGCACGTAATTTTTCATGCTAATTGATCAGATATAAAGGACCCATATCGTAAAATAGCTTTGCAATCAGAAGTTAAGAGACTTACTAAATTCATTTTGACATAAAACATACCTGGCAACAGTTATGAATTTATATAAATTTTTAGATTATAATACTTCCCATTGCTTATCAGTAAGGCTTGTATTTTTTTCTTGCCCAATGTTTATTTGTCAATAGTTTTTTTTTTTTTCCAGTTTCCAATGATGGGATTAATTTGACAAGTTTTGGTTTAACTTTCTTTTTTTTTTAATCCCACCACATTTTAATGCAGGCCTATCTCCTGTCAGTCTATTATTGTTATGGTTTTTATTATGGTTTCCTTTTTCATTTGAAAAAAAAAGTTCCTTTCATATTGAAATGACCTCAATTAGACTATTGTTGTTTTTGTATTTTTATCCATTAGAATGTGGAAAGAGTGTTGATTCACCAGAGTTAAGTGGAGACAAGCCTTGAACAAAAACACTATGTATTTTCATATAATTTTCATAATATAAACATGGATAAATTCCAGATAAAGTGAATGCGTAGAAAGAGTTGCATAGAAGTATGTAGTGCCCTTTTTGCCGACCATAATCTACCCAATAAATAACATGTGATGGCGCTGTACGTCGACTAAAAAAGATATGACAGGTTTGGAGGCGTCATAAGTCCTTAGTCAGGAAGTTGTCGCGCATCTTGGTAAAGACGGCTTCGTGAAACACGTAGCGGACAACTAGAGAACTAGCGCTGACTTAGTCAAGAACTTAGACATATGACAGTTTCGAGAAACAGGCCTCTGGTGTGCGGCCACTTAAGACAAAATCCAATTTTAGCACTCTTTATTCCAGAATTATTTTCACTTTTTACCCAAATAATGGAAGTTCATAATGTAACTGAGCAAACATATAATTCCGAAAAAAAATAAAGAGTTGCCACACTCATAGCAACATTACTATACTTCGTGTGTAGACTCTAAGCAGTCATCACTCACACTTATGCAAGGTTAATATATTAACCTCACACTTTGTACCTTCATACCGCGATGAATTGTCTCTCATAGCAAATGTGTGATATTTTGCACCTATGTGTGCTGGAAAGGAGCAAGATCGCCAGCCAAAAACAGCCTGAAAATTTCACTTTGATCAAGATGATAAAGATCCTATTGAAGAATCTGGCATGAAATTGGATATTCTATCATCCTAAAATGTAGAAGGAAGTATTTCTCAAAATTTTTCTGCTTATATTGGTGTTTTTACCTCTTCAACTTAGAGGTCGTGACCACCTCCAAAATTGACACAGCCCCACATAGTGATGGTTCCCTGAGTGGGCAGTCATACACCTCAACATTTTCAAACACCACTGCACAAAAGTCACCAACATTCACTCAAAATTGGCATTTAATTAACAAAAACTGACACCAACATATCCATGAAATACAATAAATTCAACTCACCGATGTTCTTGTTAAAAATATCAAATTTTCATCACCTTGCTATTTGCATACAATGAGCATTTAGATCTGCTTGGGTAGGCCTTGTGAACATGTACAAAACTGCCGGTGCAATGTGGATGCCCACACAAAGAGTGGCCTCTAGTGCTGTGGTAGCCTGCCTAGCAGTACTAGATCTAGACAGAAAAATCCGTCTGGAGGAGTTTTATAACATTTTTTTGACTTTTGAGGCTCTCCTCCAAGACAGACGGAAGCCTCCCATAGTCTCTGTAGTCGAGTACCTCTCCCGCCTGCCTTAAGCGTTGTGTCTATGGACAAAAAGTATGAGGTACTGTATAAGCTGTTTTTTTCGCGTACAGATATTTTCGCGATTTTGGACTAGGTAGGGAAATTCGCGAGGGTTTAATTTCGCGATTTTTGTGATGTTTTTGTTACTTTAAACAGCCATATATTGAAGTGGAAATTTTCGCGAGGACCGACTCGCGAAAATTGCGAAAATAAAACCACCACGAAAATAACCACTTATACAGTACCTCACCCCAACCCGTGATTTAAAATCCAAATTCATAAATAAAAAAATATTACATGGAATATAATGATCATCATTTACTCAATATAATGCAACCACCTGATTTTTGAAATGATCCAAGATTTACAGGAAATTACCCGTTTTCCCATGTTGTCGACGGGGTTCTTGCAAGTGAATCGAGGTGAATGGAATACTAGTATAGTGAACACGTGCGTGCGTACGCGTATGTAGGTCCCAGCTCAGCAGTGGAGCTCTGCACTCAAATGCAGTCAAAGCTGATAAATTTGTTGTTTCACCGTATTGTGGTAAAAATATCACAAATACCACGTAAGATAATTTCACAAACCTTACTTAAAATGCAATAAAAATTCATAAACTTGCGTGAAGGAGGATGAATTTTACGATTTGAATATTTTCCGATGAAAAAAAAAAAGAATATTATATCGTGAACGATCTTTTGTCCCATGTTGAAGCACTGCTGCGTGTGCACATTGGTAACTGGCACTCCGATTTTCGAGAGGCCAGCACTGAGAAAAAATTATTTGTGACATTCTATCGCGTTGTTTTTTTGCCAAAGAAATATTGAAAACGTACAAATTTTCACTCCTATTGCAAGTTTTTTGATTTTCATATTATATTTATATTACTTTATTATCTAACTCTTTAATTTATCATTGCCCTCAGAATGATGGATACTACCTTTACATTTTTTACCATGGTTTTTAGAACACTTTATACACTATATGCTTTACAGAAAGATGCCCCTGAAATTGGAAGTGATAATTAATTTCTTACCTTAAAACATTAAGTGAGTGAGATAACTTGGAATGCACCTATGGGAAGATGTAAATACCTTATCCAACCTTATGAATTTACTTTTAAACAATGTCGGTACTATTTCAGAATTTTTACAGCAGAACAATAGTGCTAGTGCAGCAAGCAGCTAGGAGTAGCAATGAATCCTCTTTGTGGGACATAGCAGATGGGATCTACAAAGATGGAGAAAGCTACATCAACAAAGAGTCTCAAATGAGAGCATTTGCCCTTCTCATGTACCACAAAGGTCTAGAAAACGACAAGAATGCTGAAATTCTGGCCAAGCTGTGCTCCAGACTGGCTCCCTTAGAGGCAGAAGGCCTCAAGTTTAGAAGTCCTCTGCTGAAGCAACTTCAGGTAAGCCTTCAGATCATAAGTTTGCAAGGGATTGGAATATCACTATAAGAGTTCGAGTAGCCAGGTGAAATACTGCTCTCCATTTATGATTAGTCTAAATTGATATCCAGGGAAGATGATTTGACATTTGCTCTGAGAATTATTTCGTCAAAGATGTAAGATTAGCCCATAAGGTTAGGATTGCAGTTGGTTTTGTAGGTATGGGTTAAGTGAAGTGTTTGGTCCAGGGATGAAGTTAAGAATTTACATTGTACTTAGTGTAGGATAATGACCATAGAGCAAATGTCACTGGAGCATGTGTCATAAAACCCCAGAGAGTACAATTTTCAAATTGTTCATGAATTTGACTTCTGTATTCCAATCAAAAATAAGCTTGACAATCATATATCAACAACCTTGTGCTGGAGGTCAAGACACAACAATTTGCGTCGCTCACATTGCAGGAAGACTTCACCTCCCGTGCTACCTGGAAAGACGTAGATCCAACCCGATGGCTTGCCTTTACTTGCTACATGTGCTGCCTCTTCAGACACCTCAAGATTAGAGACAGCTACATCAACGCCTTGGTTGAGCCTGTTTATACCTGCCTAGACACAGTAAGTTGAATTTCCATTATTAAGATCTCCAAATTCATTGGCTTCAATGAATATGATGTCATTGGTAATAGGCTTGGAAAAGCTCAAGTTTTGTTCATGTTAACAAAACCAATAGGATGTAATGAATTGAATTAATCTTTGTTAACCTCATAATTAGAGATATTAATTTGTATTGAATGTGATGGTTTTAAATAAATTACTGCTTTGCAAATTGATTTATTAATATTGTGTATATCTGCTATTTATTCTTACAGCTTGTAATAGATGCTGATTCAAGTGATGAAGAAATGAAATGTGGCTGCAACCAGGTAAGCTCAAGTCACAGAATGTCAACTTTTCTATAGTCTTCCTGTCATTAGTAACTCTCTCTATGATCTTGCTTTTTTTTGGTGATTTTTAAAATATTTCTCTTTTCTTTCTCTTTTTCTCCTTCCTTTAAGACCTGTTTATCTTCTTTTCTTCACTTTTTTTTTAAATTTCACGTGTCTTTCTTTCTCTGTCTCTGTAGTCTGATTGATTCTTTTCAAGTTAAGTGTGTGTTGATACTGTCATTTCTTAAGTCAAATGCAACATGTCTTCTTGTGTCTTTAAATTCTTTCTCTGCATCACCCTTTTGAAAAATCTGTTATCCATTCAAGTCTGAATTTCTTGCAACAACATTCTATCTGAACTAATTATACAGAAGAAATGCCATTATCTATGTCGCATTGCTGTAGAAGTAAAATGTTCTGAATTCTTATTAATCTGATGTGACGCATTTCTTTGTGTGTCCTCTCTCAGCTCAAGGAGCTGGGACCCACACTTGACGAGATGAAGCCTGGACAGATGGACACCCTGATCAACATGATGAAGGAGAAACTACTTGGACCCAAAGCCTCCCACTTCTCCCGTCTCCTCCTTCTAGAGGTCATTGAACTCAGAGCCAGCGGGTGGCACTTGAATGACACACAGCAGCAATACTATTCTGAGGTCTTCTGCTAGCAGTTGCCAAAGTGATTTTTTAAAAATTTCTTCTATGTTTTCTCTGGGTATTGTTTACTTTCAATGATAAGCTTTAGAAGCTCTGTGAGTGTACAGTCAAGTGCACTAGTGTTAATGCTCATGTGAGTCTTGGCAAAAATGCTCCTTTGATTTTGTGTGCTAGATATTATGATATTGATGGGCTATTACATACAACATCGTCAATTCATATTTCTTAAAGGAGGCAATAGTGTGCAAGCCAACTATGTCATATCCCAAATTGAAAAAAAAAAAAAAAAAAAAAAAAAATGGTATTGGTACAGTTTTTAGTAGCATTAATTTGATTCTCTAATTATAGTCAGCATGAAAACAAATCAAGAATAATGTCCAGAGGTGTAAGGATACATGTATAATCTCCCACAATCACAACATGAGAAATTCAGCATTTGCTGAACAATATCTATATCAAAATGTTCAAATACTTCATTGGTCTTTGCCAGGCAATTCAATGTACCCAAATAGTAATTGTTCATTTGTATCTTCAGTTGCAAAGACTTACAAACCAATGCTTCAACTGTGAATATAAGTACATGTCGCGTATCATTTTGAATGATAGATAATCATACTTTTTGCAGCCTCATTAAATTGATGTCTCTTATGGCATGCAATACATACATTCACACTAGACCAATCCCTGCTAGCTGTACACATTGTTCTTGGAAATAGTGAGCTTTGGATTTTAGTTTATACAGCATTCACAGTAAACATGATTAGACACTTACAAATATTCTTAAATATCTCAGGTCGATGGACCAAATTTGGAATGTTATTTTATGATCAGTTGATCATGCAAGAAATACATACCATTGAATGACATTTAATTGTATCAACAAGAAAGATTGTCTTGCCATTAATGAAATATCATTGCCCTAAGAGAAGAAAATATGTGAGTTAAATAAAATTTTGCCCCTCCTAGAATCCAGCTATTTTAGCTCTAATGTGAATTAGCTTTAATTTCACATATTGCAGTACAAGCTCCCTTTGATATGAGGTTGGCGATATATTTTAGAAGACAAAGGGCAAGTATACTGGAAAAATATATCAAGTATTTATATAATATTGAATGGCCTTGAGTGGGATACAAGGATATATCGCACGAGCTATGAGCATATTTCACGAGTCGGCAGGACGAGTGAAATATTTTCAAAGCGAGTACGATATATCCTTGTGTCCCACGAGAGAAAAGCCATTCAATATTATTATTATTAATTGTATGATACCTATTTCCTCAATTTTCACCATTACATGTCCTTATGTTTTTGTATTGACTTCGACATAAAACACAGACCTGTAGAAAAACATTTTTGTCCTTACCCAAGCATTTTGCAAGAGCTGCGCGCATACATCCATTATCTTAACCTTTGCGTATTTAAGCGCGTATTCACTTTTTTATGCGTCACGCGCACCCCAAACCATGAGATATGGAGATATATTGCACGGTCATCTGGGTACTTTCACACAAACCATGGGATATTGTTTTAAAATTGCACGGTCATCCGGGAACTTTTGCGCAAACCATGAGATACACTAATTTTTCTGGTCGCCTAAAAACCCTTCATACAAATAATAATGGTTCATATTACACAATGCTAAAATAGGACTATGAAATAAATCATAAATATATGATACTGCATTTATCATTATTGCATGATCCTGAAACTGCAACATGTGCATGCATATGTGGATTAAGTGTTTTTGTGTGTATTTAAGGACTGGATGGAATCGCTATCCTTCCTTCCCTCTCTTTTCTTTTCATACTCTTGGTGTATTTTGTCCACCTCAGAGTTGTCATGTGATCATATAGCTTAAGCTGATCCATCTTTGTGTTACCAAAAATCTGAAAAAGCCGAATGTTTGAGTGGTGGAATTACTGTGTAGGACAACCTAAATGCATTGTCCCCCAGAGTAAAATACAGAGCATGGTTGTCATTGTTTTGTCATTGGTACATGCAGTAATAATCAGTGATTGATTCTGATGGGCTTTGAGAGACAGATTCTGTACTGTATTAGTTTTTCTCCATGCAAAATTGTAATTGTGAACTTCCTGTAATGTTTAAGGGCATACAAATGAAAAAAAAGCTATAGAAATCAGATTAGTTTAGTTACCATGACATTGTATATGACACCATATATGTATCTGTGGCTGAAGGAAGTTATATTTATTGGAGAGTTGGGACTAAAATGGAAAGAGTAATTAGTAGGACTGCATTTCTCACTGTAATGACAGTACTCTTGTTTTTGTTGATGTTTTCTTCATGTTTTAAGCAGCTACTTCATGTATTATTCTACTCTCTTTCATATAACCTCTTATTTTGTTCTGTACATTTTGTAAATACAAGCAAAAGTTATTTTATGCCTTAATACTTTCAAAGAAAAATTGTTTTCAAACAGAATAAAACATTGTATCAAATACATTTCTTAAGAAAAAGAAATCTGTTGTGAATTATTTTATAGTGCACCAGTATTCAAGAAATTTGTGTAATGATAGTAGAAATATTCTGGATATATCTACTGTACAATACATATTCAAAGGGAAAGTTCACCCTGTTATTAAGTTGATTTGAATAAAAGAAAAATGAGAGAAACAGATAAGTGAAAGTTTGAGCCAAATCCGACAAGAAATAAGAAAGTTATGAATTTTTGAAGTTGTAATCAATCAAACACAAATTTGCAACTCCGTGACGTCTTGCAAGCTCCTCTCTCATTTGCTAAGTACAAAAAAAAAATATAAATTTTCATTTTCTAAGTTTTTGATGAAATAAATTTGTTTCATACAGGTTTTGTGTAAAGACATATGAGCAATGATTCTATCTAAAGGTGCATGTATGATTGAATATTTTCCTTAGAGAAAATGGAAATTAATGATTTTTGGGGTACAGGGCAAATGGGAGAGGAGCTCACAAGATACATCATGGAGTTGCCAATTTGTTTATGATTGATTACAACTTGCGAGAGGAAAAAAAAAGATCAGTCAGAGGAACAAAGGGTGAAAGTTTGAATAAATTGGAAATACATGTACATGTATTATAAGAAATTCTGAAATCTTGAAAGTTTTAATCACTAATGGTGAATCTCCCATGGCAACTCATTCATAACGTGTGATGTCATAAAGGGAAAACTCATTTGTTGTTTAAATTTTTTTTTTCATTTCAAATGATACAATGTATATTTACCACAGTACATATTAATAAAATATTTTGATATGTCCTGCAAAAAAAAGGGGAAAGAAAGAGATATGTTCTGTCATCATAATCGAGAAAAGGGATATTTATATTATTTTTAGTACTAAAAAATGGAGAGTTGTCCCTTCATGATGTCACACATGACCCGACTGCCAAAAAAAGATTCCCCACAAACTTGGTGATCTTGATTTTTTCCCAATTTCTGAAGCGTCCACAAATGATTCTCTGATATTCCTGCTTCCACCCAAGCCAATTTTCTGTGAAGGATTAATTCCCCTTTAATGTCTTTACTACACAAAAACAGCAATATGTTGGAAGAAACACAAAACATGAAATAATAGTTGGAATTCATAAAATTTTATTGCTAAAAAACATGTTCACATCATGAAAAAGAGTTGCACAAGATTCTACTGAAACTGAAAGACAAAGGGTATGGTCAGGGTGATAATAATATACAAACTTTTTACATATAAATAGAGATATTAATAGTAATGTATTAGATTACAAGTGTAGTCCCCATATTTGTTCATATGCTTTTCTGCTTCGTGATCTTTTGGAAAGAACTATGAGATAATGTAATGGGAGGTGATATCAACATAGAGGAATCTTTCTTTCACTAGTTAGAATTAAAAGGGCGAGTCCTGTCCAAAATTTACTTGGTGTTAATTAAATCAGAGAAATCAGACCTACATATAAAAAAAAGTTTTATAAAAATCGGACAACTAATAAGAAAGTTATGAAGTTTTTTAGTAGAATGAAAAACTAGGGAAAACAATGAAAATCACTAGACAAAGTGGCAACTCCTTTTGGGTTTGTGACATCACTGGCTCACAACTCCCAATTATTTTGCTTATATTCATAATAAAAATATTAAATTTTTGTCCAAGAATATGATTTCCTAATGACTTGAACCAACTTATATTTATAGTAATTTGTTTTTGCATGTATACACTAATAGAGAGTAAATAATTTTCTGTAAAAATCATGAAAATGCGATTTTTTAAATACATGTATAATATACATAAAAATGAGTGATTATTTTGAAAACAATCTCAATATTTTGGGATTTGTGAAATATTGCGTAAACGTTTTTACTTGCAAAAACATATTACCATAGATATATCTTGGTTCAAGTTATGTGAAAATCATATTTTTGAAAATTTGTATTATCAATATAAACAAAATAATTGGTGAGTTGTGAGCCAGTGACGTCACAAACTCATGACTGAGTTGCCAACTTGTCTAGTGATTTTTATTTTCCCTAGTTTTTCATGCCACTAAAAGAATCATAACTTTCTTATTAGTTCTCTGATTTTGCTCAAACTTTTTTTGATCTGTAGGTCTCATTTTTCTGCTTCAAGTAAAACCAAGTAATTTTTGGACTGGACTTTCCCTTCACACAAAGAAACAATCAACATTATAGATCCACTGTCATAATTAACACTTCCCCTCGAGCTTCGAAATGTAAAGATAATTACTGGCTCTTTTTGTCAAACTTACTAGCATGACAGCAGGCAGTTTACACAAAGAATGCAAGAGAATGAATTTCACACAAAAGAATAGTCTTATACGTTAAACATACGAAGAAACTAAACCATATACATACCTTCATATTTCGTTCCTTTCGTTACACAATTTAAAAAATAAAAAATAACTACTTACAACTGGCAAAATTAACATACCTGCTTGAATCATTATTTGAAAGTTTTTCTTGTGAAGATCATAATCATAATTCAACACTGTGCACATGAAAAAAAAAACAATGAGTACATGTAGCTACAATTTAAGACTAAATTTCTCACACATGAAAATCCAAGTACAGTACAACTGTGCAGCAATTAACTGATCATTAATTTGTTACACTTTACAACTACATTGTACATTTCTAATACATCAAACAAACTATGAATACAACAGATTATACATCCATCTGTCATGTAATGTGTTAACCCTTTCAAGACAATTGACCACATTTTGTGGTTTGGCTCAATAACTTTTGATTCAGAGCTCTAAAAAATATACCAGATGCATGAGTAGAAAGAGCAAAATTTTCTGCACACACTATGTCCATTTTTATTGCATGACCATATTGAGTTTGATGCCAGGAATTTTAAAAACAAGAATAAGCTTTGAGATCCTTAAATTGGCAACACATTGAGAGGTTTAAAATCATTGTTTTTCATAAAAATTGGCAATTTCTTTCAACTATTCAACAAATTTCTAACCATGTATATTGTTTTCAAAGACATTACACCTTATTTGAACCATGTAGCACTAAAAGAAAAATATTATTGTTGCCAATTTGAAGAACAAAATGTGATCAATTTAGTGCTTAAGTAATCCCTGTCTTGAAAGGGTTAATTCTTTCTCTCTTTTTTTTTTCTTCTTTACAATAAAGGTGTACATATCCATACAAAATTCAAAATACATCTTAATACCTCTGATATTAGTGTGTACATTACTTTTACAAAATAGCTTGGGGACTGATGAATTGACTTTGTAACCATGATTAGGTACAATTATATTATGGCAAAAAGTAATCTTTTTCTTCTTTTTTTTGTTGAAAAATCTACAAATTTGAAATTTCCCACCACAATCCAAAATTATGAAGTCAGTAACCAACAGATACCCTTCACATTTTTTATTTCTAATATGCTCATTACTCTGACATGGAACTGTAGTACAGAGTTACTTGTCATTAGTAAATGGAAATTTCTGGCAGTGTATATCAAGCTATTGAATAATTTACCTTGCCACAAAAATCTTCAGCAATAGTACCTAAGAAACAAATACATGTACATGAAGGAAGAGAAGTGCTGATTTACTGACTTCTAAGAGTGTGCTTCACTGATGGGTTTTAGTTGCTTTAGTTAAATTAGATATCACGATTGCATCTTATATGGAGTGCTGGAGGATCTCTCAGTCCCATGCAGACTTAGGACCACCAGAAGCAGTTTTCCCCACCGTAGCATTGAATCTTGGTCGGCTCTTGAGTTGCCCTGCCCTCGTCTGGCCTTCTTTGGCAGCCAGCATTGGAGATCTAGGGATAAATGAAGATTGGAGATACAGCAAGTTAAAAAATAAAATTGTCTTATCTAGTTATTGCCTACTACAGTTGGAAAAGAATGTAAAACAGTAATGAACATGTGATTGTTCTCTTAGAGAATGATCAGTTTCATAAGTATATAAATATTTATCCTAAAAAGAAGATAAATATCTCTCTTCTTAGCTCTCCAGCTTCATAAACTTCAATCAATTGCTACTTGGAAAAAAAAAGAAAATCAATAAAGATAAAAAAAATCACAAGATTTAGATTATTCTCCAGTGAAGCTTTATTTTTGGGGGCACTACTTCTTTTTTAACCAAGGGAGCATTTTAAGCTGTAAAACTTGTCTTAGAGAAATACATTTTAGTTGAAGTAAAAAGCTCATATCAGAGATACCTGACTTGATTCATTTTCTTCTAGTCTAGTTATAACAGAAATAATCCAGTGGAAAACAAAAGGCTGGTCCAAATACTGTTGTAGATCCTTTTGCACATGTGGGGCAAAGAGAAGGATATATTTGCAGGCTGGAATTCAGATGGATATAGGGAAAGGGTTGAGCACTAGTATTCAAACAGATATTACAAAGAAAAACAGCAAAACAGAGAGACAGAGAAAGAGAACGAGGGGCAGCGAGGAGAGAGAAGGGAGTGAGAGTTAAGTCAGAGATAGATAGAAGGATGTAGGGGGAGGCCATCATTCACTTACTGCAGCAGCATATCAATAGTCTGTTGAGTCGCTTTAGCTTTCTTATGACCAGGTCCATAGATAGTACTCTCAATATTGTAACTCTGAAAGAAACAAGGAATCAACCAACCAAATTTACAAAATACTTTATCAAATTTGACTTTAAGTATATGAAAGAAGTACATCAGACAGGATTTCAGCATGAAATCTGTGACCTGACTGCACATTTATAAAGAGTGTAACATGCTTTCCCCTGCATCCTCACATTCATAATACCAAGTAAAATTAACATAATTACAAAGCTTTTTTCTTGCAATGGTCTTGTGCAGGCCTATATTTCCATCAACATTTTATCATTACCTGAACTTTAAACCCAACTACCAGAATAAATCATTAAGGGGTACCAATCACCAAAATATAGTTTGTTCTGTATGTTACAGGTTCCATGACGCTAAACTACATTAAAATATGAGCAACAAATATTAGTTCTATAAAGAGATATTGAAAGTTTATATACACTCTCAAACGTAAAAATGCGCGATGTGATTAGACTAGCCCGTGCACCTGCACACGCTCGCCTTGAACAGGTCCCACACGGAACCCAACTCTCGAATTTGATTCCGTGTGCCCGCTTTTCTTTTTTCCTTTATTTCCTTCATACTCAACTGTTAACCCATTGACTGCCAGGTCAAATTTTGTGAGGTTGATTTTATATGTTCTAGCCATTATACACAAATTATTTTCTTAGGTGATTGGTACACTATGAGCCTTCATCAACAGTTATGAACAGGAGGGGGGAGTTTGCTTTTAATAATTTTCTGAACATAATCAAAAGAAAGATAAACAAATTCTCACCTTCTTGAAAAACTTGAGTGCCTTTTCAAGCTGCCCCTGAGACATGAGTATTGATCCATACAGCTTGTAAGCCTCTCCAACCTCTGCACTCAGGTCACCAAAGGTGGCACTCTTTGAGGTAATCAAGGTCCGCAATAGAGAAACTGCCTCCTAATCCAGATCAGAAGATGGAGATTGTAAAGTAAGCTATCATAATCAGCAAAGCCAACAAAATATTTATAGCTAAAGGACCCATTCTTACAAAGCAATGACATTGATCCAAATCGATTGCAATTTAACTTATGATTGATACCAATCATAACTCTACATTAGAGATACGCGATTGTTAGTTTGTGATTGTCTACATTAGAGATACGCAATTGTTAGTTTGTGATTGATTAAAGATGTGCGATCAGTTATGATAAAATGGTCACAACTCTTTATCAGATTCAGCCCGGATCCTCTCAAAAATATGAAACAATATATAACAAATTACAAAAGGAAAGAAACTATAAACCTGACAAAGAAATATCTGAAGAAAAGACGTACATCAGTCCTGTCGGTGCGTATGAGAAGTCTACATAAGTCATCCTGAGTAGATATCGTCTTAGCATGATGAGGACCAAACAGAACCTGTCTGATCCCGAGACTCTCATTCAGATATTGTTCAGCAGCAGCTACAGGAATGAAAAATTAAAAGGAATAATGATAATATCACAGTTTAGAACATTCTTTCAAGTCATGATATATCTAAAAACATTAGTGGTGGTGTTTAATTTTGTGATACCCGTATAAACACAAGGTGTCTTTCAGGTCATTACTTCTTGATAACGAGGAATGCATATGATGTCTAATGAACCATTGGTATATTAAACACACTTTTTAAAATGGATTCCATGGACCTAGTGGAACCATCTGGAAGATGAAACGCGGTCCAGAGCAAACAATGAAGAACATATCAAGAAAGAAAGAGATGATCTTGATGCACGATACATGTAAATGATTGGGTTCATTTTCCCAAAATTAAGACATTGGCAGAATCTTTCTAAATAATTCCTTTGTAATAAAGAGATATTCTATCTCTTGAAGGTGTGTGTCTTAGGGTGATATCTTACTGTTACTTTTGATTGATGACAAATGAAAAGAGATAACCTTATACACTTCTAAATTTATCCCACACTTCCTTATTTGTCATTTTTATTTATCATGGACTCCAATGTACTCAAATCCATCTATGCATCGTCATTCTTTAACAGGTAATTTTTGTAACTCAGAAGTAAAAGCTATTTACTCTCTGCTTCTGCGGTGGCTGATTCAGAATAAGCCAGGGCTAGGGCATGAGCTGTCTCTGCTACCTCTTCACTCTGCCCGCTATATCTGTGTGAGAAATAAACACAAAACAAATGTGAAAGTACTATGTCAATCTTGACAGAAAAGTATCCTAATGACAGCAAACATTATAAAATGCAACTACACATGTAAGTAATCTCATGATCATTTTTAAACATAGCAACTGCACACTGTCATTAGTTGATAATTCACAATAGTTATTTGAACTTTCTATGGGATTCAACTTGATAACTTTGGCATAAAAGGAAAACCAGACACATAGAGTCTGTGGAAAATAGGGAGAGAATCATGATGTATATATGCATATGAACTATAAAAATGAAAGATCTCTGAAAAGCACATTTCATACTGGGAAAGAAGATATTATATGTTGGATTGTATATATTAGCTAATGTTCACACCACATGATGCCTATAAGATAGATCTATGGAATAATCCTCAACTTAATTCTTCCTTCTCTTCTATGCCAAAATAAATTAGTTTTGTTGTTATTGTTTTCTCTGTTACATGTATCTATTTCAATGCATTGTAAATGATCACACTCATAATAAATGAATTAAGAAGCAAATACCTAAGACTAAAATCTTCAAATTAAAGGCATTACGACAGCACATTCCTCCTGTAAGTACAGCTGCTTAGTACTGTTGCTATACATACACCTTTTTTACTTCTGGCAGTCAACACTATTACAATACCATTCATCATTACAGAACCTGGAAATCTTTCTTGGTGCAATATCAAGACTTAATAACACAAGGTGATAAGATAAGCATACCTAGCCACAGCAATAGAATGTGCCTGCAAGAAATGCTCTGTAGCTTTGTCTTGGTTGGCATGCTCCTTCTTGCTTTGTTCTAAGTGATCTATAGAGTCAAGGAATTATTTATAACATTAACAATAAAGATAACAAATAAGTATGAGACAAATGAATGTGCTTACAGTGTACTATTACCAAGGTCACTAGATGCAATTACAAATCTGCACTTTACAGTGCACCGTTTCCATTCAACTGAGGGGCATTCCAACCAGTTGTCATTTTACAGGCACCCACATGTCAATCCAGTCACAATGACATTTGCATCCTCAAGGGTACCTATATAACACCTGGATGGAGAGGCACAATGTAGATGTAATACTGTGCTCAAGGACACAAGTGTCATGCCGGGCTCAAACCCATGACATTTGCATCCCCCGTCAAGTGGTTAAAGCAATCGACTACAAGACCTCTACATAGAGGTAAACACTTCTACATATTCTCTACAACTATTCATCAAAACATCCATGATCGATGAATGCAACATCAAGAGACATAGAGAGACCTATGTGTCACAGAAATAAAGCACGATTTTTCCCCTCCCAGGAACCCATGATGCTAAATAATTAACAATATCAAACAATTATACTGTACCAGCAATATACTGTAAAGAGGATCAAATGGTTAAATACAATGTTTTTCTATTTTAGAACTTCAAAGAAGTCAACATGTAGGCAGTACGAGTAGAAAAAGGATATTCTTCCCAAGTCTTGGTAGATGGGTATCAAGTCTGGACTGTCAGTTCCATACTGTTCCTCGGTAAGTCTGATTGCTTTCTCATAGAACCCTGATCCCAGAGCATGCTTCTGTTGTTTAGCATACAACCTGCAACAATGAGGAAGTGAAGAATTTATTTCCACTGTCACGCAGCATTACAGCTTCAAATTTTACAATCCAAAAATGACACAAATACCTGTAAAATGAGTCGTCAGAGAAGGGGAGGGAACGCACTCGCAATGATAAAGAAAGCACACAAGTTTAAGAAACTATATATATATACTAGCTGAAGCAGCCCGTGGACATATCATCCACGGGCGCTAGCTGTGTTTATGATTAATCACAGTACCGTATATTTGTCACAATAATCAAGTGAATAAAGAAAAAAGTCGGGTAATGTGTTATTTTTTTACCAAGAAGTATTTACAACATGTGAGAATGTGTTATTCATCCAAATCTTGCATGAGTTCTGAAGAAAAGACATTTTCATCTTGATGAAGACTAAATGACGATTGTTTTACTTTATGAATGACTGAATAATGATATTTATTTATGTTACGTCGGCCCTGTGGCCTGTGGATGACACACAATCTCATTTACACCTGGGCGGGATTCTCGCACACAGAGCATGGATATAATTATGTTCGAATAGCATATCCATGAATAGAGCTAGAGTGAGCGATTTGATCTTGCCATGTTTCTATGTTTAATACTCAGAGAAATTAAGGCCATAAAAACATAACATGCATAATTAGCGGTACGTCCCTTGTAAAGGGACCTGTTGAAAGTTCAATTTATAAAGTAATGGAATGCTTACATAAATCAAACTTCCAAAGGAGCCGAATTTTCAAAAATAAAAGGCAGAAAAGTTTACGGGCACCAGAATCGATCCGAATCGATCACGACGACCGCCCCCCCCCCCCAAGATGTCTCATTGAGACCTGTACATCATCCGCGTAAATCACTTGCTGAATTAAAAAGCAGATTGCAGTAGGAGCAGATTTTGATACTCTAAACAGGGAAACCCGTCTATCTCTGATTTTTATACCATTATTAACGGCGATTTTATATCTTGCTTAAGGTATTTTACATCCTATTTGAGGATTACATCATCATCATAGACCTCTCTTTAGCCAAAATGAACCGTAAAAGAAATTTAACCTACTTTGGAACACACTACCAAACTATATCCCCCCCTCCCCCCTTCCGCGGATCTATCATCTCTGAATTTGCTACCCTTTTTCTTGATTTTTGTTTTTTTTGATACCCTAAACGCGTAATCCGGGTTATGCGCTTCTTGTTGAAAAGGTACCCTTTTTATCCATTTTCATGTACGTGTACCGGCTTCAATGAGACATGTCCCCACCCAGATTCAATGTTTAAAAACGAATTTATGAAATATGGACGGCACTTCAGCACTTAAAAAGTGCCTCCCAACCATCTGGGGACTATTCCCCGCCCGTGGGTACCAAAAGGTGGAGACCTAAAGAGCCAGGGGAGGCGCCTATTCAAACAAAAGAAAAGGCCCCAAATCCTTAGCGTAATATATATATAAAGATATATATATTTTTACATTGCAATACATGTACCTGTAGTTCAATGAAATGACAAACTTCAATTTCAATGTATGTATGATTGAAATGATTTAGGCATGGATTAGAGAATAAATTTACAGACATTGCTACCCGGTAAATACTTCTCAGGTTCTATCAATTATACAGGGATATTACATGAATTACTGCAAAAGTTGAGACAAACAATAGATCTTCCTCTAAAGATGTGGACTCATAAATGAAAAAATATTACATATACCGGTATATATGAGAGTATCCTAGTTTAGAACTGATTCCTTTCTGATGTCTCTACATATTGATGATAACATGCTGTTGATCTTATTATTTCTACACGCTCCCTTTCTCATCACAGGTTGAATATATTCTGGAGTCTTACTTGGCTAAAGCGATTGCGATGTCAATGTCAAGCTGCACTCGTCTTGATGATTCCCTTTCTCCTGATAACTTGGAAAGTTCTTGTGAAACCCTCTCTGCTTTCACCAAATTCTGCTCAGCCTCCTGATACATGAGAATCTTGTTAAAGAAAAATTTAGATCCAACAACAGTATTTTATTGTCTTCATATGTAAGCATACTAGAATGCCACTGGAATCAAAATCTGAAATCCCTCGCCGGGCAAGAAGGCAAGGACAAAATACAAGCAGCAATCTAATGAAAAATTAGTATTTCTCAGTCATAGTATGTAGACGTCTTGAGAACAGGGAATCATTCCTAAAATCATTTGATAACCCAACAATTTTCTTTCATGTTTCACAATAAATGAATTTTTATTTCATGTTTTCTTTATTATGTCATCCTGTCATTCCTGCTTTTAAGCACCATTGTTGCTATTCTTCGTCAGATACACAAGAGAAGAGACCTTCACATTTTCCCTTTACTTGAATCATACTATTCCTTTGCTTTCAATAAAATTCTCTTTACAGACAAAATAATAAAGCAAACAGAACAGTACAGATTTGAAGGTAGTTCCCATTTCAGAGCATGCAATCACTGAATAAGGATGACTAGTGTTAACATATGGGTTCAACAAAGACACCGCAAAGGGTTCCCTAAACTCTTAAGTGGATTCTGTCTAATTGTAAAGGATATTTCTTGAGTAGAGTAAGAGCTCTTCCTAGTACATAGTACATTAGGAGAAGTGTTCCCATCAGTTGACTCTTTGATTCATCCGATTCTGAGGTATGCAGTCCATTGAGCATGATGGTCCTTGCTGTCTCAGAATGGGCCTGAGCTTGAGCAGGTAACCCTGAATGAAAAACAGGATGACAAGACAAGGAACGTAACTACACTTGTGTTCTACTATTATTAAATGGAATATTCTTTTGTTATGGTAATAAAACATGGGAAAATCTCATTTGCTTGGCTTAGTGCCTTATTACCAATAATGGAAAAAGTAGGCATTTGCTTACATAGGAGAGCAACTATGGGACTTCTGGCTTTAAATTTTCATCCAATTACCTAAGGAGTGCTAAATGCCTGCATATGAAAGGACACTACCAAATTGACTTGGTTTTCAACCTTACACACAATACCAAGTTGGAACACAAAGTTCCGAGATCTTTGCTCCATCCAGTCAGCCTCTTCTAAGATGGTTACATGAATGAACAACTACTGTAGATGGAAAGCCTACCAACCTCTCAATGTGAGGTACGCATGAGCCAGGAACACATATCCCTCAGCAAGCTTCCAATGTTCCATGCCATACACAAGTCGACACAGAGCTGTGTATCGAGTCCACTCCTTGACAGCATTGTCAGTCTGATTCCATAAAAAAAGACGGAAGGAACAAGAGATGAATTTCAGTACCAACATATTCCAGCATATATTTATGAACTCTACAGTTCAAGATAGTATAGCTTGTTCATACTTAAACCAATCCATTTTTCGATTCTATGAACAATATGTAACAACTATGAAATACTTGTACTAAGCATCTGGATTACAAGGTTTGACAAAAGCAGTATTGTAGTGAAAATATTATTTGAAATAGCTTTGCTACTATTTATTTTTTCTTTTGTAGATTTTGGAATCAGTTAATGATTAGCTGGTGAGGACTGTACCTGTTTTTTGCTGGTATAGTAGCGTGCCTTGCGCTCACACTGAGGTAGCAACTCTTCGGGAGGTGTGAGATCAAGAACGGAGCCATCTTTGAGGGTCACAACTGTACGTTTCTTTCTTCTTCTCCTCCTCGGGGAGGGTGTCTCCCTGGTGCGATTTGTTGACAGCTGTGTGCCATCATCAGAATAATCTTGCTCTGACCTGAAATTCCACGAAGGAAAAGTGAAACAGCATGAAAGAGATGGAAATTAAACCCAAGATGAATGCTACTTAATCAAGGCCTTCATGTTCATTTTTCTTAAAACTTATGACCTCTGACTTACGATCGAGACTCATAAATTAAATAAGCTCATCTGCAGTGTCAACATAATGCTAGCATTTAGTTTTAGACGAGTATCTCAACAGAATACAAAGGTATGACAAAATACTTCTGCTGTCAATACCACATTAATACATGCATATAATTGCTACTGTTTAACACTCACACTTATGCGAGGTTATCGGAGATAACCTCGCACTCTGTACCTTCATACCGCGAGGAATTACCTCTCATAGCAAGTGTGTGATATTTTGCACATGTGTGCTGGAAAGGAGCAAGATCGCCGGCCAGAAACAGCCTGAAAATTTCACTTGATCAAGATGATAAAGATCCTATTGAAGAATCTGGCATGAAATTAGATATTCTATCATCCTAAAATGTAGAAGGAAGTATTTCTCAATATTTTGCTGATTATATTGATGTTTTTACCTCTTCAACTTAGAGGTTGTGACCACTGCCAAAACTGACAAAGCCCCATTTAGTGATGGTTCCGTAAGTGCTGTCTACCAAACATTATGAAGTTCTATTCAGCCTTCCAACCCTCATATCCACTCACATCATCATCATCATCACAATGTAATACTAGAGACTGATAGGCAAGATTGAACAAAATTTGATTACTATTCTGCAAATATTGCCAGAAATTGGAACAAAAAAATCAACAACAAAAATACATGTACACTCTCCAGCTGTCTTTAGATAAGTTTGAATAAAATTCATGTAGACTCAAAGGCTTAAAAAAACTGTGTCTCCTAAAACATAAAATAAAATACAGTATACATAAAGTGAATTACATTCATTTTAATCGGATCTAGGCAGCAATTGGAAGTATACAGACTGTGAACCTGATGTGCTTTTCAATTGAAAAATATAATGTATGCTGTACAAAACCGCTCAAATGAAGACTTACCCTGATGAACTATGATGTGATCTCCTAGAACCTTGGCTGCCTGTCGGTATATCCACAACCTTCAGACCCAAACCTCCAATATCTGGTTTATCACCTTGGTCAGACCCAGAACTGTGATCGGATCTCTTTTCATCAGAGAAAAATGAATCGTCAGAACTCATGCTGTCCTAGCTTCCCTCAGACTTAAGAAGGTATCTTAATGAATGAAAAGTGTAAAGTGTCTTTACAATGTGGTTATCCACTCGTGGTTAGGAACCACTCAGCCTCACTTGAAAGAATGTAGCCAAGATTTCATGCATAGTTGCAACACAAATGGGTTTAAAATCAATGAAATAACAAGGATATAAACATCGAATTTCACTTCACAAAACGTTGTCTTGGGGATAATTTTCAGTGTGCTGCGTTGTTTCATCACCAAGCAGTTGAAAATTAGGAACTTTGAGGCTTGGAATTTGTCTGACGTGACAGAGGTGAGCAACCAGTAGTTTGCACAATTTTTACATATTTTGCTGCCCTCTTGCGCTCGATGCGCTAGAGGTGATCATGGGGTCAAATGATCTTGTTCCGCGTCAACTGCTTGGTAACAACAAATGTCTGCACCGGTGCGATTACATTGATAGTTTCCTTTTGCCCGCCTGGTGGCAGAAAATAATTGTCTCATTTAAAAATAAGTGATAAAAACGCAAGGGTCGTAAAGGCTGGAACCATCGATTACTATAGGATGCTTACATCGATCTCTACTGATTTCCCCATCACATGATCAGACTCTGTTATATGCAGTGCTTCAACAGCAGTGACAGCAAGCCTTATAAAACCGGTGAGTAAGTTATTTTTGTAAATATATGCTCAAACTATTACCATGATTACTGACATCCCTCGCGCAAAATTTGAGAGTGAGCGTGAATGGTAACATCGATGTCGCCAAAAATTGTATTTTTTCAACATTTCTCATGATCCGATCGTTGAAGTGGTCAGATGAGCTGAAAGAGGAAGATTAAATCTCCGAAGGTGGTTTGCAAGATTCACCATATGTCATATGTGGAAATGGATGAATCTTGCCCACTGATTTTTTTGTTTACTTGTCTCTCCGTAGCAGTAGGGAAATTGCCTCCCGTGTATGGCTCGATGATCAAAGTCATATTTCATAAAACATCAAGCCCATATGCACTTAAAGGATGGGGGGTTGCATTTCCGGACACTTAACATAAATTAGCTGGCAATTTTGCCGTCAGATTTTACGAAAAACATGCATCAAGTAACACTAAAACCAGTGAATATTTGCAATTCACATGATTTTCAACCAATCCCGTGAAAGATTTGTGACAATTTGCATGAAAAGTTGTTCGATTTACTGTATAAAAATGACCTGTCCGGATTAACAACCTGTCCGGAATTACTACGTCTGGGTATACATGTACAAGCTTATCTGAAGATAACCTTGTACTCCACAATAGCTTTTAATTAGTCTTACTATGCTACAAATTTGAGGTTTCAGAGTTGAAACTAGTGAAATTTTAGATAATTATTTTTCTCTCATGTATGAATGATCTAGAATGGATCAATTTGCGCTAATACACACAAACCTATTGAAGCCTATTCACCCCTGAAAACTAGTAGTATTTAGTGAAGTATCAGCAACACTTTCATGGTGGAGATACTGAATTGTAGGTTTAGTTTTTCAGGGTTACACCATGTAATTCTTTCAAGGAATAAGAGCCCTGAAAAGGGGCTGGTGAGCTCCGCTAACAGCTCTGTGGTTCTCGACGTTTCGATCAATATGCTCTGATCGTCATCAGGAGAATGATCGTCATCAAATTCACAATTGAAGGTTTTCGGTAACACCATGTGGGAGCCTCTGTGAAAAGGCTGTTGATATATTCTTTCGTGAAAAAATAACCCACTTACTGTATGGGGCGTTTAGAGGAATTTAGGAGAAGTGAAAGGAAAGGAAAGAGATGGAAATGAAATGAAATTATATTAAACACTTACACAAGACTATTTTTGGTTTTTGTTTTCGGTGTTTGTACACCAAAAATGAAGTGAAATGGAAAGAGGAAAGAAGAAAAAGGAAGAAAGAGTGATCGAGATCAGGAAAGTTCTGAGTACATGTAGGTCACAGAAGTTTGGAGAGAGTAGTTCTGAAAAAAACTGTTTGTATTCCTCTGTAGAGTAGTTCTGAAAGAGAGTTTCCAAACTATGGTATTCTTTCGGTAAAGGAGTATATCTGTCTCGACACGTTTTGAATAGTGTGCTCTGTTCACCAGCCCCTTTTCAGGGCTCTTATTCCTTGAAAGAATTGTATGGTGTAACCCTGAAAAACTAAACCTACAATTCAGTATCTCCACCATGAAAGTGTCGCTGATACTTCACTAAATACCGGCTTTAAGGGGAGCAATCATTCAGCGGAAAATCTGACCCTTGTTCTTTATTCAGAGAAAACAATGGCACCGTCCGGTGCTTTCTCTGTTTAGAGGAATTATAGCGCCACCAGTGACCAGAATGAGAATGCAGCCGTGAATAGAATTCGCAGGCATTTCCGATTGGCGCCAATCAGGCTGTGAATCAGATCCCTCCGTAGGCAATAAATAGCCTCCACTAGGCAGTGTTCTAGTCATTTTCCTGATGACGATCAGAGCATACTGATCGAAACGTCGAGAACCACAGAGCTCTTAGCGGAGCTCACCAGCCCCTTTTCAGGGCTCTTATTCCTTGAAAGAATTACATGGTGTAACCCTGAAAAACTAAACCTACAATTCAGTATCTCCACCATGAAAGTGTCGCTGATACTTCACTAAATACCGGCTCTCAGGGGAGCAATCATTCAGCGGAAAATCTGGCCCTTGTTCTTTATTCAGAGAAAACAATGGCACCGTCCGGTGCTTTCTCTGTTTAGAGGAATTATAGCGCCACCAATGACCAGAATGAGAATGCAGCCGTGAATAGAATTCGCGGGCATTTCCGATTGGCGCCAATCAGGCTGTGAATCGGATCCCTCCGTAGGCAATAAATAGCCTCCACTGGGCAGTGTTCTAGTCATTCTCCTGATGACGATCAGAGCATACTGATTGAAACGTCGAGAACCACAGAGCTCTTAGCGGAGCTCACCAGCCCCTTTTCAGGGCTCTTATTCCTTGAAAGAATTGCTCTGTTATCGTTCGTGTTCTGCATTCTTCTTCTTCTTCTTCTTCTTCTTCTTCTTCTTGTTCCTCAGACCCTATTTGTTTTGCACAGGGTGTTTGTGAGCTCTGTCTAGGTCCTTTCCCCTTGTCCATTTCATTTCAAATTTCGTATGCATGTTCCTTGGCATGTCTAGTTGTGCACTGAGGTCTTCGTTTTCTGAAATCACTCATGCATGACCGTCCAGGCGCCATTTTGTCCGTTATGGGGCCATTTTCATGCTTTTTGTTCTCCTTGCCTATCTCAGCTATCCTACATCCTACAGACTTCTAACAAATTCCTGTAGATAGTCCAAGAGTTGCTCTTTACATTCTAATAAAAAAATTAATACTAAAAATTCCATCTTCACACTGTAAATTTAAGTCCGAAATCCGCCATATTGAAAAACGCTAAATTTCTTGAAATTTTCACTCCCGAATATTAAAAATTCCTATAACTTTGTCATATCAATTGATTTTTGTCTCAAATTTTTACCATGTCTTGGTCTTATCGTTGCACATATTTCTGCCAAATTTCATGCATTTCTGATTACGCATTATATAAACAGCGCCCTCTAAAGTTTTCAAAACGGCCGTATCTCCGTCATGCCTGGGTAAACCCGTACCCTTTTTTGGATTTAGATACTTCAAGATATACCCTTTTCAGCCAAATAAAAAAATATATACCTTATCACTGACCGACTTTGAGAAAATTGCACTTGAAAATCACAATATTTACTTAAATGCCGAAATAACTTCAACTTGCTCTTAATTTGCCAACCTTTAACCTACGTCTTTGAAATGTATGTGTACAACATGTACCTGACTGATGTACATCTTAATAATTTCCGTTTATCTATTATGGAATATAATGAATTGATGACATTCTAACCTGTGTCATGTGTTTTCAAATGATTATTCGAAATGTTGACAAGATATTCTGTTGGTATTCTACTTATCAGAATACCCAAATCGGGTGAATCTGGATAAATAAGAGATAGTATCTGGTCCTTAAAGGGCAATCCAACCTTGGTAATAAGATGATTTATGTGAAAGCAGAAAAATAAGAAAAACAAGATGGTGAAAGTTTGAAAGAAATTGGACAAGGATTAAGAAAGTTATGGATGTTTGAAAAATGAGATCACTACATCTATGTGAATCTCAAATTGGCAATTTGGTGAGTCAATTGTGACATTTTTGTGGACAACTCTCCCATTTGTCGTACACAAAAATATCATTAATTTGCGGTTTTCTTCGAGGCGCTTTTACCCTCGGGGCAGTACTCAAAATATATTGGAGCATATTGTTATAGGTCCTCATAATACATTTTGAAAAAAAGTGACATTTTAGTCATTTTGTGTGTTAGAGTGAATGGGGGAGTTGTTCACAGCTACTAGTACATCACAGTAACATTACCTATTCGGCCAATTTGAAATTCCCATATGCATAGTGATTACAACTTTCAAAAATTCATAACTTTCTTATTGCTTGTCCGATTTCGTTCAAACTTTCACCAATCTGCTTCTCTAATTTTTCCTCTTTCTTTCAAAGCAACTTGCTATTAAGGTTGGATTTCCCTTTAAATACTACTCCTTTTTTTTTCTATTTTCATATTTAATACCATGAATTTGAATTTGTTAAAGGGGAATTTTCGCTCTGACACAGTCAAAATAACGATTCTCTTTACACTTTTAAGAGCTTAACTTTGTGTAGAATAAAGCCTATCATGTGCTGATATTCTTATTCTGTATTACCTAATCTAAACAAGATTAATGTACATTTAAGTATTTACCTACATAGGAACTGAAGGAATATCTATTTAAATAAAAAGCAATGTTGTATTCATAGTTCCATCTGTATTTGCTAGATTTATTCCCCCCCCTTTTTTTGTGGTTATATTGTATCAGTCATACATCCAATACTGCGATGTGTTCATATTTACTTTGCCCTTTTCTCATTATCAAACTGCTCTTCTGTTTCCATTATGGCATAGGTCTAGGGACTAGTTTTGTGTGTAGAACCCTATTAAGTGGCGTAGCCGCTCCAGAGGAATGTCCCTCTCCAATAGTCAGGCGATCATGAGAGAAAAAAAAAAGGAAAGAAAAGGACGGAAAGAGAGAGAGAGAAAAAGGGGGGGAGAGGGAGTAGTGAAAGAGAATAATTATGATAGGACCCCTCCCACCTCTTACTTCTCTTTCAAATATGACTCTGTAAACTGCAGATTATTATCAATAGTTTTGTTTTTCAATTTTAAATTCATTATCTTTTTATGCCGTCAGACGTAAGAAGATTCACATTTCTCACACAGAGACAAATGAATACGCGTAGGACCTCGCTTGCTGGCGTTTGCCATTCATTAACACGATTGAACAAAAGAGTATTGGTTAATAATGCGGCCTCCTTAATCATTTTACCCCACCCCCCCTATGATGCAAGAGCTAGCGCTCTAAATTACAGGCCTATAGGACCATAGGCTGGACCCACAAAATTTTGTACTTGTATAATTTGATTTAATTTGATTTAACTTGTAAAGAAAGATATAATTTTTATTACCCATCAGGGCCTGTCTCCAAAGCATTTCCCCCTAAACATGCTTGTAGTGTACGCTGTATCCTCCTTCGTCCTCTTGAATGATCCAACTAGCGCCGCGCCTAGCTATACGAGCTCTGTGGCTTATCAATCTGGTACTGGCCACAGAGCTATACAGCCCATGCCATTATGGCGCTCGGAGGCAGGTGTAAACACAGAAATACTATGCCGAGCCTGATCGGTTAAGAGTGAGCATTGGGGTGAAAATTTAATTTTCAGATTTTTATGATGAAATCACTTTCAGGTTTTTCACTAATATCTAAAGTTACTAAAATTCACGTTTGTTTAATTGACAAGGTCGGGAAAGTCATTGGATTGGCCCATTTTTCAACAGGGGTGATGAACACTAATGTCACGGACGGACATTTTCTAGAAAGATTGATTTGGTCCTAGTTTAACACTCTCTAAACTTTCTTGGGTTTTGTTAGCAAATAATTATAGATCAAACACCATTCCATTGAAAACCAAAAAATATTTGAAAATATTTGTACAGAAATGGTCGTGCCGCATGGTCATTCAAATCTTGATGCAAATTTGTCCGTCCGTGACAGAAAAAATTTGTAAAAGTTTTTTTTTCCATTGTTGGGGCAAAAATGAAAACAAAAACCATGCTGAGCTATCTCACTAGCTAGAGACCTATACCATGTATGAATAAAATCTTGATTAATTAAATATACATATACTAAAAACGAATTTGAAAATTGTCACGGACGGACAATAATTTTGTCACGGACGGACACTGCAATATACTGAAATGGTAAATGCTGTGAGATTTCAAATTCAATGAATTGTTTTATTGTTTATTGGTTCATGGAACATATTTCATCCAAAATATCACGTACAGTGAAACCTGTCTATAAAGACCACTCAAGACAGACAAGAAAAGCTGTCATTACGAGCAGGTGGTCTTTACGTACATGTACAGGTTCCTTTAATACATGATTTAATGAGAAACAGTTTTAAAGGGAAACAAAAATTGTGGGCTATATAGACAGGTAGTCTTTCTATACAGGTGGTCGCTAAAGCAGGTTGGACTGTATATGGTATTGTGATCCCCTATATTAATGCAAAAATTACCCCCCACCCCGCCCCAATTTTTTTCTTTTTCAAGCTAATAAATGTCGTAAAATCTAATGATTTTGCTATGGCTCTAATGGGAGCCAGCCTGCATTGTCAGTCTGCAAAAGACATCCATTACAGGTGTCTACAGAAGATGAATACTTATTTCCTTACTTATTTATTAATATCATTATTACTATTATTGTATATTTTTGGTCATCAGCAACGTGTAAAAGTTATAGATTCAACATTAACACTGAAGCTTGATCAATATTCAAATTAAATTACAAGTTGTCTTTGAAAATTATAAACATTGGAGTTCAGATGTGTATTAGACCGTAAGAGCCATGTTTGGACTCTATTTTGTAAGAATGTTTTGAATTAGTTGTAACATTTGAGACAGATAGCAATTCTTTGTAGTTCAGGATCACACACAGCCAACAATTTTAAAAAAATGATGTAATCACATAACATAAGAAGAAACCTTTTTAGACAATATATAATTTTAAATGCTCATAATTGAATTGGTTGCATCAACCCTGGAACAGTTTTTTTATGGGGAAGGGGGTCAGAAAGTTATAATATATGACTTACACTAGTCGTGTTGGGCAATCCCTCAACTAACATGACATAATTAGGCTCTATATGGGCTTTACACACTCAGCTGTTGCCATTAGGGCCTTTGTCCAGAAAGCTAACATTGTTCTTAAAGTGATAGAGACATTACTGAAAAAGTAAACTATGGTATGGGAAAGATTTAGACAATGATCTGCATTTCACAATTTGGTTTTCACCCTCTTAGAGAGAACTACTGAAAAATATGAGATGTTATAAAGAGTACTGGTATGTGATGTTGTAAGCCAAATGAGAAATTTTACTTCCTATATTGATAATGATCAATCACACATAATCCTATTTCTACATTACCTCTATGTTTGAAACAAAATATATGACTTTGAGCTGTAAAGTAAATTAAAATACTAAATACTGATGTTTGATTTCAGTCCACCTACATGACTGTAATGTAAAGGGTTATATTTTGAAATCTTACATCACATTGTTCTCAACATGTTCATTTTGGTCTGTAGCATATATTGTACATGTACAGTTGTACACTACATGAGTAAATGCACTTGTACATTGTGTATGTACACTGCAATACAGGCATCCACTTTTGACATAGATTCCACTTAAGAACTAAGTTTTTCAAGCTAAGTTTTGCTTAATAGTGGAATAAAATCAATTTCAAACAAAAAGTAGAAAGCACAAAGTACGTATGCACGATTTTAGATAGGAACACATGCAGTTTATAAGTGAATGTCCGTCCGTGACGCTCAAAATGTCCGTCCGTGACGCCCAAATGTCCGTCCGTGACAAAAAGTTTTCGGACCTCTAGCAAAAGTTACAGCTTGCTTTAAAATTCTATGTATGTGACAGGGAAGTCAATTTACTTGACTAACATTTGCAGTTAAAAAAATTTGTCAGTGACAGCTTGTTTAGATAGAAAAGACAAAAGATTACCGATAAGTCAAGAAACCCATTTCTATCTAGTCCGTCCGTGACATTGAATATTTAATGGATTCTATTTTTAGTAGGTAACCATGGCAACCAAATTTTATCATCATTTAGCACCTTCAGTGGTACCCTTCACAATGAAACATAAAACAGCTCAACACATCTCATAACTAATTTTTTACAGGCCTTCAAACTTTCAAAATTTGTCAAATGTCCGTCCGTGACTAACCGATCAGGCTCTGCCTCATAATCACCCATTCCCACGCACGGTGAACCTTGCAAACCACCCTCGGTGTTTGCTGTGGTGGTTCTGAACATATTTTAACGTAAAAGTAAAAAATCCAAGTACAGTAAAGAGAGTAAATTTCATAAAATTAGGCAGGGGTGACAGGATTCGACTTACCTTCCGCATGATCCCGTGAGATATGATATTAGCATGAGAAACGATGACCTCTTGCCGTAGTCGGCGCGGGGTCAGCACAGAATGTGCTGTAAATGATCGAAGAGCATGTAGTGTAATGCTGAGATGTTGTGACGCCAGATGCTAAATTTTACAGTGATAATTGCTTCATGATACCGCCATCTATGTTCGAAAATACATGCAGCTACTGTACTGATGTCACTTTTTGCTCGACATCATTGTCTTTATATGACAGGAAATTTAGGAGGGCTGACTCGGGGGGGGGGGGGGGGGGGTTGCTAGAATATTTTAAATGGGGGGCGGCGGGGGTAAAAAAAATGGGGGGCAAAAAAAAAAGTTTATTACATTGTTTGTGATTTTATATGTTACAGTAGTCGAAGCAAATGGTAACATATAAGGCAAAAAGAAGAAAAAAAAAAAATTTCAAAAAAATGGACCCACCGGGATTCGAACCTGGGTCGGCGGGATGGGAGGCAAGTACTTTACCAATAGACCAAAAGTTTTGCAATAGACATAACACGTACACTAAAAATGGGATTCTCAAATTACAATTTGTACTTAAAAAAGGGGCATGATCCCAACATCTGATCAAAAATTGGAGGCACACTTGTAAAAGCTTATAGTCTCAGCTATAACATACTAAAATTTGGAAGAAAATCGAGCAGAAATAACAGAGATACAGCTCAAAGAAGACAAGAATGTAGAATCAAGATTTGAGAAAAAGTCATGTCTAATAGAGAATACACGTAAAATGTGAAAAATTGACATGCCTCCTTTAATCGCAAAAATACGCCATGATGCCTTTGTCAAAATGAAAAATCGTGGCAACTGATTTGGTAGAGAATTGTCTCAGCTACAACATATCAAAATCTGGAAGAAAATCGACAACCCATTACTGAAATATTGTCAAATGAATACAAAATTATGACATCATTTTTTCAAAATTGAATTTTTGAGTTCATAGGCAAATATGATAATGTCAGAAAATCCGATAGGCCAAAATTTTGCATGAATCCAAATCTACAACTCACAGGCTTTCGGAATATGTAATAAAATTTGGTGGGAAACAGGCATTCTGACGAGCTATGGCGGATTCTAGATAGGCATGTTTTTAGCACTTTTTACATTATATTGCCCATTGACGCGCACGAATTTGAAAGTTTGACGCGCGCGTGTGGCATTATGGAAAGTCGAGAATGACTGGAAATAGTTGGAAATTGTCAAGAATAGTGTCAGGAAGACAAACCATGCGAAAAAACGGCGTTTTTACATTCTGTACGCGCTGCGCGCGCGTGGACGCGCACGGACAGAAAATTTTGAAATGCTTAAAATGTCCTGAACCATACTCTAATTTGATTAAAAAGTAATTTTGAGCATTTCTAAATTTTGACGCGCGTACGTGCGCGTCATGATGCACGTGCGGATTTTGTTAACATTTTATGTTGACCCATGACCTGAAGTTTAATAATGTGTGTCGAATATGGTTTATTTTTGATGACTCGTTATGAAGATATGATCGTATAATCTGATTTCACAAAATGGCGCCTGGATGACGTCACGATGACCTGATGACCTTGAAACAGATAGGGGCACTTGACCTTGATAGGCCTGATAACTGACGAAAATTTAAAGAAAATTGATCCAGTTGATTTTAAGAATTCACGGTCACAAGAAATGGGGAGAAAAATAAAAAAAAAGAATAAATAATAAATAATAAAGAAAATTTGTACAAAATTAAGAGGTGATCTGTCGATACCGACAGACCACCTAAAAAGAAAATCGCAGATGTAGAGATCTTGACCATCTTGACACTTTTTGCCCAAATATCAACTTTTCAATTTTTTTTTTTTTTTTTTGGGGGGGGGGGGGAACTTTTGGTAGTGAAAATAAATGCAAGGAAGTTACAGACATAATTTACATAATTATCCGGGAACCTGCCCAAATATGTGGACACTAATTCTGGCACCTCGCTGCTTGAGTGGGATTTGCCCAAATGTCAGAACTTTCAGAACCCTCCGGGGGGGGGGGGGGAGGGCTGCAGCCCGTTGTCGAAGCGGGATGCCTTTTTTTGCCACTTTTTTCATTCTTTTTTTGTTTCGCTTTTTCTGATTCATCTTAAATTGAAAAGACCTCAGAAACAACGTCTTGCAGACATCAAACGTTGTTCTTATAATTATACTCATTGGCAATAGATTCATGAAATACGAAAATAAGAAGATAATACATTAAATCAGCAACTGAAAAAGAAGAGAGAGAGAGAGAGAAAGAAAGAGGGAGAGAGAGAAAGAAAGAATAAGAGAGATTGTTTGAGAGACAGCAAAAGAGAGAGAGAGAGAGAGATTGAAAAGAGAGAGGATAGAGAGAGAGAGAGAGAAGGGGGTGTTGATGGAGAGAGAGAGCTCGGATTGGTAGAGAGATTTATATGAGAGAGAGAGAGAGAGAGAGAATGTGAAAAATAGAGAGAGAATGAGAGAGAGAGAGAGAGAGAGAGGATAGAGAGAGACCAAATGGGCATACAAATAACAATTTTCATGAAGAACAGACTATATTAGGCTAATCATATTAAGATGATGCCTGCATGGATTGTCCCATCCAGGAGTTATATCATAAATACCCCAACAATTAAGTTTGACCAAAATTTAATGTATGTCATTGTTTGTCATTTATGATTCTAGGACAACTATCCCCTGGAAAACTACCCACCAGAAAATTACCCCCGGGACAATTACCCCCGGGACAATCCCCCCCCCCCCCCCCGGAACAAAATTTTAGCACCCTCGCATGGACAACTACACCAGAATCCGGGGTAGTTGTCCGGGGGGTAATTGTCCAGGGGGTAGCTGTCCTGGGGGTAGTTGCTCAGGGGGTGGGGGAAATGTCCTGGGGGTAATTGTCCTAGTAGGGTAGTTGTCCAGGGGGTGGTTGTCCGAGGGTAGTTGTCCGGATACGGTCATTTATATCGATAAGGTCAGCTGAACTACAGTGCCTTCTCCTTGTCAGGACCTGTTCTGTCCTGTTATGACAAAACACAAATAGAGACAGAGGGAGAAAATAAGAAAAAAATAAATGAAAAAGGAGAAGTAGAGAGAGAGAGAGAGAGAGACATTGATAGAGAAATTGTATGAGAGAATGAGAGAAAGTGAGAGGGAAAATTATTTTTTAAAAGAATAAAATGAGATGCATGTGTGTGTATGTGTGTGTGTGTGTGTGTGTGCGTGTGGACAGGTATAGCCGTATGAGAGGATAGTGATAGACCTCATATACCTTTGTTTGGAAACCTAGTTCAGCAAGTTAAAATATTGGGTATTCATTTTTCTGCAGATGTTAGAATAAAAGAAGATTTGAATTACAAAGAGATACTTAGTAAAATAAAGAGGCTATTAGGGTGGTGGAAAGAGAGGGATTTAACACTTATGGGTAAGATACACTTGTTAAAAACATATGCACTGTCAAGGTTGAACTATGTCTCATCTCTTATAGTAGTCCCTCAGTGGTTGCTTAATGAGGTGGAAAAAATAACTTTTGAATTTTTATGGGCAGGAAAAGACCGTACAAAAAGGAAAGTAATGTATCAGGACTACGCTTACGGGGGGTTGAGAATGATGAATTTTAGACTTTTTGTGAAGACACAATGTATAATGTGGTTAAAACATTTATTATATGGAGAAAAGAATGCTGGATGGAAACTGTACTTTGATCACTGCTTTCGAACTGTAGGGGGGAGATTTTTGTTTCTATGTAACTACGATACGTCCAAATTAACACTGAAAATACCTCCATTTTATTTAGAAATGTTGAAGTCTTGGCAGGATATGGGAAAATTCAGATATTCTGAAAATGAAGTGAATCCTATAATATTTAATAACAGAAATATATGTATGAAAGGTAAAATGACTTTTGATAAAGATTTATTTGATAAAGGCATATACCATGTAAACCATATTTTTGATAATGGTCATTTGAAACCTGCGGCCCATTTCCAAAATATTGGGTTAAACGCGAATCAATTGCTTCAGATTGTCGAAATTGCACATGTTCTACCCACTAGTTGGAAGAACGCCACCCCCTCTGTTAAATTTCAGCAAGTTGATTTGTTTGATTTTGATATGAACCTAAATATTTCTGGTCAGATAACAATGTTTCAGGCTACAAAATCAAAGAAAATTTATGACTGTTTTGTCAAAGATTTACGTGAATCATATAACTTGCAGGTAAAGGATTGTAGTAGCAAATCTGACTTAACGGATAAAGAAATAAGTGATCTTTTCATAACAGCAAGATGCACAACACTTATCAGAAAACAGAGAGAATTTCAGTTCATGCAATTACACGGAGTCATATACACAAAAGTACAGCTAATGAAGTTTGGTTTTGTGGAGGACGATTTCTGTTCATTTTGCAAAAAGGACAAAGAAACCTACTTACACTTATTTTCCAATTGTGGGAAGGTCAAAGAGTTATGGCAATTCACTATTGAACACTTTGATTTAGTTGAATTAAGAGATATGAAGTGGCGAGATATATTTTTAAGATTATCGGGCAACTCAAATAGAATTAAGTGTGTGAATAGCATTATAATCTGGGTAAAATATACAATTTTTAAATCAAGGGCAGAAGGTCATTTACCTTCCAGTATCAAGATACAGAAAATTATTACAGATTTTATAGGGGAAGAAAAGGAATTAGCTACGAAAACGGGTAGGTTGTCAGTACACCTACAAAAATGGGAAGAACTAAAGGTAAATATGAGTGTGAACGGGTAACCTTATTGTAACTGTGTTGTGTGTGTGTGTGTGTGTGTGTGTGTGTGAGTATGTGCGTGTGGGGGTGGGCGTGTGGTGTGTGTATGGGTGTGTGTGAGAGAGGGAGGGTGTGTGTGTGTGTGTGGGGGGGCTTTGGTAATGGTTTGTTTTGGGAGGGGTATAATTTGTTTTTATGGATTGATTTCATTCTTTTGTTTTTTCTGACTCATTGTAGGCCTATAATTAGGTAGGCCTATTGATTTAGGATATTTTTATTTCGTGAGTATGATTGATAACCTATGAATTGTATCTTCTTTTTTTTTTGTATGAAGTCAGCCTGTATTAGTTCCATTTTGCAATGAAGAATTATTTTAATTAACTATACGTGTATACATGTATATACATGTGTATTAATTCTCGTGTTCATGGGGGGGGGTATTTTATGAAAAGATTTCATTCAATGTTTTCTTTACATTTTTCTAATTACAATTATTCATTCATAGAAAATGTTACAAGAAAATCTGTTTTAGTTGTCATATGCATTTACTTTCATTGAAATGTTGAATTATGATTTATGTATAATTATTGAATGGAATCAAAATAAAGATCATTGAAAAAAAAAAAAAAAAAAAATGAGCGAGGACGGTGAACAAAGAAAAATTCCTGAGAACAATAGTCCTCGGAAGTTGAACAATAGTCCTCGGACGCCAAACAATAGATTTGAGCCTTATTCCGTCAGCTTTCCGAGGACAGGAGAACAATAGCTGTCCTCGAGAGTAAAGGCAAAAAAGACTCTGTGTGTGTGTGTGTGTGTTTTTGTGGGGGGAGGAGGTATCACACCCTCCGACACAAAATTGCTGTCAGAAAACGCACCACCTCTGTCGGCCAAAAAGAAAAAAAAAGGAGGGGGAAGGTAAAGGACAAGAAAAGAGAAAGGAGAAGGGGCAAAAAAAGAAAAGAAAAGGGAAATGAAAACAAAAACAGAAAGAAAAAAAGAATGAAAATAGTGACAAAAAAGGCATCCCGCTTCGACAACGGGCTGCAGCCCCCCCCCCCCCCGTAGGGTTCTGAAAGTTCTGATATTTGGGCAAATCCCACTCGGGCAGCGAGGTGCCAGAATTAGTATCCACATATTTGGGCAGGTTCCCGGATAATTATGTAAATTATGTCTGTAACTTCCTTGCATTTATTTTCACCACCAAAAGTTACCCCCACCCCCCCCCCCAAAAAAAAAAAAAAAAAAATTGAAAAGTTGATATTCGGGTAAAAAGTGTCAGCCCCCCCCCCCTTGCGAAAATGGTCACGATCTCTACATCTGCGATTTTCTTTTATTATTTGTTGTGGGGTGGAGAAATTAGTGGTGCAGCATTTTAGTCGGCAAATTTCGGTGTGACACCCCCCCCTGCCCCCCATTTAAAATATTCTAGCAACGCCCCCCGAGTCAGCCCTCCTAAATTTCCTGTCATATATTAAAAGACAATGATGTCGAGCAAAAAGTGACATCAATACAGTAGCTGCATGTATTTTCAAACATAGATGGCGGTACCATGAAGCAATTATCACTGTAAAATTTAGCATCTCAGGCGTCACAACATCTCAGCATTACACTACATGCTCTTCGATCATTTACAGCACATTCTGTGCTGACCCCGCGCCGGCTACGGCAAGAGGTCATCGTTTCTCATGCTATCATATCTCACAGGATCATGCAGAAGGCAAGTCGAATCCTGTCACCCTTGCCTAATTTTATGAAATTTACTCTCTTTACTGTACTTGGATTTTTTACTTTTACGTTAGAATATGTTCAGAACCACCACAGCAAACACCGAGGGTGGTTTGCAAGGTTCACCGTGCGTGGGAATGGGTGATTATGAGGCATAGTATTTCTGTGTTTACACCTGCCTCCGAGCACCATAAATGGCATGGGCTGTATAGCTCTGTGGCCAGTACCAGATTGATAAGCCACAGAGCTCGTATAGCTAGGCGCGGCGCTAGTTGGATCATTCAACAAGAGGACGAAGGAGGATACAGCGTACACTACAAGCATGTTTAGGGGGAAATGCTTTGTAGACCCTGATGGGTAATAAAAATTATATCTTTCTTTACAAGTTAAATCAAATTAAATCAAATTATACAAGTACAAAATTTTGTGGGTCCAGCCTATGGTCCTATAGGCCTGTAATTTTCAGGTTCCGGACTGGTGTACAATTAGCCACGACCTAAGTGGGCGCGTGTGAACTCGTAAAATGGAAACACTACACGAACTGGCACATATGGGACATCACTTTAATAATTCAATAAATCTACCTCAGGCCTCAACTAGATGCTGAATTATACTCTCAAAATACCAGTCAAAACCGACTAAAACTGTAAATACTCTTGATCGATGATGATAAAATAAATTCAACAAGATATTCAACAAAATCCTTACGTAAATTCGGGGGCGAAGACGATGGTTTTCCTACTCCTAGCAACACAACTGGCGACCAATAAGCCAGCGACCAATAAGAGGATAATGGTGTCATCAAAATCTCCAATAAAAAAGGAAAAAGAAAATTTTCCGGATCTCCGTTGGTGATAACGTCAATGGGAATGAAGGACTGGATTGGAAGGCTTTTAAAACTATCGTATGACATTTTAACTAAATCATGACCTATATGAGATTAAAGCTGAATAGTTGCTCTTTACTCTCATATAGGTCACATGCCGAAACTTTTTGTCTGGGTCTTACTGTTTTAAAGTGAAATCAGGGCTCAAAACAGCATACCGGAGGTCTTATCCGCATATATACTACAAACGGAAATGGACGAAATGCGGTTTTATCTTTGAATACTTTTTAAAGTATCGTATGACATTTTAACTAAGTCATGACCTATATGAGATTAAAGCTGAATAGTTGCTCTTTACCCTCATATAGGTCCCATGCCGAAACTTTTTGTCTGGGTCTTACTGTTTTAAAGTGAAATCAGGGCTCAAAACGGCATACCGGAGGTCTTATCCGCACAATATACGCAAAAAGGTACAAATGTCGTTTTTAATTTTGAAGCCTTTTAAAACTATCGTATGACATTTTAACTAAATCATGACCTATATGAGATTAAAGCTATAAATGGTTGCTCCTTACTCTCATATAGGTCACATGCCGAAACTTTTTGTCTGGGTCTTACTGTTTTAAAGTGAAATCAGGGCTCAAAAACAGCATACCGGAGGTCTTATCCGCATACTACACACGGAAATGGACGAAATGCGTTTTTAACTATCAAGGCTTTTTAAAGTATCGTATGACATTTTAACTAAACAATGATTCATATGAGGTTAAAGCTGAATTATTGCTCTTTACTCTCATATAGATCACATGCCGAAACTTTTTGTCTGGGTCTTACTGTTTTAAAGTGAAATCAGGGCTCAAAACGGCATACCGGAGGTCTTATCCGCATACTACAAACGCAAATGGACGAAATGCGTTTTTACCTTTGAAGCTTTTTAAAACTATCGTATGACATTTTAACTAAATAATGAACTATATGAGGTTAAAGCTGAATAGTTGCTCTTTACTCTCATATAAGTCACATGCCGAAACTTTTTGTCTGGGTCTTACTGTTTTAAACTGAAATCAGGGCTAAAAACAGCATACCGGAGGTCTTATCCGCACAATATAGCGAGAAATGGACAGAATTCGTTTTTAACTTTGAAGCCTTTTAAAACTATCGTATGACATTTGAACTAAATAATGATTCTTAAAGCAGAATAGTTGCTCTTTACTCTCACATAGGTCACATGCCGAAACTTTTTGTCTGGGTCTTACTGTTTTAAATTGAATTCAGGGCTCAAAACGGCATACCGGAGGTCTTATCCGCACAATATAGCGAGAAATGGACAGAATTCGTTTTTAACTTTGAAGCCTTTTAAAACTATCGTATGACATTTGAACTGAATAATGATTCATATGAGATTAAAGCTGAATAGTTGATCTTTACTCTCATATAAGTCACATGCCGAAACTTTTTGTCTGGGTCTTACTGTTTTAAATTGAAATCGCTCAAAACGGCATACCGGAGGTCTTATCCGCACAATATACGCAAAAAAGTACAAATGTCGTTTTTAATTTTGAAGCCTTTTAAAACTATCGTATGACATTTTAACTAAATAATGACCTATATGAGATTAAAGCTATAAATGGTTGCTCTTTACTCTCATATAGGTCACATGCCGAAACTTTTTGTCTGGGTCTTACTGTTTTAAACTGAAATCAGGGCTAAATTACAGCATACCGGAGGTCTTATCCGCACAATATACGCAAAAAGGTACAAATGTCGTTTTTAATTTTGAAGCCTTTTAAAACTATCGTATGACATTTTAACTAAATAATGACCTATATGAGATTAAAGCTATAAATGGTTGCTCTTTACTCTTATATAGGTCACATGCCGAAACTTTTTGTCTGGGCCTTACTGTTTTAAACTGAAATCAGGGCTAAAAACGGCATACCGGAGGACTTATCCGCACAATATAGCGAGAAATGGACAGAATTCGTTTTTAACTTTGAAGCCTTTTAAAACTATCGTTTGACATTTGAACTAAATAATGATTCATATGAGATTAAAGCTGAATAGTTGATCTTTACTCTCATATAAGTCACATGCCGAAACTTTTTGTCTGGGTCTTACTGTTTTAAATTGAAATCATGCTAAAAACGGCCTAACGGAGGTCTTATCCGCACAATATACGCAAAAAGGTACAAATGTCGTTTTTAATTTTGAATACTTTTTAAAGTATCGTATGACATTTTAACTAAATAATGACCTATATGAGATTAAAGCTGAATGGTTGCTCTTTACTCTTATATAGGTCTCATGCCGAAACTTTTTGTTTGGGTTTTACTGTTTCAAAGTGAAATTAGGCCTCAAAACGGCATACCGGGTGTCTTATTTTTAATCATCTTCATGCAGGAAGTAAAATCTTAGCACATTTCAAAATCATATAGCAGATTTTGGGTTCCCGAAGATGATCAGAAATGAATGGTCGAAAATTAGAAACTCGTCATGACTCTAATCAGACTTATCTTTCTAACCCTTTCATCTGTATAGTAATCATGGATAATGTCAATAAAGGCCACCAAACGAGGGGCCAGTTGGAGACAGGGATCCTTTCTAGAAAGGTACACGTACCTTCCTCGGTCCTGCAGGGAACAGGATATAGACTAGGTGGTTAAAATAAAAGGCATTTATAGAGAGGGAACTTAGGTAAGTTCTACTGTACTTTATTAAAGTGGTAGCAATTTACGTTCAATAAATTCTCTCAGCATGAGGTTTCTAATTTGTTGCAAAGTTTCAGAGGATGAAGCAAATTCTAAGAGTTTGCCTTCCATTACAGACCGGGCATACATGCAGATAAAGACCCCGCAATTATTCCCATCAAGTTGTTTTAGTCAGGTTCGCTATGTATTTTTGTTCAAAATTTTTGGAGATTAGCAAAACTATACATTTTTGGAATTGGTAGAACATGAGGAATCCGAAAATTGATGTTGGCATTTGCACAAAACCCTGACCGAGCAGCCATTTTGGATTTTCAAAATGGCCGCCATATGTAACTAGTATTGAACACTTTTGAAGATATTTTTGTAACAGAACCTCATTCTATCATGTTTGTGGTAGCATATTAAAGGGCATTAAATTCTCTACAACATGACACCACATTCGATGGGTTTCGTGATGATTTGTACAACAATTTTGGGCAGAAAATGCGATTTTTATCATTTTTTTTCAAAAATATGAATTGCTTCAAAATACATATTTCTCCGTATTTCAAAAGTCCATTTCACTAATGACTTCCAACTTTACAGAAAATCAACCATTTATAGGATCAATATCATATAAAAATTACAAGTTAATTGCTTATCTAATAAAAAAGTTATAGTACTCTAAAGTTCATACTTTGATATTTGCTAAAACAGAGAAATAAAGCCACGGGCTGCCTTCTAGTCAGGTTCACTATATATTTTTGTCCAAAGTTTTTGGAGATTAGCAAAACTAAACATTTTCGGAATCGTTAGAGCATGGATAAGCAAAATAATGATGTTGGCATTTGCACAAACACCGGCTTGGTGGCCATTTTGGATTTTCAAAATGGCCGCCATAAAATACATAATTTGCCTTATCTCGGCTTCTTTTAAAGGTATAAACGTAATGAAATGGGCCAGTCCTACTATTTATGGGTGTAGAAAACAAATGGTGACATCTAGACATCTTCTTCTACCGCTTCCTCGCATATGGAGGCCATTTTGGATTTTCAAAATGGCATACGTGTAATATATAAGTTGCCTTATCTCTGCTTCTGGTCAACCTAGGAACTTAGCAAAAATATTCTAATCCTTTTCTTGGTCGATAAAACAATTGGTGACATATTTAGACTTCTAATCTTAATGCGTCATCGCACACGGCGGCCATTTTGTATTCTAAAAATGGCACACTTATATATGTATATATGTGTGTGTATATATATGTATATATATATATATATATATATATATTCCAGTCAACCTATAGCAACTTAACAGAATATGCTAGTACTTTGTTTCCTGGGTCAGGAAAACGATTAGTGACATAATTAAACTTCCAATCTCAACGCTTCATTGGACATGGTGGCCATTTTGAATTTTCAAAGTGGCCGCCACAAATACATTTTTTCCCCTACGTCGGCTTCTTTTCAACGTAGAAACTGAATGAAATATGCTTATCCTACGTTTCTTGGGTCGAGAAAAGAATCTGTGACATTACTAGACTTCTACTCCCAACGCTTCATCGCATATGGCGGCCATTTTGTATTTTCAAATTGGCCGCCATGAAATATTATATTGCCCTATCTCTGCTTCAAGGCAGCCTAGAAATATATTGGAATATTCTAATACTATGTTTCCAGGGTCAGGAAAAACATTGGTGACGTCATTAGAGTTCCCATCTCAACGCTTCATGTGGCTTCCATCTTGGATTTTCAAAATGACCGACATAAAATGCATATTTTGCCCTTTCTCTATGGTCAACATAAAAACTACATGAAATATGATGCTTATGTTTCCTTGATAAGGGAAATATTTGGTGCTATCACAAACTTATAATCTTGATTCTTCCTTCACTTTAAGCATTTGGGGCGCTAGAAGCCCTCAGACAAATTTCATTGCGTCTCTAAACTGAAACTATGCCACGTTCTGGCTTTTGTCCTTGAAGTCTTGCACAGGAGCCCTCAGACAAATTTAATTTCGTCTCTAAACTGAAACTGTGCCACGTTCTGGCTTTTGTCCTTGAAGTCTTGCACATATTTTGACACCAAGTTTAGAAAAATTATACAGTCATGCAATATTTTGGTTTCTAATTTTCTTCTCTTCAGGCAAGAATTTATATTTTTTTACAATTTGAATGAAAAACAGCAATTTGATTTTATTTCTTTGTAGATCATTTGTAATTTCTTCTCCTTTTATTATCCCTTTTCTATCTGAATATTGATTCAGAAAAAAGACCTCTAATAACAGACCTATAAATCAAGATATATGGTTGAAAAACAATTGAATGCAAATGAATAAAGTCACTTTTAACGACTTTTGTTTTTCAGTCTACGAACTTTCCCATCGACTATTATCACTGGTCAGTCCCCCCCCCCCCCCCCCTCCCCCGGATAACTACCCCTTGAATTAAATACCAAGTGCAGTTCTTTAGCTGTATTATTGTAACCTACTACTCAGTTATACTGTATCAAACTAGAGACAGACTTCCTGTTCTAATTATTTTACAGTACAACAAATATTTATTTTTTATTACATACTTTACTTGGCCCAAAGACGTTTTAGGGTACTCCAGTTTACAATTGTATTACAATTACAATTACAATTACTATTACAATTGTATACATGTAGGATCACGCCATTACAGCACAGACAGCTCACAACCTTTAAAATGCTCATTTCCTACATGTCATATTGGTTTCTTTTTAACTTTATTTACTTTCAGTTCTGCTTTTTAAGGTAAACAGTAAAAGCTTAATAACATAAACAAGGAGAAATAAAGATATACAAATAGAATAAGAAATATTGCGTTTTTAACCACTTTGTACAAAAACAGAGAAAAAAATCTCGAAAGGTCACATTTTTTTCGCTTTCAGTTCTTCTATTTGAGGTAAATAGTAAAGCTTAAGTAAGACAATTTTTAAAAAATAAGATAAACAATGGTAGCAAGAAATATTGTGTTAAATCACCTTTTACTCAAAACGTCACCTAAGGTTAGAAGGATCTTTCGTGGCAAAAGATTTTTGCAATGCTGAAATGAAGAAAGTCAAAATTTAGAGAGGCGTGAAATGCGCTGATTGAGACCAATCGATGAACTTTATCTACAACTGAGCCGTGGAGGGGGGGGGGGGGGGTGCTGACGCCTCCTGCCCGAATGTAAACTTTACTTTCAGCCCTTAGCCCCCACCCCTCCCCACCTCGTATAAGACTATGCTCGTTTTAATATTGAAAGTGCTTGGAAATGTTACAGGGGACCCAATTTTGGGGGTCAACCAGACTTGGATTGATGGTAAAAACTGTTTGGTATCAATATGTCCTCCCTGTACAACTGAGGGGGGGGGGGGGGGGGGGGGGGGTGTGGGCGCAAGTTTTGAACCTCACCACCAAGTATCTACATGTGTTAGAGTGTAAATCTTGTCTATCACGTGAATACAGGTCCCATGTTATTTCACTGATGGCCTCAATTGCTTCCTTGTACCAATAATACTTGTAGGTATTGTTTTAAGTTAAATTTTAGAGGGGAAGGGGGTGGGGGGAAGAAGGGTAAGGCATTGGCAGATATTTTTCCAGTAACCATGAGATTTTAATGATTTGTCAAGGCTCATTGATTATTTTACCATTATCCAAAGTACTGTATGAATATTACTTTGTACCAATTTGTCTCGTTTTAAAAAACAGAAAGGGGGAGGGGAAGGCATGGACATGTAGGGGTGCAAGTTCTGTACCCTATAATCTAGTATATACATGTGTTGGAGTGTGAATCTTGATTATCACTTAAAAACCAAGTGTCCTCATTTATATTATTGGACAGTGCCTTTTTATTTCTCAACACATATCATCGATTATTAGGCACATTTGTATCATAGCAACGGGAACTAATAAACAATTGTATATCACTAAAATATGATCGTACTGAATCATCTGACATCACACTTCCTATTAAAATATTCATCTGCATGACAATATCATGTACTACCGACATAATCCATTTCACGTCTCCCAATGTTACAATTGTCAGGGAGAAGGCAGCACTTAGTAACCACTTTTGTTATCGATTCTCTACTCTAGCTAATATCAAAGTGTCAACTCTAGAGCGCTATAACTGTTTTGTTTGATAAGCAATGGACTTGTAATTTTTATATGATATTAACCGTACATATGGGCAGTTTTCGGGAAAGTGTGAACTAATTAGTGAAAATAACTTTTGAAATAATGAGAAATACGTACTTTGAAGAAATTCATATTTGTAAAAAATTATGTAAACAATCACATTCTTGGCCAAGAATTGTATCGCAAATCATCACCAAACCCATTAAATGTGGTATCATGTTGTAGAAAATTTAATGCCCTTTAATATGATGATACATACATGGTATAGATGAGGCTCTGTTAAAAAAATATCTTCTAATTTGTTCAATACGAGTTACACATAGCGGCCATTTTGAAATTCCAAAATGGCCGCTATGCCGGTGATTTGTGCAAATGCCAACATCAATTTTTGAATTTCCCATGTTCTAACGATTATAAAAATGTATAGTTTTGCTAATCTCCAAAAATTTGGAACGAAAGCCTATTTTCTTACATAGTGAACCAGACTATTTCGGTAACCCAGTAGAAAATACAATTTTCCATTTGTTGATATTACTATTCATATCAAAACCATCAACAAGTACCTTGCTTGCATGTATTCACATATATCTGAATATAGCCCTTTTTGCAGTCCTCACGGTGGCATGAGATGCATTTCCAAGAGGATCCATGACGGTAATAATGTGAGACATTGGTTGCATTACAAACAAAACCCAGTGATTACTGTAAGATAATGGAATAAAGATCAAGTCATGGTTAGCCCAATTCCTGTTCCGATTTAGATGTTTCGCCTCATTCACATACCAATTTAGAGAACGGTTTTGAGTAAGCCTGCTTCCCGCTCAACAAGCATCCATCAACAGTACTTTATTGGCTTTGTGTTCGTTTTGTGGTATGCTTTCTTTTAAGAGAAACAAATAGGCAGTGATTATTGCATCATTAAACCAGTTATCATTAGTCAGAAGTGCAAGATCGCGCTTTCCTAAAACTTTCAAACAGTAAGACTCAGACAAAAAGTTTCGGCATGTGACTTATATGAGAGTAAAGAGCAACTATTCAGCTTTAATCTCATATAGGTCATGATTTATTTAAAATGTCATACGATAGTTTTAAAAGGCCTCAAAATTAAAAACGACATTTGTACCTTTTTGCGTATATTGTGCGGATAAGACCTCCTGTATGCCGTTTTGAGCCCTGATTTCACTTTAAGACAGTAAGACCCAGACAAAAAGTTTCGGCATGTGACCAATATGAGAGTAAAGAGCAACTATTCAGCTTTAATCTCATATAGGTCATTATTTAGTTAAAATGTCATACGATAGTTTAAAAAGTATTCAAAGATAAAAACGCATTTCGTCCATTTCCCTGTGTAGTATACGGAAAAGACCTCCTGTATGCCGTTTTGAGCCCTGATTTCACTTTAAAACAGTAAGACCCAGACAAAAAGTTTCGGCATGTGACCAATATGAGAGTAAAGAGCAACTATTCAGCTTTAATCTCATATAGGTCATTATTTAGTTAAAATGTCATACGATAGTTTAAAAAGTATTCAAAGATAAAAACGCATTTCGTCCATTTCCCTGTGTAGTATACGGAAAAGACCTCCTGTATGCCGTTTTGAGCCCTGATTTCACTTTAAAACAGTAAGACCCAGACAAAACCGAGAACCGCTTCCAGTTCAAAGGTCAAAGCTAGTGGCCAATCGGAGCAATCTTTGAGATTGGGTTTATGAATATTCAAATATACGTTGGCAAGCATTGATCGTCAGCGCGCGCGTACGGTGGGGATAGCAGACCACGTTATAGCAGACGACAAAATGGACTCGGTGGCTAGAGAGATATACGGCAGCAGCTTTGTCCTCCGCGACGAACAGAGGAATGCCCTTGAGGCCCTACTTCGGGGAAAAGATGTATGGGTGCAGTTACCAACAGGCCACGGGAAAAGTGCAATATTTACGCTCTTCCCAATTTTGAAGGCTAAGGTTATTATAACTTTCTTTTATTTTTAATAGCGTTTTTACAGGGTTCAAAATGTGAAAAAAGAAATACAATTCTCGATGTTTTGTTTGCTATCCTGTATTAAAGGAGAATGAAACCCCAAACTTGTATGCACTTTAACAGAAGCAGAAAAATCTTATTAAGTATATCACTGAAAGTTTGAGGAAAAACGGATAAAGAATAAAAAAGTTATGAAGATTTTAAAAACCTAAAATTGCTAAATGAAATTGGCAACATACTCATTATGCTAATGAGATGCTATGACGTTTTTGTGCTCTATCTTTATAGGTAACAAATAAGAAAATTATCAGATTTCAGCTTTTAAACAAAGAAAATTGAATTATCAACACTGTGCTTGAAATATATTGTGAGGAATAAATTTATGAACACCACCTATAATCATGATGATACAGAAATCAAATTTTCTAAGATATATTCAAGGAAAGTGGAAATTTACTACAGTATAAGGCAATTGGAAAGTATATAACATATTTACATCACAGCATCTCATGAGGACATTGGCAATTTCAGATCTCCATTCATTTATCGATTTTAGGATTTCAAATATTCATAACTTTTTTATTAGTTGTCCGTTTTTTCTCAACCTTTCACTGATGTGCTTCTTTGATTTTTCTGCTGATATTAAAATGCATTTATTTGGGGGGCTTCATTCTCCTTTAAGTTTCATCAGCCGTTATTAGATATTGCGGCCCCATAAACTAAAGATCTGGGATGGTATTCTGAGATTTATTTCATCTTGATTTTAGTGAAATAATTTAAATTGTCATAACAAAATGTACATTTCTTTCCCCAGTAATGTACTGTAATATTTTTAATATGATCTCTTACTTTTTTTAGTCTGTCTTTTTGCTATTGTTTTCGCCCTCTTTCATTAAATCCGTAATTTTGTAAGTGCTATGGTACTTTCTGTTTTTAGCCCTCCTAAATATTCATTATTCATTATTATTATTATTATTATTATTATTATTATTATTATTATTATTATTATTATTATTATTTATGGCACCTCATTGGTTAATGCCTGCGCAAAAGTGGCTGCGTACGCGGAATTCATCTGCGAAAACACCCATGAAATGGTGCAATTTGAAATTTGTTACGACAATTAAAATCTTTTCACTAAAATCAAGATAAAATAAATCTCAGAATACGACACCAGTAAAGTGTTACAAATAGTATTTGCAAAGGTTCGACACCGTTAACAATCTAGGTTGCTCGCTTAATGCCTCCACTCTATCTCAGGCGCGGGGGGCGGTGAGGGCGTTCCCCCCAAGAAACTAAATGTTAAAAAAAGAAAAGAGAAAGAAAAAAAAAAACAAACAAACGTGAGAGCGAAAAAGCGGGGGGGGGGGGGGGGGGGTGAGAAAAGAGCAAGAAAAAAGTACAAACAAGTACAGAAAGGGTGCTACGAGCCGTTATCTTTCTCTCAAAATTAGCTAAAACGCAAAATCCTCCCGAGCAGACTTTGTCTTTCATTCAAAATTTGCTAAAACTCCCCTCGATCCTTGCACCCACCCCCTGTTACATGACTTGTAGGCCGACAGTGCAGTATTGCGTCTAATTGAAAAGCGGTCAGGTCAGGGCAGTCAGGGTGTCGAACTAACTTTCCGCCTTAAAAACGTGCTACGAGCAGTTATCTTTCACTCAAAATTTGCCAGAACGTTAAAGCTTTCGCGCTGCATCGATCACCCCCTGGGGAGGACGTTTTGCGTGCTCTTCACCATTTTCACACGCTTCGGTTGCTCAGAAACCTCCCCCCCCAAAAAAAAAAAAATAAATAAATAAAATAAAATAAATAAATAAATAAATAAAATAAAATAAAATAAATAAATAAATAAATAAATAAATAAATAAATGATAATAATAATAATAATAACAATAATAATAATAATAATAAATCCCAGCTACGCGGTTGCTCTTTCTCTAGATTTTTCTTTAATCTTGCGACTAATTAGAGACAGGGGTGAATATAAAATCGTTTATCAATGTAAAAAAAAAAATCGAAAAGAACCTCACTCCCTGATTCCAGCGGTCGATTACGATATTTTCGTAGTAAAATGCACAAGAAATTGAGTTATTTGAGAGTTAAGAATGTAGTTATAAACACACACACAAAAAACCCAGCTTGCTTTCTTTACTACCTTGCTAATAACGTAGATAAGTTTGGACAAGGTGGGGGCGGATGTATTGGGGGTGGTAGGACGTTCGGGATCTTTTAAGTTGTTTGAATATTTTTTGAAAAGTTGCATTTTTATCACTTAACAGTCTTAAGAGGGTATTGCAGCTTTCAGTGATGAATTTCCCTGCAGTCTTTAAAATAATTCAGGTGGAAGATCCCCCCACCGAAAATTTTCCGGGGGAACTATCATTATTTGATATACCTTAACATAGATGCATGGACAAAGTAGACCACACTGCATATTGTAAGTTTTCTTGCGTTGATAATTTTTTTCTTCCCGTGACGCTTTTCCACGTGTGTGCAACAAAGTTGAAATTGTTTTAAAGATCAAATGGATTCACTATAAATTGTGATTAAATAGTAACGAAAAGAACAATATTAGTTGTTCTTTTTAATAATAATTTTTGTAATTGCTTTTTTTGGGAGGGGGATTAATTATTGTTCTTTAATCATGTTTTGATTTACTGTTTGTCATAATCAACCAAAAATCAACGAAAAGATCTTTATATAGAGTCAGGGGCCATTGAATGTTTTTGAATGGGGCTGACGTCTCTTGCCCGAATATTATCAACCATTCTGTTTCTATATTTTTTTAACAAACCAAGCGACCTTTTTGCACTTTTGTTTATCATGAAATGATTTGTCTTTAGATATTATAATTACTTTTTACAAACATGCCTATACCAAAGAAGTGCCTGTTGTAGCAACGCCCACCTCACGCGGCCCCCGTTCCGCGGGCCCATGAGATTCATATAATAATTTTCTCTTTCTTGCCTCCCCTTCTGTGTCTCTCCTGTCTATTTAAGCCCGACTTGAAGTTATTTTCTTGCGTCTGCAATTGCGTTGCTAATTGCACTGTTAGTTTTGAAATAACCTTTTACACGATATCACGCTTTAGCAATTTATGCGTACGAGACGAGGGGGGGGGGGGGGGGGGCGGGGACAGCAACTCATGTTTGGGCAGCAAGTTGCCCGTATTTTTATGCCCGAATGAGTAATTTTGGTTCATTTTCACCACAAGTCACCAACGCACTAAACACAAAACAAAACAACACCACATAAAAGAAAAGAAAACGAAACAACATGAAACAAAAGGAAACACTGCAGGCTTTAGATGTCCCGCTATATTTTTCTCTTCTGCTGCTCTATAGTATATTAGCGAGGTGTCTATTATCTGGTCTAACATTCCGCTTTTGTCAAAGCGCTCTTTTAGTGATTTGGAGGGGATACAGTATTAAAAAATCACAAAGTGCATACGAGGAAAAAACAACAAACAATTAAAACAGAGAAAAAACATAACATGTATTATACAAGGGCCACGAAACTGGGAGTGAAATTTTGCAGGGGAATGAGGTTAGCTATCAACCCCCCCCCCCCCCCACTTTATTATGCTTGAAATTGACACTTCATTGTTTTTAGAATGTAGTTTCTTCTTCAAAATACAGTACTTAAATTAAGTATGAAGACGTATATTCTTCAGAAAAAGGGGGAAAAGTGGGACAGGGGTTACAGCCGAAACCCACAAACTGTCATTTTCATAAAATGCATTAAATCCAACTAATCATTTAACCCTTTTCTTCTTCTCCCATCCTACAGCATGAGAAAAAGCCCAAGACCGCCTTGGTGGTTTCTCCCCTGAAGGCATTAATGGCCAACCAGAAAGATACATTACAGAAACTAGGGATACGTGTCCTAACGATAACAAACATGACAAAAGATGAAGCGCAGGCTGATCTTGAAGGTAAATATTCCTTAAAGTGTAGCTACAGGAGTGGCAGGGGGGGGGGGGGGGGGGATAAAGAAGAAAAATGAGGGAAAGAGAAAGGGAAAAAAGGAAAGGAAAAAAGGAAGAGAAACGGGGAGATGAGTGACTATACCCCTTCCCTGACCCTCCCCTTAATCACTAGCCTCATAATTCTCCTTGAATTTCAAGTAACACCGGTGCCCCCTCCCTCCATTGTAGTCAGTTTCCCCCTTAACACCTGGACTCACGTTAAGCCACCATTTCCCTCTATTCCTCCATTACTGGATATTGCATCTTGTCAATTATTTTAAGAAGGTGATATTAATAATGAAAAAGCATCACACAAGTGAAATGACTTGAAATAAGGAGACGTGATAGACAATCCCATACCTCGTAAGGTTTCTGAATGAATGTCAACTTTCAGGATTCATTGGCTGGTGTAGCGTTTTTATGCTATATTCGCGCTCTCTCTCTCTCTCTCTCTCTTCTTCCTCTCTCTATATTGTTCCTTCCTCATCTCTACTGCTCTATTTCTCTGCCCCTTTCTCATCTTCCTTCTCCCATCCTCCTCTCTTCATACCCCTACCTTGATGTTTTCTTCTGTTCTTTCTTGTCTTCTCAGTTTCTTCCCAAATCCTCCCTCTTTGTTTCACTAATAGAAATATCTACCTCATACCATAGACATATAAACAGATAATTATGATGCTAAGACTCCTGTGCCTTTATAAAGTATGCTTAGGAAATAATTAGGTATTATGTTATGATCGCTAATTGTAAGTACCGGAAAAGGGTCCCATTTGATTTTCTGGATAGTATGAAAAGCGCCCCCGTTCATTAATTTGATAATTGCCCTTTCTCTCACTACTACCCTTTCTACTTTTGATAAGTTTCATTTTTAGTCGTGCCCTTTTTCTTTCTTTAAGTGCCCTTTAATAATAAATGGTCTACGGGATTGCGACTTTCAGCATGTTAAGAAAAGACAAGACAGGTGATATGTTTACATTAGTACAAACATGTAACTTTATCAAGAAGATTTAAAAAAAAAAACACTCATGTATTCACACTATAACCAGTGCCATGATAACACAAAAATTTCATGAGCATGATTGTCAGAAAAGATGAAGAAAGTGATGTTTCATGCTATAACAAGTCTAATTTGATTTTCCATCTGTACAGACTCCAGATGCTTGACAAACTAATATGTGATGTCCTTTTTATGAATCTTTTCATTTCAATTTTCAACAGAACTTTTTGTCGGTCACTGGGATGTGATTTTGGCCTCTCCAGAAGCGCTCACGAAATTTCAAAGGACAATGAGTAAGGAGGAGCAACTGCAGAAGAAGATATGCCTCATATGTTTTGATGAGGGTCATTGCATATCGCAATGGTAAGAACGCCCCTCGATATAGCATGATAATTATAACAGTGACAATGACAGTTCCCAAAAGGTATTATTGAGGTCGATTTCGGAATACATTGCAAATTTGCACCGATGTCGTATGGGTTAAGTCATATGATGACATTTATCTCTTCAAGTATGCTAGTTCTCTAAAAAATCAGAGTTGCTCACTTTAAAAACTGTTTTAAAAATGGCAAATCAAAATAATCTCAAAATGAGTTATGAAAATAAAAAGTCATTTTCTACTGTTTATCCATCAAATCAATTTCTATACAAACACTCTACTTGTTATTTCTATATCTTTTTCTTATCATAATTATGTATTACATTTGAAACATTTAAAACAGCTAAGCACATACATAATAACTAATGAGCGTTAATTACTATCATCACCATGATATCATTATTGTTTTAGGGGTCTAAATAGGCCGATGTACAGAAGAGCTTGCAGTGTCGTTTCTGTCTTCAATGAGATCCCTACTCTTGTCCTCACTGCGACATCCACCATCCATGATTTCACTGATATAAGTGGGATATTAGCATTATCCCCTGATCTTGAGGTGATCTCAATGTTGCCAGATAGGTATGAATGAATTAGTGGATACTGAGTGAAATTTTCCAATATGTTTTCCTCATTTACACACTTCATTATAGGGATATAATGAAAGGATTTAATTTGCATAATTATCGCTGATTATGAGGAAATATAATGAGTTTTGTCAGAAACAGATACAAGGAATATATCTTGTATGTTCAAATTCTACTTGAAGTAATTCAGCTATACTAGAATTATTAAATTGGAAATTAACCCGGTCATTCTTTTGGTACCCTATTACAATTAAGCGTGGACTAAGTACACTCAAGCAAGAATATGCAAAACATGGAAAAGGTATTTGTATTTAAGTATCTTTAGAATGAAGAAAATGGCACATATATACATAATGATGAAATATTCACTTCGATAGGTCCATCTTCGATAGGTCCATGGTATCATTGGTTGTAACGTTAGAAGTAAAACGTTTTATCTTTGGTCTGGTGTATCTGAAACTTCATCTATTTATGAATTCCTGAGATTCATCTGCTTTCACTTAGGCAAACTTTGCATGAAAACTTAATTCCACTTGGATACCTTAGCATCAATACAACCTTTTTTGCATTTACCATTTTGTATTTTTCAGGTCCAACATCTATCTACATGTAGAGAAGGTCAGGGAGAAATTTGAGCAGCACCTGACCTGGGTGGTACGAGAGGTCGTAGAAAATAGAAAAAAAAATAACGCCAAGAAGATGCTGATCTATACCACGAGCATCAATTCCTGTCAGAAAGTTTTCAACTGGATGGCGGAAGAGACTGAAGGCATGCGATGCCACCATCCTTCTAAACACAGGCTTATCGAGATGTTTCATAGCCATACGACGCAGAAGAAATCGCAGAATATCATGAAGGATTTTTGTCGCAGTGGAAGCTGCATCAGAGTTGTGGTAACCACTCTTGCCCTGGGCCTTGGAGTTGATAGAGAAGATGTTGACGTAGTCATTAACTGGGGAGTAGAAAACACTCTATCTTACTGGCAAGAAGTTGGAAGGTGTGCCCGTCATCTTGACCAAGGGTTTGCGATTCTGTATGCTTTTCCAAGATCCATCAACAATTGCGATGACGACACCATGAAGGAAGTTGTAAATGGAGACAAGTGTGTCCATGCTACCATCTTGAACATCTTCAAGATTCCTGGCACACCTGACCTACAGAAGAGGGCACACGCATGTGGGAGAGAATGCACAGTGGAGCAGTCACCCTGCAAATGCACACTGTGCATGTGTTGCTCAGGTTGCTTACGGAGGTGCGCATGTCCTCATAAATATGAATGTGTGCAAGACAGATTTCTTCAGGTATATAATTACACTTTGACATTTAAAAAACAAGTTGAAAAGAAAGACTACTCATAATTTTGCATTACTCTTATATCATTACAAGTATATGCTTTCAGAAAAAAGAATAATTTGAATTTATAAACAGGAACATATTTTGATACTCTCTCAGATTACAGAATCCAATGTTAATCCCTTCTAAAATTTTCCATTTCATGTTAGATGCAGACTTTGATATAATGATAGATCTGTGGATCTTACAGGTACACTTTCACTCTTTCATTTTTTGCATTTATTTCATTAATGTTGCTGATTTAGCTCGTTTTATTCTCTCTCTCACTCAGGGCTGACATCTTGGCCTTGTACTTGTCCAGATCAACTCTTTGTTCAAACTCGAAGTCTTCAAATCCTGTATGTGACCTTACAGGGATTTTCACCAAGCACTTGTTTTTGACCAGGAGTTCAGCCAGATTTGCCGTGTCAGATTCTCTGACTTCCAGAGCCCGTTTCTTTAAAACCGTTTTCCTACCAGTCACCTTTGTATCGAATACTTTGTTAATTGTTTTTTTCATACCAACAACTTGGCTGTAACGTCCTATCACACTCTCAGAAAGATTGCCTGAGGCATCCTTTGTGGATTCCTTGTAGTCCTTATTCATGAATTCCATCCCAAGGTCTTTTCCCATATTCTTCCTCTCACCACCATGGATGTTGACTGTCCTATTCCACTTAAGCTGATGAGCTATCCTATCTGACACTCCACCATTAACATCCATGATTAGACTGTGTCCTTCAATGAGATATTTCCAGTGATGCTTGTTGTATCTAGTTTAGAAATTTTGTATTGTTTTATTCTGATGGGCATTGTGACGTCATAAGCGAGAGTTTTTATCACTTTTCCAAGCTTAGCCGTTGAGGGCGAAAATGTTTTGTTTGAGGAGCTAATGCACGTGTGTCAGGACGTGTTATCGACACTAAAGATCACTGCTATTTTTGCCGTTTTTCACACAAGCCCAATGTTGTAAGTAGAAAATATCAAAGATTATTGAAGTTAAATGATTTCTCTCTTGTTTGAAGCTATGGTGTATAAAACTGAAGAAATGTGAGTGGGTTAAATGTGAGTTAAAATGGTTGTAGTTTGAGTACGAGATTTATGTTATTGCCATTGAATATTAGGTAGTGCATAATTCGCACGATGTGAGGGTTCGGTTTAGTGAAAGTAAACAAGGTGAAATTGAAAATGATGATTTGACCTGGATTATAACAAGTTGAGTAGGTTTATGAAGAAAATGCTGTATAAATAAGAATTTAGTCAAGTTAGTGTCCTATAATGGCAAATAGCCAGATAGGCAGTATGCAGCTGACAGTATGACAGAGAAAGTAGGTCAGGTCAGAGGGGTCAGTTAGTACAGGGTCAAGCTATTTAGGTGTACATGTAGGTTTGGATTATTAGTACATGTATATGATATGCATTATGCAAGGTTATGATGAATGATATTGGGTTAAGGAGGATATTTTGTTTGTGACCAACTCACCTTTACAGCAGAAAGTATATCAGTATTTATGCAAATTTAACAACTCAAAATTCCTCAAATTATACCAGTTATAGAACAAGGTAACAATACATATGCATAGGGTTTATATATTTAATTTTGGGGTCTGTTATTGGATTTATTAGAGACAAAGATTACATTCACATGGAGAGAGTGAATATGTACAATGTATACAAGCTGTATTATTCATTCATCAGCTTATCTATGCTCATTGGCATTTATGTTATTCAACAATGCTTATGACTATGTTCTTATTTGTTTCATTAAAGGTTGAACCGTTTGCCAGTTGGAGTATTGGTGTCAACACAAGGGTGTCACTTGAGTGATTATTTGTCAGCAGTGGCCTTTAGTAAAGAGTCTTAATTATCGTCAACATCAGTTCAACAACAGTTGTGACTACACGTCGTCAAGATGAGTGACATCAATGTTGGCAACGATATGGCTGCGAAGTCGGATGCTGGTCATCAAGACGCAGTAACCAGTGATGTTAGGCCAGTGGATGGTGGGGTTAAGCTTGATGGCATCAAGCCGGAGGACTCTGTCAGCCAGTGTGGAAAGAGCTCCACCTCATCCACTTCCTCGAGGCTGAAAGCGATGGCTAGGAGGGCAGCCCTTGAGGTAGAAGCAGCAGCTCTAGCTGAACAACAGGAATTTGAGCTCGAAGAGCTTCGGCTTAGGCAACGTAAGGCCCAGCTGGCATTGAGAACCCAACTCAAGGTTGCACAAGCTGAAGAGAAGGTATACACTCAACAAGATGGAGATGTTTCAGCATCTGGTGCACTGGAAAGTATTCCCACAAAGCCGTCAGTAGTGCACACTTCTACTCCTGCAAATCCTTCTGGTGCAGCTGCGAGTACTTTTGCAAGGCTAGATGAGGATGCGACAATCCCTTATCCACTTCCAGACAGAGATGCTGTTCTCTTGCAATTGCTTCATCAAGGACAGCAACAGCAGCAGAGACTGCTGGAATCAGTATCCCTCCCTCATGCTGATCTCGACAAGTATGATGGTGATCCTTTGAAGTATCATGAGTTCTGGCGAGGATTTGAAAATTGTGTTGACCAGACAACCGTGGATGATGCAGTGAAGTTAAATCGCCTTCTACACTATTGCTCTGGAGACGTGAAGAGGTTGGTTCAACCATGTTTGATTATGAAGGCATCAGAAGGCTACAGTAAAGCCAAGACCATCCTGCAGGAGAAATATGGTAATCCGGTGCTCATTGCAGATGCCTGGTTACGTAAGGTAACTGAAGGCAAAAGGATAAGTCCCCAAGACAGGCGAGGCCTTGGAGAGATGGCAGACAAAATTCTCATCTGTGTACAAACATTAGATGCGATTGGCCAGAGTTCTGAGCTGACTTCACAGCGCATCCTTCTACAAATAGCAGAAAGGCTGCCGTATCACCTGAGGGCGAGATGGTTGAAGGTCGTTGGTGCAGCTCGGAAGGAAGGTAGACTTCCTTCTATCGTAGACCTAGTAACCCTCCTGCAGGAGGTTGCTAAAGAGGAAAATGACCCAGTCTTCGGCAAGTTGATGGAGAGAGACCATGCCTCTAAGACATCAGCCACAACTAAGAAGGCTTTTGGTAAGGCACAAAGGGGGGCCTTTACAACCAGCACTGACACCGAAGATAGTGGTAAGAAAACAAGGACATGTGTGAAGTGCAAGGGAGACCATTCCTTGTTTGGCTGTGAGCAATTCAAACAGCGTATGCCTGAAGAAAGACTGAAGTTGGCCCAGAAGGAGAAACTTTGTTTTAACTGCTTGAGGAAGGGCCATAGTGCAAATGGATGCAAGGTCAACCGTACCTGTACAGTGAAAGGATGCAATAAGAAACATACCAAATTCCTGCATCTTACAAGACAGCCTTCTCAGCCTAGTAGAAGTGAATCTCCGTCAAATGTCCAAGAGCCAAAAACTAATGAACTTTTATCATCATCTGAAGTAGGTGCAGCTAGTCACCACTCGTCAGCTTCACAAGTAGCTGAGGCAACCAGTAACGTCATAGGGGCCGGCAGCAAGGTTGCACTCCCTATTGTACCAGTACGAGTGAGAGCCAAAGGGAAGGACATTTACTTTGACACCTACGCCCTCTTAGACAGTGGTTCGACCTCGACATTTTGCACCACAGAACTGACCCACAAGGTTAGGGCTGAAGGGAGAACTCAGAGGCTCTCAATGTCGACATTAGATAAGCCCAGCAGTGTGATGACATGCAAAACTGTCAGCCTTGTGGTAGAGAGTCTATCAACTGGGCACCAGCTGAATCTTCCTCATGTGTATGCGAAGGAACAGATCAATGTGAGCCGTTCACACATTGCTGATGTGAGCGACACCAAGCGGTTTCCACATTTGGCGGATGTGGACGTTCCTGTGGCCAGCCCTCGAGAGGTGATGCTTCTTATCGGCCAAGACGTTCCTGAAGCATTGGTACCACTAGATGTCAGACGTGGCAAGGCTGGAGACATCTATGCAGTGAAGACGGTGTTAGGTTGGACACTGAATGGACCTGTAGATCGTGAAGGTGATCCGAGTAGTGAACCATCATCTCATTTCATTGCCAACGATATCCGATTGGATGAGCAAGTGACCAAGTTCTGGAAGATGGAGGGGACTGAATATCTCACAGATGACTCTAAGGGCATGTCAGTGAATGACGCGAGGGCGTTAGAGCTGTGGAGAAACTCCATACAGAAGGTGGATGGACATTATCAGTTGTCCATACCTTTCAGAGAGAGCCAGCCCTGTCTTCCTAGTAACCGCCACCTGGCAGAGCAGAGGTTGCAATCACTCAAGAGGAGATTGGTCAGAGACGAGAGGCTTCACATGAAATATGCTGATGGCATGAGTCAACTTCTTGAAAAGAAGTATGCTGAGGAAGTCCCTGAAGTAGACTGTGAGTCTGATAATGGTACTGTTTGGTACCTTCCGCACCATCCAGTGATAACTGCCAAGAAACCAGATAAGGTGAGGATAGTGTTCGATTGCGCATCGAAGCACAGAGGAATGTCGTTGAATGACAAGGTCTTACAGGGGCCGGATCTAACCAGTCTGTTGATGGGAGTGTTGCTGAGATTTCGGCAAGAACCAGTAGCTCTAATGTCTGACATAGAAGAGATGTTTCATCAGGTCAGAGTACCCCTAGCTGAGAGAGATGTTATGAGATTCCTGTGGTGGCCAGGTGGTGACTTAGAGACGCAGCCTAAGAAGTACCGAATGTGTGTTCACCTCTTTGGAAGAACCTGGAGCCCAAGTTGCTGTAATTTTGCCCTCCATCGAACAGCTGCAGACAATCAAGACGTCTTCACTCCAGAAGCAGTGAGAGCTATACATAGAAATTTCTATGTGGATGATTGTCTCATCTCAGTGAAGAGTGAGGAAACTGCCGTGAGACTGGCAGCTAACCTAAGAGAAGGCCTGAAAAGAGGAGGTTTCAAGCTGACAAAGTGGCTCAGTAACAGACCACAGGTCTTGGAGTCTATTCCAGACGATGATCGAGCGAAGAACGCAAAGGGGCTAGATCTCAATCATGATGCTCTTCCAGTCGATAGAGCATTAGGCATCACTTGGGATGTGGAGCTGGATAGTTTCCTGTATAAGTTCACCCCCAGAGACAAGCCTCGAACCCGACGCGGGCTGCTAAGTGTTATATCTTCAGTATATGATCCTCTTGGCTATGCCAGCCCATTTGTCTTGAAGGCAAAGATGATATTGCAAGAACTGACAAGGATGAATCTCGGCTGGGATGACAAGATGCCAGACGCTGAAAGACGCCAGTGGGATGAATGGATTGGTGAATTGCCCAAGATGGCAGACTTCAAGGTGAATAGGTGCATCAAGCCTCATGACTTTGGAGCAGTAACAGAATTTGAGTTACATCATTTCTCAGATGCATCGGAGAAGGCGTATGGGGCAGCCTCATAGTTAGTCATGAAGAATGGTGATGGCCTGGTGCATAGCAGCCTATTAGTAGTAAAGTCACACCTAACGCCACTCAAGAGAATAACCATCCCGAGGCTCGAATTGATGGCAGCTACGCTATCTGTGAAGCTTGACAGAATGATCAAAAGAAAACTGGATGCTCCAGTCACACAGTCTGTATATTGGACTGATAGTACCATTGTTCTACAGTATATCAGGAACACTGATAAGAGATTCCACACCTTCGTCGCCAATAGGCTCGCTGTAATTCATGAGGGATCATGCCCAGATCAATGGTACTATGTCAACACGGATGCTAATCCTGCCGACGATGTTTCAAGGGGAATGGGAGCCGAAGAACTAAAGAAAACCACGAGGTGGTTGGAAGGACCAGGGTTCCTTCGTCAGCCAAAGAGCAGTTGGCCACAGGACCCCACCCTTAGAACAACATTAGATGAGGGAGATATAGAAGTCAAGAAGACAAGAGACAATGTTCAGACATTCTTGACCGATGCAGAAAGTCCAAGTGCAGTAGACAAGCTGATCGAGCATTATTCCTCTTGGCACAGACTGTTGAAAGCAGTCGCCTGGGTCTTGCGAGTGAGACAGCTATTGCGGAGCAAGATCCATGGTAATTTCTGTGGGAGCAGAGGATCAATTTCCACAGAAGAATTGGCCGCAGCTGAAGAGGCACTAGTTCGATATGTACAGCAAAGTACTTATGATGAAGAGTATGACATTCTTCTGCAGAGCATGAAGAAGGGACCAGGAGAGGTGGTTAAGCAGATCAAGCGGTCTAGCCCCCTCTACAAACTAGATGCTAGACTGACGGACAAAGGGCTGATGTGTGTTGGTGGACGTTTGGGTAATGCACCACTAGAGGAGAGAACGAGGCACCCTTTGATTCTACCGCCGAAGCATCATGTAGTGAAACTACTTGTCAGGCATTTCCATGAAGTGTCAGGACACTCCGGGAAGGAGTATGTTCTATCTCTACTCAGACAGCAGTACTGGGTGATCAGAGGGAGAAGAGCTGTGAGACAGGAATTGGGAGTTTGCTTCAAGTGTAAACGTCATACGAGCGGTCCACATCGAGATTCTGCATTCCATGAACACAGACTCTTTCTTGAACGCATTGCAGAGGTTCATATCTCGTAGAGGTAGGCCAGAACTGATCAGATGTGACAATGGCACGAACTTTGTAGGTGCAGAGCGTGAGTTGAGGGAAGGAGGTAAGCGATGGAACCAGCAGAAAATCCATGAGCATCTCCTACAGAAGGGAATCGAATGGCGATTCAACACGCCTTCAGCTTCTCATGCAGGTGGAGCATGGGAGAGACAGATACGGACGACAAGAAAGGTGATGAACAGTGTGGTGAAGCAGCAAGTTCTTGATGACGAGGGTCTATCTACTGTCATGTGTCTCGTAGAATCCATCATCAATGGTCGTCCACTCACATTAACTTCTGATGATGTGAGGGATCTGGAGCCTCTAACACCTAATCATCTGCTTCTCCTGAGGCCGAGCAACAATCTCCCCCCTGATGTGTTTGAGAAGCAAGATCTGTATGGCCGTCGACGTTGGCGACAAGTGCAGTACCTGGCCGACGTCTTCTGGAGAAGGTGGATAAAGGAGTATCTACCTACCTTGCAGTCCAGACAGAAGTGGCTAAAGGAAGAAAGGAACTTAGCGATAGGAGACATCGTACTCATCATGGATGATCTTCCGAGGAACAAATGGCTAATGGGAAGGGTAACTGAAACCTTTCCAGGGAAAGACCAGCTCGTGAGATCGGTGAGGGTGAAACATAGTGGTGGAATCCTTATGAGGCCAGTGCAAAAAGTATGTCTTGTGGAAGCAGTTGAAAGCGCCTATCAATAAGCTATTTTAAGTGCATTGTTAATATGGATGGATCCACATATTTGGAGGATCAATTTCGCGATTCCGACCTTGAGCAGAGATGAGATTTGTGATTGTGTTAAATTCATATATATGCCTTTATAGTGAATTTGAAAAGAGGCGTGAGCCTAGCGCCGCCTCATGTGAGATGATCAATTTCAAGGAAGCGATTAGGAACCAAATGTGTTTATGCAATCTAGACGCGAATCCTCGAAGGAAAGTGCTATTTGGTTAATAGATTTGTGGGAAGATCAATTAATGAAATATGTGGTGTTTCACTGTTCAAATGGATATGACGGTTTTGGATGGATTCACTTACGCGAATCAGCGATTTTAGCGATTTAGCGAGTTTAGCAATTCTGTTGTTGTTCAGGAGAGATTTATACTTCGAGCGTCTCTGAGGTTACAACTTGCGAAACGATAACGCGATAGTTCATCTGATAACAGAAGACGATTCGACTAATTTCATCCTGTCTGAATTTATGAGTGAAGTAATATTTCTAGAGACTGATGGACAAAACACTGACAGTGAACCTTAATTCAGTGAACAATGACAAATTCCTGTGAGAGACTTAGTGCACCTGAGGAATTCATTCTATAGGACTGGTTGCAGAACATTTATATTGTATGCATGAAATTTTCACAGAAATACTTGCAACCCATGTTTTTCCTTTGTGAGGATGTCATGTACATTTTGTTGCAACATTGCCTTTGAATATGTTTTATTTTTCCAAATTCTTGTCCTGGAAATTTACTCTATACCATATAAAAGAGTTACTCAAAAAGGAGAAAGAAGGGTTACAGGTATTAGACAAGTGCTGAATATTGATACATGTTCCTTTACATGCGTCATATTGTGAATACTCCTTTTATGTATTTTTGCATTTTTGTGCACTCGCTTTATGGAAGTTACTGAAGGTTATCAGTATGAATGAACATATATCTGAATTTATGAAGACATTCAATACCACAAGTAGTGGATTATATAACTAAGGGTACAGTGTACCAACAGGCATTAGTTTTGTTTTATAACCAGCATTTAATTATTCTAGAACTTTATTATTGTTATTTTTATTTTACAAGTATAAAGAGTATGGAATACTTGAACAGAAATACTTTTAGTATGTTTGAGATATACTCAAGGTGTAGATTTGTAATTCACAAGTGTAAGAATTTCAATAACGAAATATTTTGTATGTCGCATATGAAGGTCAATACAGGTATCTTGCGAAATTTATTTTATCGTTTTGGGTAGAGACTGAGACCAAACATTGTATTACAGAAGTACTGTACGTTCTGAATGTATTCATAATTGTTGTTTTTTGAAGTAGTTGAAATTGAAGGTCAGAAGAGTTAGATCTGTTCAATTTTAAAGTTGATGTTAAGATAATAATAATAATTATAATTGATTTGGTAAATGCTTCGCATATGGGCTATGCATTTAAGGGGCCGGGATGTTGTATCTAGTTTAGAAATTTTGTATTGTTTTATTCTGATGGGCATTGTGACGTCATAAGCGAGAGTTTTTATCACTTTTCCAAGCTTAGCCGTTGAGGGCGAAAATGTTTTGGTTGAGGAGCTAATGCACGTGTGTCAGGACGTGTTATTGACACTAAAGATCACTGCTATTTTTGCCGTTTTTCACACAAGCCCAATGTTGTAAGTAGAAAATATCAAAGATTATTGAAGTTAAATGATTTCTCTCTTGTTTGAAGCTATGGTGTATAAAACTGAAGAAATGTGAGTGGGTTAAATGTGAGTTAAAATGGTTGTAGTTTGAGTACGAGATTTATGTTATTGCCATTGAATATTAGGTAGTGCATAATTCGCACGATGTGAGGGTTCGGTTTAGTGAAAGTAAACAAGGTGAAATTGAAAATGATGATTTGACCTGGATTATAACAAGTTGAGTAGGTTTATGAAGAAAATGCTGTATAAATAAGAATTTAGTCAAGTTAGTGTCCTATAATGGCAAATAGCCAGATAGGCAGTATGCAGCTGACAGTATGACAGAGAAAGTAGGTCAGGTCAGAGGGGTCAGTTAGTACAGGGTCAAGCTATTTAGGTGTACATGTAGGTTTGGATTATTAGTACATGTATATGATATGCATTATGCAAGGTTATGATGAATGATATTGGGTTAAGGAGGATATTTTGTTTGTGACCAACTCACCTTTACAGCAGAAAGTATATCAGTATTTATGCAAATTTAACAACTCAAAATTCCTCAAATTATACCAGTTATAGAACAAGGTAACAATACATATGCATAGGGTTTATATATTTAATTTTGGGGTCTGTTATTGGATTTATTAGAGACAAAGATTACATTCACATGGAGAGAGTGAATATGTACAATGTATACAAGCTGTATTATTCATTCATCAGCTTATCTATGCTCACTGGCATTTATGTTATTCAACAATGCTTATGACTATGTTCTTATTTGTTTCATTAAAGGTTGAACCGTTTGCCAGTTGGAGTATTGGTGTCAACACAAGGGTGTCACTTGAGTGATTATTTGTCAGCAGTGGCCTTTAGTAAAGAGTCTTAATTATCGTCAACAATGCTTGTCATAGAAGTGGGGAAGATCAAGACGCCAATGCTGAATCATGCGATTGCCGTCTCCTTCTCGTATCGCATCGTGATGTACCATCTCACCAAGGCCTAGATGAAGTAAAGCTTTGGAATATTCATATTTTGAGTCTACACCATTCTTCTGTCTCTTCTTTCCCTCTCTCACCTTCTGATGGTGCTGGCAACATTCATTGCTGCAAAACCAGTTTCCTTTGGGGAGCTTATTTCGCTTCAGCTTCAGACAGTCAAGGTGAAACCATTTCCCCCTTTCACAACTCTTGTTGTTACACATTACCATTTCCACTTCTTCATTTTTTTGTTTGCATATGCAGAATGGCCCCTCATCCTCCTCATCATCTTCAGAATCCTCTCCAGTATCATCCACAGCATCCCCTTCTGTCGACGTGTTGTCTCCCATGGTAGAATGACCTATCTGGTAAGGATGGAAAGACATTTCCAGTACATATTTACATGTGTCACTGAAATATGACTTGGCCTTGGGTTCTCCTGGTAGGTCTGTAGGGGGGTCACTCGGCTTTGATATGCCCATGAACTCACATGCTGCAGCAACCACATGTGCTTCTGTTGCAAACCTTAACAGGCTGGTTGCGTAGTTGAAACACTGGGAGACTTTGGGTGTAACGTTAGTATGCCTATATCTGCTCTTGATGAAGGACAAACTGCCACATGATTTGGCACTCTTTGCATCATAAAGGAGTTTGTATGTGTCCTGTAAAAATAAATAACAAATTCAAAAATTAATATTATGATATGGGAAAATGTGTTTTCACTAAAACAGGATAAAATATAGAGGTCTTGCAGAATATTTCCCATTTCCTACCACTACTACCCAACCCCTGGTTATAAAAAATATGCCCTACAGGGACAAATACTGTTTCAAAAACATGTGAGGACAGTAATCAGCACGACCCGTACCCCCCTCCATTTCACTCACTGATTCACCCCCCCCCCCCACAATAATTATGAAATTAATGCATTTTTTTTTCTTCTCATTTTAGACCCATCTTCAACCAGGAATATTGGCTAGGAAGTTGTGATCAAGTTTGGATGCAGATGTCTGAAGAGGAGCACCTGCTTTGCTGACTACAGTGATCTGAAGTGGCTTGAAAGATTTAAGAATTTGCTTTTTTCATCACTTCAAAAAAAGGCATAAAAATGGAAATAACAAATATAATCGGTACCTCTAGCAAAAGTAGGCGCTTATGCCACTCCTGTATGGATGGCAGTAAGCCACTTAGTCTATCCTATGGTGTATCTTAGTTGCTGCGAGCTCCAATGGCATCACGGACTCTCTCACAAGACAGCTGGTTCCCATAGAGAACCACAGGGATTGGTGACTCGTTTCCAGGAACATATTTGTGCAAGTAGTCCAACACATCAACCATATCAGCGACTTTGCTCTCGTCCTTTTGAAGCACTCCCAGCGGTACCTGTAGGTTTGGGATAAATGTCCTAAATGATCAGATAAATCCTATTTTGATGGGGTAATTTTGCTTTTTTTTCCATCTATTTTAAGGATTTTGCATTATCTCTCTGTTGCCAGTATGATTTTAATTAAAGATTAAGAATATTGTTAAGAAGATGTATATTTTAATTAACAAACACAGAGTTAACTGAAGAGTGAACACATTTCCCCACCAAAAAGCAATAATACAACCTCAATCCACTTGCATTGAACTCGTGTTATAACAGACTGCATGCTTATGTGTTTGTTTGTTTTTTCACTGAATGCTTATGAACCTTTTTGAATTTAATCTATTTCTGGCACTGCTTGTCACTTCAAAGACAACTCATATCTATAGCATAATATCTGTAACATGAATAAGAGTATAAACTTCCTGAATATTTTGGTAGCAAATAAAGTCATAAGATGCAAAACAAAAAGTTGAAATGAATTTGGGTAACATAAAGTCCATGAATCGTTGAAAATGCTTTAATAGTAGTATGTTGTACGAGGATGAAACTTTTGCGTTATATTAATTACAATGTATATTTACCATGACACTTTTCTTCTTGGTCTCTGCGAGATAGGGATGAGGGATGTGATCAGTGACGCTCATATCCCGAAAGCAAGGAATGTGGTTGGACAGTATCCGGGCAATCATCACTTCATACTCATACCTGTGTAGTTATATTAGAAGGTTATTGGCAAGAAGTAGAACTTAAATTAACTGTCATGTATAGTATCAAAATAAATTAAGATTTGGAAACATGAGATTGATAATCGGGTATTGTTTATGTTAGAAGTAAAATAATCGAAATAAAGGCTTACAAGATATTTGATATGTCACAAAATCATGTATTGTGCATAAATAATTTATTAAAAATTCTTCATCAGAGAAACCTTTCCATGATCAAAGCAATACATGTACTTTTTTGGGTGTGTAAAGATAGAGAGAGAGAGAGAAAGAGAGAGCGGGGGGGGGGGGGGGGGGGGGGGGGGGGGGTACACAGAAATATTTACCGTAGCATATCAATATCTTCAGTTGGGGGAATAAAGATATCTTCAGAAATATTTGACAGTTCTTCCAATGATGGAGCCTCATCACTCATATTGAAACATGGAACACGGTCAATTTCTCCATATGCTTGCACCAAGTTAAGCTGTTTGTTGCCTTTCCCCTGGCTTGAATGAAACCTAGTTCTGGTCATCTGGTTGACATTGTCAAATGTCAAGGTAAATCCTAGTGGTGTTGCTTGGCTGTCATCAGTTTTGCCATCTGAGAGGAAGTATGAATTAAAAAGCAAACAGATGCTTCCAATACATAAATTGTGCTGATTATCTTGCATGTCACGAAACTTGTAAAAAAGGTATTTCTTGTGAGAACAATAGGTAATTGCAGTTTTAACCTCATGATCTGACTATAAGCCTTTATCCTGACCAGGGGTGGCGGAGCGTCTTTCAAAGTGGGGATGGGGGGGCACCAACAAAAGAGCACTAATTTGGAAAAAAAAGGGGGAACCTACAAAGAGCGAAAAAGGCGGAAAATACCACTTTGAGACATTAGTATACCGCTACATGGTTGTAGATAATAACTCTTTTGCATTTTGTGTGATGGTCTGATTATTCATTTGCGAGCGAGCAAAAAATTTAAGATTGTTTTCTAACGCTGAAGGCTTTGGTGTTAAATTATACACATCGATTTCCATAATATGATAAGAAGATTGTATAGTAAATTTGAGCGAGCGTAGCGAGCGAGCTTTGGAATTTTTTCCCCTCATACCTTTTATGATTTAGGGGCAATGATTAATACTGTATAATGTAGGGCATTGATCCCCTCCTTCCACCTACTCCACTGCCTCATTTTGTGCTGATATCAGTAGGGAAATCGATTACATGTATTATAAAGCCTCTCTGATTATTTAGAGCTAGATATATGGCTCTTTTGTGGACGTTAGAGCACAGTTTGTAAGCGACATTGGGATATATTGGTAAAAAGGGGCACTCGTAAGAAGATAAAAGGGGCACTTATCTCTCTCTCTCTTAGCTGATCCCTCCACTACTTTGGAGAAATGATACCGTTAGAAAGGAAAAGGGGCACTGATCAGAATTAAAAGGGGGCACTTAGAATGGAAAATGAGCACTAATCAAAAGAAAATAGGGGCACTTATCAGACTTTAAAAGGGGCTCATATCTCAGCATAAAAGGGACACTAATCAGAAGGTGAAGAGGGCACTTATTACAAAGAAGACGGGGCAGTTATACGAAGAAAAATGGGCACTTAACAGAGGTGAAAAGGGGCATTTATTAGAAGGGAAAATTGCATTTTTATAACGGAAAATGGGAACTGATTAGATGAAAACGGGTTTAACAGATTTCAAAAGGGGCACTCATGTATGAGGTTAAAAGGGCCACTTATCAGAAGATGAAAAGGGCACTTATTAGAAATTAAAACGGGCACTATACGAAAAAAATGGGGCACTAATCAGCTATGAAAATGGGCACTTTACATAGATAAAAAGGGGCACTTTTGGGGTACTCGAAAAAGTGGGGGAGGGGCACTGTGCCCCCCCGGGAGCGCCGCCTCTGATCCCGACTTTCCTTTTTCCAATTCATCTCTCATTATGTATTAATCTACGTTCTCTATTTGTGTGTACTTTTATCTATTTCTTCTTTCTTCTTCATTTCAATTACTTTTATCTGTCTCTCCCGATTGGAAATGCCTTTCTTAATTCATCTTTATTTATCCTGGGGTGGGGGGCACTCAACTATAGGCCTATTGCTGTGCACACGTACGAACCCCCCCAAAAAAAAGTGTTACAAGGAAGTTTTTGCCGGACAAGTTTAGGATGTCAAAAAGACCAAAAATTTGAAAAGGGGATATTTGAGTTTGTTAATACGCATTTAAGGTATCACTTCCCCCCTACTTGTCTGGAATTTGTGCGACGAGTCTGTAATTCAGGGGGAATTAAAAATCCACGAAAGCACACGAAAATACAAGAATAGTGACAAATGCGTTCGGGGGTGTGAAAAACCTCTCGCGCGTGTGTACAGCAGTGTAATTATAGTGACTGCCTTTCTTACACAATTTCCAACTCTTTTTTATGTAGTCACAGGCGTGAAAAGGCAGAGAAGGAGAGAAAGGAAAAAAAAAACATAAAGGGGAAAGAAAAAAAAAACGAGGAAATATAATCACAACATAATCAGCGGCCTTGTAAATTCTCATTATATTCAAAGTACCTGTGCCACTGCATAGAAAAAATACACGTATAAGTGATAGTTATAACAATGATAATATACTCTTATATGAACTAATAGATTGGATGGATTTTTGGAAGACCGATTGTTTCAATCTCAATTTTTTTTTCATACCTATCTCCCATTCATCTACATCCTCCCAACAGTCATCGCTGTCAAAGAGTCGTTTCTTTGCTTTCTTACCCGTTGATAGCTTTGAGATTCTCTCTCGTTGTTCCCGCATGGTAACATCAAATTCCTTTCTCATCGCATCTATGGTCTTCGTTGTTACTTTGATATCTGTACAGATTCCCAGTCTGTTCAGTCTCTGGAAAGTCTGTATGATATTAAGGTACAGAAATAGAGATTTCTTATTGCAACTGCCAAGAATGTGCAGCGGAAAAGGGGGGGGGGGCGGCAGTCACCACCTGATTTTTGTTTTTTGAGATATTTATGCTCATTTAAAAATAGGAAATGATATGCTTTTCCATCTCATATTCTTCCAATCGCCATGCTGCCCCATATAAATCATGGTTTCTTTATAAAAATATGCTATTTTGTTTAAAAAATATAATTTACCCCCCAAAAGCCTCTGGGACGGCCCCCAAAAAGTTTCAAGTACTATTATGAGAGGGAGCATAGCGACTGAGAGAAAATTGTCCTATTTTGAAAAGAAAAGCTTGATTTTGACTGTTTAAGAGCCTCTGACAAGGTATACATCAGGGTATTGCAACTTTTGTAATTAAGATTTTTTTTTACACATTTTCTCACTCTTCAAGATTTCCGCGGAGTAGGGTCAAGCGTCCCCCCCCCCCCCCCGGTTGCCTTTTGGTTGCATTTTTGCGAATTACACAGCAAATTTACAAAATCGAATAGCGACCAAGGGAGATAATTTGGAACAGAGTTTTAGAGCACTTTTGATCACACAGGCAATTCCAATAATTACATGTAAATCACATGTTACAAAAAAAAAAAAAAAAAAAAAAATCGGGTGTGCCTAATTTTCCCCCTTAATTGCTTATCGTGTAAGAGGTCCAGTAGAGCTTTTACATTGTGTAGTGCACTGCACAGTAATTGTCCCATTTCAGAATAGTGAAAGTTTATATTTTTAGCACTTGATGGCCTGAAAAAGGGTGCTGCTGCCTAAAGTTCCTCATTATTTTCTATACAATTCCCCTTATAAGCGCACCAATATTTTAATAAATTTTATAACATGGTCTTTAACCACATATTCGGGCCATGCACTTACTTCAGTTCTGGATGTATTTAATTCTGTTCATGTGTGACATATCATAATAAAAGGATTACGGCTACGTTAATATTTTGTTTTTTTTATTACATTGTTCACAAAACCAAATTGTGGAGTATAATTTTTCTTTCCAGAAAAAGAAATATTCACCTTTCTATTGCTTCCGGCGAACCAAAGGAGGAGACCGACTAACTCCTGCAGTACTTTGTGTTTTCTTGGGTTTCTGACAAACAACAGTTGCGCTGCTGCCATGGTTAACCTAACATTCTCTTGCTTCGTTGGTTTCCTCCCAAGTACGCCTTCGAGAATCGTCATTAGGGTTGGACACTGATTCTTTAAGTTTCTGTGGGCCGCTCTCCATGAATAATTGTGGAATGATTGTGTCCTATTTCGTGAATCGATGGTGAAAAGAGATTGATTTGATTTAATCTCTTTTTTAATTTGATTGCAAACTGATTGGATCATTAATTTGTTGAATGTCTTTGATGATGATTGCATTCTTTTGATGGATTTTTTGTACCGTCCAGCTGCAAGATGAGATGCAGCCTGGGGAAGGAAGGCATCTTTCTGCAAGAAGAATGATAAAAGATACATATTATTATCGAGCTGACGGAAATATATATATATATATATACAGTCGGTATATGTATTTATGTAATGCATATTTATTATGAAGGATTTACAGAAGTTGGGGAAACTTTTTGGTCATTTCGGATCCCTTTGAATTGCAAACGATCAACATCAACATGATGGAGAGCCCGAATGCCGCATGCAAAGCCCATAAACCTATCATAATAAACGTAAAAAGAAATGTCATTAAAGATGATCACCCCCCCCCCCCCACACACACACACAAGTAAATCATATCTGTCAGGTATATAAACGAAACGTAAAAAATAAAGGAAACCGACTCCTATTACCACCAAATCATGTATATAAACTAAATGTTTAACCTTTAATAATGATACTGATTTAACACAATAAATCATAATACTCTTATTTTATCTCATTAGGTTTTTTAGGATCACTCATCATGGAGCACCATTGTCTTGAAAGGTGTTTGGGCATAGGCGCCGGAAGTGGGGGGGGGGCAAAATGCATTTTCACCCCCCCCCCCCCCCCCAAAGAAAAAAACAGTAGTAAAGGAGTAAAATTTGAGGGGGAACCAAAAAGAAAATAAACAAAAGACATCACAAATGTTGTTCCATTCAAATAAAAGAAGAATATACAGGAATTAAATTTCCTAAACATTCCACACGCTCTATTATCAATGGAAAATTTGATAACGCGATACTTGAAAGCAGTGGCGGATTTAGGGGGGAACATCTGGCCCGTGCCCCCCCCCTTTGAAATATGTGTACCTCTTTTTGAAATTGTGCCCCCCCCTTTTAGAAGTGATAACCTTTTTTTTTTTTTGCTTGTCAGAGAATTTTTGAAGAAAAGTAGACCCAATAAATGTGATAACCTTATTTCTTTTCTTTTTTTTATGCTTGTCAAAAAATTTTCGAACATTTTCACAAAATCCTGGATCCGTCCCTGCTTGAAAGGTGAGCCCCTTGAATGTTTGCCCCCCCCCCCCCATCCCAAACTGCTTCAGAGGCGCCTGGTTGGGGAATGGCTTTGTCGATGTCTTTACGATTCTAGGACAACTACCCCCTAGACAACTACCCCCGGACAACTACCCCCTGAAAAACCACCCCCTGGATGACTACCCCCCTAGGACATCTACCCCCCAGGACAACTACCCCCCAGGACAACTACCCCCCAGGACAATTACCCCCAGGACAATTAACCCCCAGGACAACTACCCCCCAGGACAATTACCCCCAGGACAATTTTTCCGGGGTAGCTGTCCAGGGGGTAGTTGTTCGGGGGGGTAGTTGTCCGGGGTAGTTGTCCTAGGGGTAGTTGTCCTAGGGGTAGTTGTCCTGGGGGGGTAGTTGTCCTAGGGGGGTAGTCGTCCAGGGGGTGGTTTTCCAGGGGGTGGTTGTCCGGGGGGTAATTGTCCAGGGGATAGTTGTCCGGATACGGTCTTTACATCAGTCAATTTGAGTGCAAATTTCATGCTTTGGATTAAGCCTTTAAAAAGAATCTTGTAAACTTCTCAAAATATGGAACAAGATGTTTGTCATGACCCTGGAAACTACAACAAATTAAAGGAGAATGAAACCATGAGAAAGAAATCAATTTTAATGAAAAGAGAGAATGCAGAGAAGCATTTAAAAAAAAGTTCCATCAAAATCGATTAAGAAATGAGAAAGTTATGAAAGTTTGAAAAGTATCAATTCATTTTCTATGGCGATCCTCAAATTGGTAATGTTGCTTCAAAGTGGCAAGTGGAGTCGTACACTCCCTCTCCATATGTTTTGTACACAAAATTTCATATTTTTCCCTTTATCTCTCAAGGTGCAGCTTGTTACCTTCTTATCTCAAGATATCATGGGAAATGGGCCACGGAGCTGGGGGGGGGGGGCTGGGACTGCAGCCCCCTCACCTTTTTGAGTAGACACGTTAAAAAAATACCAAAAAGGTTCGAAATTGTCATTATACACGTCAGCCCCCCCCCCCACACACTTTCAAAAACGCTCCGCGGCTCCTGAAACTGTATTTGACACAATATGCTGAGTTCACAAACAAAAAAATGAAATTTTGTGTACGAAACATATGGAGAGTTGTACTACTCAGTGTGCCACTTTGAAGCAACATTACCAATTTGAGGATCGTGATAGGAAGTAAATTGAGACTTTTCAAACTTTCATAACTTTCTTATTTCTTAACTGATTTTGATGGAACTTTTTTTAAAAATCACTTCTCTCTATCCTCTCTTTTCATTAAAATTGATTTCCCCCAGGGTTTCATTCTCCTTTAAGGATGATTGAATAACAAATTCATTATTCGGTATATTGGCAATGAAGTATATTCATTTACATGAATTGTGCAAGTTGGGATTTTGAGGGGCGCCCAGTAGGCCTATACGTGCAGAAAGCTTTCGTTATAAGTTTTTTTTTTTTTTTTTTTATAATTTAAATATAATACAATTTATTATTTTATTCCCTCCCCCTTCCCCCCCCCCCCCCCCCCCCCTCTCTCTCTCTCTCGTTTTGGCACCCACTCAACTGTCTTGCCGGTGTGCCCCTGCCCCCCTCCCCCCCCCCCCTCCCCCCGTAGATAAGCCACTGAATGCAAAAGTAGTTTGGTCAGCTAGCATTCCATTCAAAAAAAATTTTAAGACCTACCCGTTTCATCCTAGAAGATTCATTTTGGGTTTGGGTGGTCTGATCTTTTCTGACAGCTACCTGAGATGTGTTACTGTTAGTTCTTCTTCTTTTGTGCGCCGAGTACGGAGACTCTTGAGCTCTCTTTATCTTGTGTCCCACATAAGTATAATTTTTACTTATTTCTTGGAGATCTGCTCTTGATTTATTCAATAATCTATCGGTGTCAGAAACTTTTCCGATGAGTTTTGCGCACCTACGGCAGATCAAGTTTAGTTTCACTTCGTCAGGGGTTAAATCGATCCCCACTGTTTTCAAGGCATCTGCCGATGAAAATTGTCTGTACCGGTATTTGATTTGGGCGCTCAGTGTTCTCCTTGTTGAATCATAGACTAGTCCAAATCACACCCACAATTTATACAACACAATGAATTAGCCATGATTGATAATTTGTTGCATTAATTATGGAAATTGATGTGATTAGGTTGATTGTTGTCTGCTGTCACCTCCATGCTGCTCTGTAGGACTGCTTAATTAGGAAAAGGAGGAATCTACAATATACGATCCGATCCGACGCATAGACGAATGACGTCATCATAGCGGCCCTTCTAATATAGGCTTCTATTTTCCTTTGCAGCGATTGATAGAGCGAAGGCAAGGCCAAGCTATTTGTGTCATAATTGTAAGTTGACGTTTTTATTTTAGTTTGAAATTGTAAGTAAGCTCCCAACGACATATTATTGTTATGGTTACGGTTACAATGAGAAAAAAGAAATCAAGAGGAAATAAACCTAAATTAAATTGAGAGATCGGAATGATTCCAAGTGGAACAAACATGGAAATCAATAGATGGGACAGATAAGAGAGATGGAGGGGGGGGGGGGGGGGGTCATAAACTAAAGCTGATCGTAAAGTTACCCATGACTTTACGAATGACTTAAATATGACAAGCCAAATGGGATGCTCAGTCATGTTTAACTGCATCAAATAGAGTTGAACTGGGCAGATGTAGATTAACATTCTTATTTATTATAACAAACATTTTTAATGTAAAGAAAGTATAGTCAAGTATTGTAACTCCGAACAGATTGTATTACCGAACGTGTAAAGTTAAGCCCTAAAATGGTTTTCATACGCGTGGGATTACGCGTATGAAAACCACACTATTGATACCAAGGTTGTGTCTTTTTCCCATAGGTTTCACACGTTCGAATTACGGTACCTTTTTCAAGGGACCAAAACGCCGCGTCGTTGGGAAGGGGTTCACTCGATGGGAATATCGTATTAAATCTACGTTGTCTTTTTAAAATTCCATCAACTTCTTTTTTTGTAGGACTTTGAGCATTCAATATGTATAGTTTGACAGATATTCGTTTCATATTTTATTTGCTATCGTTGATTTTCTGAAAAGTGTTCGGACACTGGATCAACCACCATATGGTCAGGGTCCTAAAGCTACGCAGGTCCTAAAGCTACGCACCCGCAAATACGCGCAATACGACGCGTTCAATGCTCCAAACTTCTGGTGTGACTGAGCAGCGAGATTATCATTTACGTTCGCCAAAAAGAATGAGTAATTTTCCTTCATTTTGGTGATATTATCACTATTTTGAAATCGTGAAATTCGCATTAGTCAGCTTCAAAATCAAGATTTGCATTCATTTATTAGTCTACATGTGCGTAGTTTTAGACCCTTTCATTTTTTCGACCAATTTCGACGTGGGTATCGACATCGACTTGAAAATTAATGATATTGATATTTGTCCGTCGTAATTTTCTCAGGGATTTTATTTAACAGTATGTAGAACCAAGATATATGAAAGAAATTCACATTAATCATTGAAAAGATGACCTTTTAGCCGCTAAACAAAGTGCGTAGCTTTAGGTCCCCCCATCATACATGTATAGTCATGGGGCACTCACATGATCACGCTTAAATTAGATCTAGACTCTAGTTATGGTGGTTGATCCAGTGTCCCAACACTTTTCAGAAAATCAACGATAGAAAATTAAATATCAAACGAATATCTGTCAAACTTACATAATGAATGCTCAAAGTCCTACAGAAAAAGATGTTGATGGAATTTAAAAAAGAAAACCTAGATTTAATACGATATTCCCTTCCGAGTGAACCCCTTCCCAACGACGCGGCGTTTTGGTCCCTTGAAAAAGGTACTGTATTTCCGAACGTGGGAAACCTATGGGAAAAAGACACCTTTGTTTCAATAGTGTGGTTTTCATACGCGTAATCCCAAGCGTATGAAAACCCATTTTAGGCTCTTGACTGTACACGTTCGGTAATACAATCTGTTCGGAATTACAATCCTTGACTAGATCTTTATATAGTCATGAATTGTATTTCCAAACAGATTGTATTACCGAACGTGCACAGTTAAGCGCCTAAAATGGGTTTTCATACCCGTGGGATTACGCGTATGAAAACCACACTATTGAAACTCTTTTTCCCATACTAGTAAAGGCTCTGGTGTGCGGCCGCTTAAAGGGAATTTGCTGATTTATCAATCAAAGACTCGCACATAATTCAATACAATCAATTCATAGTCCAAATACTTGCTTACTAAAGTAAATAGAAGGCAAAATTAAAATTATTGACCAATAACGTGGTCAGTAGTGTCCATTTTTCAAAACGGTGCTAGGGGTCCTGTGTGCGGCCGCCTCTACCCCTGTGAGCAGCCGCCCATGATATGTTGGGCATTCAGCATCATATTTGTGACTAAGTGAAAGAAAATTAATATCACATTTCATACATTACATTCCAATACTTTATAAAAATTAATAATATTCTGTTGAAACCCATAAAATCTGTCAAACATGATCTATCAAACGCCATGACCAAAAAATGAAAGCAGACTACAATTTCCTACAAAAACCTGCATTTTGTACACGTTTTACACAGGGTGGCTGCTCACCAGACCCACTCAGAAAAATGGCACTGGTGAGCGGCCACCCCCATGCAGCTTTCCCTGTGGTAGTGTAAATAAAAATTTCTGAAGCAAAACATGGACCATCAACTTCATTCTCTTAAATAAACATCAAATTACACATCAAATTGAACAAATAAAGTTTAAGTATTGGTTTAAGTATGTCATAGTCTCTTAACTTAAAAGTTAAAGGAAATCCAACCTTACTAGCAAGTTGCTTTGAAAGAAAGAGGAAAAATCAGAGAAGCAGATTGGTGAAAGTTTGAACGAAATCGGACAAGCAATAAGAAAGTTATGAATTTTTGAAAGTTGTAATCACTATACATATGGGAATTTCAAATTGGCCGAATAAGTAATGTCCCTGTGATGTAGCTGTGGACAACTCCCCCATTCCCTCCAACACACAAAATGACTAAAATGTCACTTTTTTCAAAATGTATTACTCAGTAGGATCTTTTTCTTTCATGAGGACCTATAACAATATGCTATTTCCAATATATTTTGAGTACTGCCCCGAGGGTAAAAGCGCCTCGAAGAAAACCGCAAATTAATGATATTTTTGTGTACGACAAATGGGAGAGTTGTCCACAAAAATGTCACAATCTAATCACCAAATTGCCAATTTGAGATTCGCATAGATGTAGTGATCTCATTTTTCAAACATCCATAACTTTCTTATTCCTTGTCCGATTTCTTTCAAACTTTCACCATCCTGTTTTTCTTATTTTTCTGCTTTCACACAAATCATCTCATTATCAAGGTTGGATTGCCCTTTAAGAAACTGCAATTTTTTTGTCGATGACTGGTGGCTTACATTTCTCATGATGTTGAGCGAGATTCAGGATACTTACTGCTTTGGCTGAGTATGTTTTTTGGTGCAATAGAACCTACCTGAGACTGTCCAGGGTAATTTTTGAAGGGAGCACATACTCTATAGGTTTCACATGTTCGGAAATACAGTATGGTGGTGGATCCAGTGTCCAAACACTTTTCAGAAAATCAACGATAGCAAATCAAATATCAAACGAATATCTGTTTTGGGCCCTTGAAAAGGGTACTGTATTTCTGAACGTGTGAAACCTATGGGAAAAAGACACAACCTTTGTTTCAATAGTGTGGTTTTCATACGCGTAATCCCACGCGTATGAAAACCGATTTTAGGCGCTTAACTATACACGTTCGGTAATGACTATACCTTTTTCAAGGGACCAAAACACCGCGTCGTTGGGAAGGGGTTCACTCGGAAGGGAATATCGTATTAAATCTACGTTGTCTTTTTAAAATTCCATCAACCTCTTTTTCTGGAGGACTTTGAGCATTCATTATGTAAGTTTGACAGATATCCGTTTGATGTTTTATTTGCTATCGTGGAAACTGGATCCACCACCATAAGTTATATGCGAGGTTACTGTAGATAACCTCACACTTTGTACCTTCATACCACTATGAATTTCCTCTCATAGCAAGTGCAAGTGTGTGATACTTTGCACATATGTGTGCTGGAAAGGAGCAAGATCGCCAGCCAGAAACAGCCTCAAAATTTCACTTGATCAAGATGATAAAGATCCTAGTGAAGAATCTGGCATGAAATTAGATATTCTATAATCCTAAAATGTAGAACTTCTTGCAGGAAATATTTCTCAAAATCTTGTTGATTATATTGGTGTTTTTGCCTCTTCAACTTAGAGATTGTGACCACTGCCAAAATTGACACAGCCCCACATAGTGATGGTTCCTTGAGTGGTCATGGGGGGTGGTATTCTGAAAATTGTAACTTTTATCTTAAGTATCTCAATGTTAATTGTCATAGCAACTCAAAATTAGGACAAGTCATTGGTTAATATTTGCGCACAGCTCTCTGCGTTCGCGTAAAGTTGAAAAAGACATCTGCGCAGGCACCAATGATAATTGTTTATTCCGCGCAATTTCAATTTGTTATGACAATTAACATCGAAATACTTAGATAAAAGTTACAACAATTTTCAGAATACCACCCATGGATTGTATTACCAAACAGCATTGTATTACCGAATATGTACCGTTAAGCGCCTAATATGGCTTTCATACACGTGGATCTACGCGTATGTTCTCCACACTATTTGACACAGAGAACAAGGGCAGAAGATCATAAAATGAGGCAAAAAAACATAAGTAATATCTTATAACCTGCTTTCTCGTCACCCTGTTGGTCACCACGTTGGCCCCAAATTGGGGTAGGTTGTGTGTCTTTTTCCCATAGGGGCACACGTTTGATAATACAATCCCTTTTTCAAGGGACCAAAACACTGCGTCGTTGGGAAGGGGTTCGCTCAGAAGGGAATATCGTATTACATCTACGTTGTCTTTTTCAAATTCCACCAACTTCTTTTTCTGTAGGAATTTAAGCATTCATTAAATAAGTTTAACAGATATTCATTTGATATTTTATTTGCTATGGTTGATTTTCTGAAAAGTGTTCGGTAATAGGATCCACTACCATATATTTTTTGCCATAATTTAATTGAGGTTATTGGAAATACAGTCACGCTTTGTTAAAACATCATGAAAAATTTTGGGCATCCTATCTGGCACTTCATATTCAAGTCTTTTCTAAAGTCATGTGTAACTTTACGGCTTTATGAAACACCCCCCTGGAGGACGAGAGATACTGACCACTTGTCTTGCTGGTGCGGTAATTGCACTGTCTGTGCTGCGGCATGCAGTGTCATGAATATCAATATGAATCGAGAAATGAACTAGCAAAACTGCATGCACAGTATTTATGATATGACTAATGTTAGGTCTAGACCACAGTGACTGTCGCTCTAGAGAGTACGATCTACTAGTAGACTCTATGTTATCGGGAATTAAGAAATCATTCATGATTGTAGACACTGATTTCGCACAAGCGAAAGTATGATGGGGGGGACCTAAAGCTATGCACTTTGTTTCCAGCAGCTAAAAAGTGATTTTTGCAATAGTTTATGCAAATATATTTTATATATCTTGATTCTACATACTCCGAAATTAAATTCCTGAGAAAGCTACGACGGATGAATGTCAGTAAGATCCATTTTCAAGTCGATGACTCGATGTTGATGCCCATGTCGAATTTTGTTCGACAAAATGAAAGGGTCCTAAAGCTACTCACACGTAGTTAGTGAATGCAAATGTTGATTTTGAAGCTGACTGATGTGAATTCCACCCCGATTTCCAAATAGCAATAATATCACAAAAATAAATTAAAATTACTCATTCTTTTTGGCAAACGTAAATGATAATCTTGTTGCTCAGTCACACCAAATTTTTGGCGCATTGAACGCACCGCATTGTGCGTATTTGCGGGTGTGTAGCTTTAGGACCTGCGTAGCTTTAGGACCCCTGACCATACAGACAGCTAAGCTGACCGCGATCATTCGCATTGCAGTGAATGTGACCTCCATGTCACTTACAGCTCAGCGTGATGCCGATGTTTCACAGTCTTCGCCTCGACCACATTTCGGCGGGACGGCCTTTGGCATGGTCTGAAATTGACCGAGCAAGTTCTTTCTTTATTTTGCTGATTCTGATTGGTCAAAAATATACACATTGACTTTGTATGTCTTCGTAATTCATCGGAGATGCAATCAACAGAGGTTCACTTGACACATGCGGGGGTTTCATCATTTGCCAGCGTTCTTACTCTTCCTTCGTTGAGATACACCAAGAAATTGTCAGATTTCAAGGAACCTTTGTAAGTAATGAAATTGTATATTGAACTTCATTTTGTGAAAGTTTCATGTGATTTCGTCAGTGAATAGCTTGCGGAAATACCTATTTGAGTCTGATGTTTTTGAGCTTACCGAATGATTGTGCTGAGTGTTTGGTGAGCCAATAGACAGAGAGCTGACCTGATACAAATATTCAAAATCCTGAAAGGTTTTGATAGAGTAAATCCTTCCAAATTCTTCCAGTTAGCCACAGGTTCCATGACGAGAGGTCACGATCTCAAAATTGTCAAACAACAGTATGCTTTCTCAATAAGATACAAATATTAAAAATCCTGAAAGTATGCTTTCTCAATAAGAAGTGTAAACAATGGGAATGTCCTACCGAGTAGTGTAGTTAATGCTACCACCATAAACCAATTCAAGTCATCCCTAGAAAGATATTGGAGAAACAATCCAATCAAGTTTGAACCATACCTGAGATGGGATGAGCAGTAAAGAGGGACAAATAAGCTTAGCTTTCAGTGTCTATACCCAAGTAAGTAAGTATAATAGCAAGTTTTCAATTTGCACGTTGACATAGTCGACTGGTAGGAGATTACGTCATTTTGAAGCCCTATGCATGCGTCGCGTCGTCTCCCTTGTCCACTAGTCAGATCGAGAACGCGGCCACCATGGTTTTGCCTTCCTTTCTAAAACGTAGACCTCATCCACTGCTAAGATGTCACATGAAGGAGAAAAACATAGAAATAGATGGGAAATATGATAGAAAGAGAAATGAAAGGAGAAAAACAAAGAATAACATAAGGAAAGAAAGAAAGAGAAATCAAATGAGAAAAACAAAGAATAACAAGGAAAGAAAGAGAAATCGAATGAGAAAAACATAGAATAACATAAGGAAAGAAAGAAAGAAATCAAATGAGAAAAACAAAGAATGACACAAGGAAAGATAGAGAAATTAATGGAGAAAAAAGGATAACATAAGGAAAGAAATGAAGAGAAATAGAAGGAGAAAAAACAGAATAACTTAAGGAGATATAGAAAGAGAAATTAAAGGAGAAAACATGAAGAATAGCAAGGAAAGATAGAAAGAGCAATGAAAGGATAAAATACAAAGAGTAACACAAGAAAAGATAACGATTTTCCTAATCGTACTGTGGAAATCATGAGAAAATTAGTTTTACTCACAGTTTTAGCAATATTTTTAGGTCGGTTTACATCTGATTCTTTACTGAAAATTTGCATCGGAAAAAAATTGGGTGGTAGGCCTACATGTACCATGTAATTTTTCATAATTAGTATTTATAATTTGCAGTGCATATATTTTTAAAAGAAAATGACAGGTTTTAATTTAGGCAACATCATATATAGGAGTGTGTTTGAAAAAAAATATCTTGAGTTGACTCCATGATATTTTTCTTAGTGCTTTCTAATACAGAATTTAATAATAACCCCACAAAATCATGGACAAATTTCTCCCTTTTTTGGGCTGTTGAATTAGGTTTTCAGATTTTCTCAAAGTTTTTTTTTTTTAGTTAATATTGTGATATCTATATTTATTTACACATCTATTTTGTTTTTAATTGTTTTAAAAATGTGAACTACTTAAATAAGTTAACAGTTGCACTATTAATATCGTTTTTCTTTTAGTTTGGAGATTTAGAAAGTCAAGGTACTCCAGCCAATGGAGGCAGAGATAGAAAGTATGGATCACCATGACAATGACTTTGTTGTTCCAGTCCGAGACTCCATCATGTCACAACAACCTGTTCAAGGTACATGTATGTTTTGATTTTAACTTCTATGACCTATTATTGTGATCAAGATCCATTCCATTATTTATTTTTAGTTAAATCATTTTACGATGTTTTTCAATCTAAAAATTTTGCTGAATTTTTTGTTTTCATCATCTCATGTTGTGAACCTTGCATCCCACCATCTGTAGACCCAGAGCTACCTCCCAAGGAATTACATGTCGAACATACCATTCACAAGGCAGCCATCGACACGCAACATGAGGCAGCCATGGACATGCAACAGGAGGCAGCCATTGACACACAACATCATGCTTCTACAACTCAAGGTATGTTTTAATTTCAAGTGGCATAATCAACTATTATTATATGCTCTGGCGTACTGGTGGGGGGCTTGGGGGGCTGCAGCCCCCCTAAAAGTTCCACGTAAAAAAGAAAAGGAAAAAAAAGCGAGGAAAAAAAAGGGGGGAAAGGGAAAGATTTGAAATTATCTACCGGATATAGGTCTAGATTTGTGATAAAATTACATTTTCATTAAAAAAGGTCAATTTTTTTTTGCTTGCTCGCTTCGCTTGCTCTCACAAGTATTCAGAAATTGTGCCGTGTATGCCTATGTTCAGCCCCCACAAATTTTTTGGCTCATTATGCCACTGATTACATGCGTTCAATTATTTTGTTTCAGTTTAATCTTTTTGCAGTGGTTTTTTTAATCAATGAATTCTGTACACAATACTCAATTTCTTTTCTTTTTTATCATCTCAGGTCATGGACCTTGTGTCTCACCATCTGCAGCCCCAGAGTTATCTCCCAAGGAAGTACAATATCCCCACAAGACGACCCATGCAGCCATCGACTCGCAACAGGAGGCAGCCGTCAGCACGCAACATCAGGGACCCACGAAGCAACATCAGGCACTCAGCAGCACACACCAAGAAGCCAGCTCCAGTAAAAGTAAATGTTAAGCAGAATTATTGTTTATTATCATAATGTAGACATGTGGATCAGTTACATTCACAGGTTTTATGAAGATCGTGCATTTCCTAGTACTTGAATTTTAAAAATGGTTATAGATAATGAACACATGAATAATAAGGGCATTTGATAAATTTTGCTAGTTATATGGATGTTGCTACTTGAAACATTTCCTTGGAATATATTAAGGAATTAACAATACACTTTTCCTTCTCTTTCTCTGTTTAATCTAAATTTCTGCAGGTATCGGCCCATATTCTGCAGCAGCTGGAATTGATCAGATGACTCTCCAGATGACTTCTCTACCTGTAGTGGGAGAGATTAAGAATGGACTTATAGTAGAGTTGTACATGTATATGACAAAACATTTAAATCAGTCTCAAAGGGAAGTAGCTAGTAAAGTGATATTGTTATCAGGTTGTAACATGGTTCAAGTGCGAAATGTGTCATCATTCATATCTAAACTAATAGATTCATACAAGAAGATGAAAAAAAACCTGAAAGGGGAGCGGCAAGTACGCGAGATGGAGCAGCTGCTCAGCAAAGAGTTTCTCCTCATCCGTTCACGGCAAAAAAAGACACCTGACACTCCGAGGAAACAAAGGCTAAGGGAGACTGTATCTACATTAGTGAAGGAGAATAAAGGGATGAAAAGGAAACTGAGAATACAGGAAACTCACCTCGCAGAGCTTGAGACGACCATCGTAGAGAAAAATGCCCTTGAAGAAAGACTTGATGAAATGTCGGAATGGAAGGTTACAGAAAGGGAGATTATTGCTCTACATAATATTACCATTACATGTACTTATGTCTCTTTGTAATCTGTAAGTGCGCTTTTCATGTTAAACATATGCTGATACTACATGTTGCATACACATGCATTTTTTGTCTTGAGGAACTTAATATGTGTAGCAGTACATGTACATTGATGGTCTTGATGAGATGCCAATGTATATGTTGACCTGAATATTGTGAAACATTGCTTGTAAATATGAATACATTTTTACCACCATGTTGTTAACACAATTCAGGTAAAATTGTAAAGATGTCACTTTTAGTTATTCAGGATAATTGACATCGTTGAGTACATGTACGAGAAGGTTGTAGGGACAGACAACGTAGTACTGCAATGCATAGAAAAATCGTAATATTTTGAGTTATACTCTGAAAACCAAAAACACAACCTCCATGCAAACCAAAAACACAACCTCCATCTTTCTCTGAATTCCTTTTTTTTTTTTCAAATTACTTTGGCACATTTTCTATACCAAGTTGGTTTCCAGATAGGCTTTATTTGTGTTGACTTTTAAAGTATTAACAAATTTTTACCTTGAGTGACTTGTCTAGAGAGAAAATGAGATGTCTTGTTTTCATAGTAACATATACATGTACTTTTGCTTGCAGTTGCTGTTAGAATAAATAGCAAACTACAATATTTATTATAATTATTTTGATGACATTCACAATGTTGCTACATTGTACACAATATTCAAAAGCATATATGAAAAATAAATGTAAGCTACAGAAATTATTTCTCAAACTCTGCTTCTGTTTGTTGATGGAGTGTAACAGTGAGAATGACATTCGAGCAGAGTGGAAATTTAGATGCATAAGTTACAAAATAAAGGTGAGAGCCGATTGATACAAATGTATGACATTGGTTTGAAACTTGAATGATTTGTTGAATATGAACTGGTGATTTAGTAGTAATTGTAAATTACTCATTAATAGGGAATGCCATGTAAGTTTGGCATTTTCAAAAAGAGCATGAATTACAAACAATATTTTGTGATTTTTTTAATTGATTATTTAAACATAGTTATTCAATTATTTCTATTGTTTTTTATTATTTGGTCAATTGATAATTTTTGTTTGGCATTTTCAAATAGAAATAAAGCTTTAAAAAAATACTTCTGGAAAACTAAAAATAGCTCTGGTAAAAATACATAGAAATAAATCACTTGTAGGTCAGGAAGGACCAACAGCTGGTGAATAATGAAATAGCATGCTGATATGTTGACAATCTTTGGCAATAGGACATCATAACATGAGATCGAAGGGGTGAAAATTAGAATCTCTCTTACCAGCAGTCTGTTTGGGAGATTCCTCTTTGGTAATCAGCTTAACAGTAAATTCAGGAATTTGGAATTTAAAGCATCAAATATTGCCATCATTGCTATTTTTGTGGTAAGATCAAAGTCAGCTCCTTATGTGCTTCCCTCTCTCTGTAAAGAGAGGAAATCTGCATTTGTGTATTGTTGTATGCTGTAGTACAGCAGTAGGGGGCAGCAATTATGTGTTTTCACCATGACCATATCGGTTTAGGATCGAGTACTGAGTTTATATTATAACCTTGTGCATTGGATGAGTGAAATATATCCACATAAAAATTGCAGCAACAAATTCACACTCATCTCGAAAAACAGCTCCTGTGTATGAAAAAGTTATTTTCATTCACAAGTAGAAGTAGGAATGCTAGTACATCCTGTACAGTGAATGTTGCATTTCAGTAGACTGTCAGGTTTGCATTATGAGCCATTTCGAGTAGATACAAATAATTCATGTTTTTATGAATTTAGTGCTAACTGTTAGGTCTACCTAGACAAGGTCTTAGTTGGAACTAGTATTCCCACTTCTGTGAAACAGTACCATAAAAGACTAGTATTATTTTGCCCTTGCATGAAAATGATTAGTGGTGGACTTTGATATAGATTGAATATGTTAAAAAGAATATTTACTAGCACTCATCCAATTTATGAGATTATAATAAAACTCATACAGGTACTCCTGAACCATGGTGAAAACACTTGATTCACTGTCCTCTACGCTCTTAGATGACTACTGCATACAATGATAAGCGAACGCAATTTCTGTAGCCAGCATGATAGAGCAGCACATAGCCATGCAGCTAACCTTATCTTTTTAGGAGAAAAAATCTCCTGGGATGTAATTTTGTGCTTCAAATGCTAAATTTTCCTGAATTTAATCAATAGCTGATCACCAGAGAAGAGGGGCTTTCCCAGGCAACATGCTTTAACCCTTTCAGGACAGGAATTATTCAAGGGCTAAATTGATCACATTTTGTTCTTCAAATTGGCAACAATGATATTTTTCTTTAGTGCTACAAGATTGTAATAAAGGGTAATGTCTTTGAAAACAATATACATGGTTAAAAGAATTGTCGAAAAGTTGAAAAAGTTGCCAATTTCGATAAAAAACAATGATTTTGAACCTCTCAATGTGTTGCAATTTAAGGATTTTAAAGCTTCTTCTCCTTTTTAAAATTCCTGGGATCAAACGCAATATGGTCATGTAACAAAAATAGACATAGTGTGTGCAGAAATTTTTGCTCTTTCTACTCATGTATCTGGTATATTTTTCAGGACTCTGAATCAAAAGTTATTGGGCCAAACCACAAAATGTGGTCAATTGTCTCAAAAGGGTTAAGAGAGATTCCAATTTGATCTAGTATTTTGTTGTCCTATTGCTATAGATTGTTATGTAGCAGTTTAGTATGTGTATTCACCTTCTGTTCGTCCTAAACGACCTACAAGTGGTTGACTAGTAGAGGTCTATGTGTTATAAAGTATTTTCATTTTCATTTTTTTCCAGACACTAACATTGGGAAAGATAAGAAGACAGACATTGGAATGATGGCAAGCCAAATACACATTTTGACTTCTCATTCCAAAGATGTCAACTGCTGCTCATTTTCTGGCAATCTTCTAGCAACTTGCTCCGGAGACAAGACTGTTCGCCTCTGGGATGCAAAGTCATTTGAAGAACTCCCTTTCTCACCTCTCCTTGGCCATTCATATTATGTTCACTGGTGTGCTCTCAGTGCGTTTGGAACAAGGTTAGCAACATGTTCAACAGACGGGAAGATCATTGTGTGGGACACAAGCAATGGAGAGACAGTGACTGTGTTTGAACATGCCAATAAGCCCATTCTCAGGGTGTGTGTCTTCTCTCCAGACTCACAGTTTTTGTTGAGCGGAGGAGCAGATAATGAACTCTGGATGTGGGATCTCAACAAGAAAACCTGTACAAGGTAAAATTGAAATGTTTTTTAAAAATAGATTTGGTTATCTTTTAATTGACATAGTTAACAAATCGATTTGATTAATTTTTCGTTTGTCACAAGTGCCAGCTTGCATGTTTGCAGGCTTGCCACGAGTGATGATCAGCACAATAACTTTGTAATAGGCACCAATAAGCCTATTCGTAACTAGTTTGTGGTACAAATGACCCTGAAATGACAGCACACGCATACGTTTTAGTGGACGCACTACTTGTTTATCATGTAAAATCATACTGGTGCGTGCATCGTGGTGCGTATAAAATGATGGCGTATAAAGGTCAGTTGTACTCGGTACAAATGACCTTTTATCTGCACATGTGCAAACTGTAATTACGAACTGGCTTATTAAAAGATATTACAAAACATTTGCATAATAACCCATTTCTGTTCTTAATTGGCTGCATGGCACCCATTTTATCAACTGCAGGTAGTAGCTTTATACTGGAAATATAGAAATTAACAAGAATCTGTTAGTGAAAATACCCCCTGAGAAATGCAATGTGGCACAGTGACATTATTTGAGTGGCATATGAAGAGTTAATCTTATGATCTGTGATTAACAGTTTTGTGTGTACAACATGGACCTGTTGAAGATAATGATGCTTTCATTGATCATCCTTTAAGACGATTATAACATCCTTGAGTTGTTTATGATGCTCTCCTTGCCATCCAAACTAGTGTTCACATTCTCTTCTTTTTATGCTCTCTTGCAGGAAGTTTGAAGGTCACATCAGTGTCATCACCGCATGTGCCTTCACGCCTGATGGTGCTCATGTAGTCTCAGGGTCAACGGCTGGTGACCTCAGGGTTTGGGATGCTCTCAATGGACAAAGTAGATGTCTCTTCTATGATCCAGACTGTCATGATCTAGCCCTCACTGGACTTTCCATCTCACCCACATTTGGTTCAGCAAGTGAGAACATAATTCTAGTATTGCTAAAAGACTACAGATGTGATGTACATGACACTAGTAATGATGAAGAAATCCATCACAGATGAATCACAAAATAGATTGATTTTTTGATCAATAATTGCAGCAGAGCCAGAAAGTATTGCTATTTCCATCTGTTTTGCCCTATATGTTCTCATGCTACTTTATGAAACATATATCACAAATGTATCTACTGAAAGCCATAAGGGATTACTGTATGTTTAAACATAGAGTTACCTGAATCGTTATATTTTCTATATTTGTAAGCAGTAGGTGGACATTTTATCCTTTGATATTTAATTATCTTTTGTTTTTCAAACAGATGCTGCAGTAAGGGAATCTCTTGGTGCAAGGACATTCTACATGTTAGCAACATGTGGAGACAACCTAGTTAGACTCTGGGACTTGGACACTGTACCAGGTAATATAGAAATTCATAGACTTGCTATTTGCTATTCTCTGGAAAATTGTATGGCCTTGGCACCAATAAATCATTCAATAATTTAATGATTACTTCTGATTTGACTCCCTTGTTTCCCCAAATCTTAGTGTTGTGGCAAAAAAAAAAAAAAAAAAGATAAAATTTTGACAGTGCTCTGTATGTAGTAAATCCAAGTTGTGAATAATTAGGCAGGTCAATGGCCCAAAAGAATAGGGTTTGGGTGGAAAGATGAAGACTCACTAGATGTTAAATGTTCATCATCTTCATTCTGTCAATGCAGTATGTTCTACTAGACTCAGATGTGATCTGAAAGGACATTCAGCTACAGTTCAGGCTTTAGCTTTCTCTGCTGATGGCCGTCTGCTTGCATCGGGGTATGTATCCAAATAAAGCAATAACTAGTTTTAAGTTGGATTGATTCTTACTACTTCCTTTCCTCTCTCCGTTTGCTAATTTTGGGAGAGCCAAGCCTTTTTTGTGCTCTTCCATATGTACATGTATTGTTATCAGCCGTAAATTCTTTTTTTTTTTTCTTTTCAAGTCATCATCCCTTTTTAAACATGTGTTACAAATTATCATCATCTTAGTTTTTCTTATCTTTAGTTTTCTTCCTTTTCTCTCTCTCTCTCTCTCTCTCCATCAAAAACATCCTAAAATTTCATGATGTTAAATGATTTTCTAATGTAAGAAATATTGTACAAATCAACTTTCTATGGCTTATGCATTTTACTTTATACACTAACTTGCTGAGCAACAAACACTAATAATATTGTGTCAATGATGTCTTTGAAATTGCAGATCTCTGGTGTTGCATTCTTTCTGGCCCACCCCGTATACCACTGTCAGAATTTTTAGCACTTTCCTTAAAGAAACTGGAAGGCTTTATTTCAAATAAAAATATCAAAATAATTGTTACAAAATGAGTAGTGATGTATGGCTTGATGATATAAAACTGGTTCAGAAGATAGATCGTATTTATGATGAAAGGATTGAAATTCGCCATTTTATGATTTGAAACAGCCTGCAGAGTTCTAGATTTCCATTTTGTATTCATATTTTTGACAGTGATATCTAATGAACAGAACATGTTCATGACTTTTTTGCATTATATTTAAACCTTTTTAATATTTTTGTTTGTTTGTTGTTTGTTTTTTAATTACAGTGCAGTGGACAAGCTTGCTATTCTTTGGAATCCAGTAAGTCTTTTCATTTTTTCTTATGGGCTTTAATTGCAAGATAATGTAGACTTTTTTGACCATTTCAACTGTTTTTCATAGTAAATAAGGTGATAAGAATGTTCTGTATTTGTATTAAGTACAATGTGAAATTAGTTTTTATTAATTTCCTTTTTCCCCCTGTAGATTATTGGAGAAATGCTTTATACTCTGGAAGGACATGCAAGGTAATGGAGATTTTTTCCTGAATGCAGTGTTAATGGGTTTTTACTGAAGTTCAAGTTACATGCCATATTATTGTAAGAATAAGACATATAAAACAATACTTATAACTTAGTATTTCTGAAAGTAGTTTTAAAAATACATCAAAAGATGCAAATAGAGGCCATCATCACATTTCAAGATAAGGATCATGAACAGTGTATAAAAAATGTATAGATTGCTGTAGGGGCAAGGCAATACTTTAAAGGCTGGGAGAATTTTCCTTATGAACTTATAGAAGACAAATAATCAGTTGATGTGTTTATGTTTTTCCAAGTGATGATTTCATCCAATCAGCATTGTCCATTTCTGCTAGAATTGAAGAATTATTGTGTTAGACAATGTGATTTGAAATTTAAAAAACCCTGCAATTCATCAAAGCTCATTTGTAATTTACCTTACTTGTTATGGGTTTCCTATTCTGCAATTTCATTCCTTGGCTGTAATTTTTTTTACATAGGTATGTGACAACTGTAGCTTTCTCTCATGACAACATGTTCCTAGCGACAGGCTCTCACAACAAAATCCATGTATGGAAACTAGGTTTTAACCAGCCTATGCAACCGGCAGGTAGGAATCATAAAACACTATCATGGGCTAGCGGCAACAAGAGGTTTTTTTTAACCCCCATGTGTGGCACTAGGTTTAATTAAGAACAATTATCTCTAATTGTAAATAATCTTTCATGAATCAAATTGGGGCTTAAACTCTTTATTTTATTATGAGTTTGGTTAAAATATCTTTTATGGGAACAACCTTCACACTGTATAGACTTGCATATGTTTTAAGAGGGACACATAAATATATTGAGGTCAAATTTACAGTTAAGCATATACATATTCTTGGGTTGGATTTGATGTCCACAGCAAGGAAGGGAGTGGCATTAATGTCTTTATTGCAGGCAGTGGACCACTAAATATGATTTAGAGCTACTAAAAAAAAAAGAAATGAGATTAAATAATTATATTTTCATATATGCACCAATTGAATTCATTGAATTCCTCAATTCAATTGGTGCATTTCTCAAGTATATTTTAAAATTTTATTGCATATATCGACTAGAATATAATGTTATTATGCTTCCCCTCTCCCCCCCCCCCCCATTCTGATAAAAGGTTAATATCGAAGAGATTAACTTTGCATTGAAAATTCTGAAGAATCTACTTTGTTTGCATGTCATAGGCCAATAACAAATATCTCAATAAACACTCTTTCACACTCTTTCATTCATGTCATGCGAGCATGTTCAGGATAGGTGTTATGATCGTTCATATCAAATTGATACCCATGTATTAATTGTAAATACAAGACTTTAACCTTGGAGAATTTCCTAGGGCATGATTTCATCTACTGCATTTGTATGTCATCGTAGAATGTGTGTTGTATTTCATTCTTTAATATATGAAAATGGTAATTCATTCGAAGAATATGATGTACCAAGAATAAAACATTTACATTCCTAACACATTGTTAATGGTGTTTATTAGACCTCTCAGACTGGTGTCAATGAAAAAGGCTTGTTATAGTTTCCATGTGGAATGCATCACAATTCGTTTTTGGAGCTCGGTATATTACTAATTTATGTGCGTACACATCTTACACACAGCAAAACTTGCGGCCCACTTAGAAATTACTTGAGCTTGCCTATGAATCTCTGAGAGCATTCAGTCACTCAGTCTACTCCCGATGAATGATAACATCTGTGAATACCAGAATGGTGTCAACTTTCCCATGAGAACCCAAGCTTATGTGACTTTTTTAATGGGCATAATGTTCCTCATTGTCAAAAGAGTATATCAATAGATACATGTTAATAATGATGGAATAATACCCCCAAAAGTGCCTTTTGAATTTGAAAGGGGACTTATATTGCATCTTGATTGAATTTTGTGCAGTTCAGCAAATGGTTTAAAGTGTACCAATTACCAAAAAATATGTTGCTCTGTATGTCAGAGGTTCTATGTCGATATACTATATTCAAAATATGAGCTTCAAATGTTGATTCTATAAAAAGATATTGCAAGTTGAAATACACTCCCAATAAAACAATGCAGCGACTCGTTAGGAGACTAGTTGACACACCCGTACACGCTCGCATAGAATAAGGGCCCGCGCAGAACCGAACTCGGAGTTGGGGTCCGCATTAGGGGGTTATATGTTTTCCTTCATTTTCTTCATACTCCTTAACCGTTAACCCATAGAAGGCCAGGTAAAGTGTTTTGAGGTTGATTATGTACATTCTAGCTGTACACAAATTAACTTTTTTTGGTGATTGATATGTACACTTTAATATGAATTGCAGTATTACCTGTTACCTTTGAAATTTTTCTTTTTATATGCTATAAATAGATTCGTCAGCTACAACCTCCACCCCAGCTGTTAGTTCAGCCAATCAGCAGAGCTCTAACACAGAAACCTGCCTTTCCTTAGCACATAACGTCATCTCTGATTGGACGATAGATGCTGTATGTGAGTGGTTACAAAGCATTGAACTGGAGCAGTATTGTGAGACGTTTCGAGAGAATCACATTGATGGTCAGGAGTTACAGAACCTGACTGCTGATGTCTTATCTAAAGACCTCAGTGTCAGTAAGTATATGTATATATAAATATATCAGTTATCATAGCTTTGTCCCTATGACCTGCATTTTTGTTTCATCTTCTTTTGCTTTTTTCCAGTTTCATTTTGACAGGGTTATCACTTCATAACTTTTGCCTGTTTTTGTTTTTGTCCCCGCCGAACGAAGTTCGCGAGGGGACTATGAAACGGGCTCCGTACGTGCGTGCGTGTGTGTGTGTGTGTGTGTGTGTGTGTGTGTGTCTGTCCGTCCGTCCGTCTGTCCGTGTGTGCTCAAATGTTAGAAAATGCTACTTCTCCGTCATTTCTTGGCCGATTTTGATTCCGATTGTTTTATCTGATAGGGCTGGGTGGGGGCTTCCAAACTTCTACACAGAATTTTCAAATTCATTAATTATGCAAATTTATGCAAGTTTATTCAAAATCGACGAAAAATGCTACTTCTCCTCTATTTCACATCGGATTTTGATTCCGATTGTTTTATCTGATAGGGCTGGGTGGGGGCTTCCAAACTTCTACACAGAATTTTGAAATTCAATAATTATGCAAATTTATGCAAATTTATTCAAAATTGACGAAAAATGCTACTTCTCGTCTATTTCACATCGGATTTTGATTCCGATTGTTTTATCTGATAGGGCTGGGTGGGGGCTTCCAAACTTCTACACAGAATTTTGAAATTCATTAATTATGCAAATTTATGCAAATTTATTCAAAATTGACGAAAAATGCTACTTCTCCTCTATTTCACATCGGATTTTGATTCCGATTGTTTTATCTGATAGGGCTGGGTGGGGGCTTCCAAACTTCTACACAGAATTTTGAAATTCATTAATTATGCAAATTTATGCAAATTTATTCAAAATTGACGAAAAATGCTACTTCTCCTCTATTTCACATCGGATTTTGATTCCGATTGTTTTATCTGATAGGGCTGGGTGGGGGCTTCCAAACTTCTACACAGAATTTTGAAATTCATTATTCATGCAAATTTATGCAAATTTATTCAAAATGGCTGAAGGTTCATAATGTTTTCATGTTTTATATTTCAGTTGTATACATGCATTGTTGGTATTCTCTTCTTTTGCATGCAGTAACATTATTATTTTATTCACTAAATTTTTTCACTGAAGTTTTAAGGTTCAGGCTAGTTAATTTCCACAGATCTACACTTCCGGCAGGGACATTTATTACGCATTGCGTAATTTACTCATTCACTTGTTAATTATGCAGAGGCCCTTGGTCATCGGCAGAAGATCTTGAGAGGAATCCAGGCTGTTCGTGAGAAGGGTTTCTTCTCTGGCTCACAGGGACCTGTACCAGGTAAACAATAATATTACAGTCGTCCAGTATCATGTTTTTAATTACACAAAGGGAGATAAATCATGGAGAGGACAGTAAAATGTTGAAAAACTAAAAGTGAAGAACCTCTATTGATGAGGCAGCAGACTTCCATGTTCCTTGTTATTTATTAGATCTTACAATGTCACGCTACTTGTAGACTTTACATGAGGTATAGGATTTTTATTATTAAATGGTGACTGAGACTGAAACCATTTACCAATTAATTTTCTGTTGTCCAAATATCAGAATCAAGAAGCCCCCCAAAACAAAAAAGCCCATTTTCCACTATTTACCTTGACAGTTATCAATCTGTTGGTACTAATGAGTCCATTTTTTTTTTTTTTTTTTTTTTTTTTTTTTACTAGTGATCTCTTTTCAATAATTATGGACCTGTTCCATTGATAATAATATGAAATCACCTTTCTTTTTTCTTGTATAGATGATCAGATACCTGATGAGTACCTGTGTCCTATCAGTAGAGAGATAATGAGGGAACCAGTCATAGCAGCAGGTATGTAGATGATAGTATTCCCTCGCATAGATAGACTGCCTTTAGAGAAAGACTGTCTGTCTATTCAGATCACATTTTTGGCTTTCCCAATTAGTCTTTCTCATTGAAATCTGTAATAAAGCAGCTGGTACGTAAAGACCAACCTGCATTGAGTCTTCTTCATACACAGGTTTCACCGTAACTGAATATAATAATAATTATAATATGATATTGAAACAGATTTCCACAGTTTGCCTTCACCTGCCCCTCTTCCAAATCTCATCCTCTTTCACTCTCTCTCTCTCTCCTCACCCACTCACCTATGTACCCTTCCCCTGCCTGCCCCCATCAACCCCCAAACCCTTTCCAAAACAAATTATTTCCTTGTTAAACATTTGACGACTGTACCTGTGATATCTCGGGCCGGGGCTATGGAAAATGCATGGTACACTGAAATCACACTGCATTCAGCTGGTTAATCCACATTGCTAATACTTAGAAATTAATCTTGTCTGAATTGACTGCAAAGTGCCTGATTGCAGAAGAAATATTACATTGGATAACTTACACTCTTCACTTTGTAGGCATTGTCAAAAAAATGTTTGTGCCTATTGACTCAATGTACCCATTGTAATGAGACAGAGTAGAAAACTCTCTGGATGCAACATTGCAATACGTGGTTTTTTTTAAACCTTGCTAAATTTAAAGTGAATATGAAACAAATGTGTGTACCTTCCGGCTGTTGTCACTGTGGTAATTTGCTCATCCTGATGCCCCCATTTCTTCTCTTGATTCCTTCTCTCTAGATGGATACACATACGAGCGATCAGCCATAGAGAACTGGTTGAGAGCAGGCCGAAATACAAGCCCAATGACAAATGCTCCTCTTTCAACCATAAACCTGACCCCCAACCGAAGTCTGAAGATGATCATAACTAGGATATACGATGTATGATTTAAATAGGACATCAATGACCATTAAATCATCCAGCAACTGAAGTCTTCAGATAATCCTTGCTAGGAATAGTGATGTAGGATATGACAGTGGGCACCACTAGACTGACCATCAACCAAAGTATAAGATCATCATCTCTAGAATTTATAATGTATTATATAATGGTGATGGCTAAACCAATCTGTGATTAAAGTCGTAGGATGATCACAGCAGTTTGACATGATAGTGTAATCTGGCCCCCAATCTTGGTCTTGTATATGATCATCGTTACAATATGTGATGGATGTATTATGGAGACAATGGGGACTACCTAACTTACTTCCAACTGTAGTCCGAAGATGATCTTTGCTAGGATCTGATGTATGGTAAGATGACGACTAAAAAGCACCTCTGAACTAACCTGCAAGTGAAGTCTTCAACCAATCCTTTGCTCAGAAAACTGTCATGTAGGATTAACACCATGATCACTGTTATTCTGACTTCCACCATCGCCTACAAATTATAATTGTAATGATCTATGGTTTAAACAAATTTGATTACGAAATTTTGACTACTATACCTACTCCTAACTGTAGTCTGAAAATGTACATTGCAAAGATGGAATAGTAGAGCAATGGTTACAAATGGCAAGATGTTAATGAAGGGAACAGGAAGAGATATATGTAGCAAAAGAAATTTGATAATGAGAGAAAAAACATCATCACAAAGACTTGTGCATCATCTTTAAATGTGCAATTCTTACAATTTCATGTTGCATAATTTGAACATGACCTCTATGGGCAATACTATTGTATTGCCCTCGAGTTAATTTCTTGAAAGTATTTGCAATTTTGTTGTAAGTTCTTTGATGAATTGTGCTTAGACATTTTACCTGGCATGTATGGCTTCTTTATGACAGAAAGACATTTTGAGCTTGCTCACCCAGGGATGAAAAGAGTTATATTTAGAGAAAGAGGAAATAGATATTTTGAGAAAAATTTAGTATATTAAATTTTATTAAATATTAAATTTGAAATTGTATGTATATGAATTGTTATGTATGTATTTGAAGTACTAAAGTACTGAATTTTTTTATACATATAATTGAATGTAAATATGTTGTGAGATTTAGTGTAAACATTTTTTCTTTTACATTATTTCAACATTAAGAAAATAACTAGGATCTTTCTGGTGTTGGTAGTGAATTCAATGAACACCTATGCATGGTGGCCCACAAAGAATGCAGCACCTGCGATCTGCAATTACAATGATATCATTAACAGAATATCATTAATTTTTGTTTTATTGGGTAGAAACTTCTTTTTCCAAGTAAAGTGACACCAAGATCATAAATTTTGGGCAAGACATTTTGATTCTACAGCTATTTTTGTGAGGCAATGTCATTTTCAAAATTTGCTAATCTTTGAACCGTAGTTATGCTTGAAGCAGCGAGAAATGTATATAAGATGGCTCGCAGTAGAGTCACCTTTGTTTACAAATGCATGACTGCTCTCACTTTGAAAACGAAGACAACTTGAATGAACCAGAGATTGTATGGGAAGCCGTCATTTATATATTTCTTGTTGCTTCAAGCATAACTACAGTTGCAAAAGTAGCAAAATTTGAAAAAGATATTGCTCACAAAAAAGCCTTCGAATCATTTTATTCGGAAAGGAATTCTCTACCCAGTAAAATTAATGATATTTTGTCAATCATGTCTTTGAAATTGTAGACCTCAAGTGTTGCATTCTTTCTGGGCCATCCTGTATGTTTACTCAAATGGCAAATAAGTTATTCATTATAAATCAAATGAACCAATTAAACAAGAAGGAATATGGAACCTCAGAAATAGTGTGCTTTTTACTACACTACATATACATGTGTTGTGCTTTCCTTTTATTCTTCTTTCATTATGTAAATTGTGTTTAATAAGTGTAATAGAAACATACAATTATGTGTATTGATTATATTGAAAAGTATTGTTCAATTATTCTTGTATTAGCTTTTATGGCATACATAGAAATCTTTTTTTTTTTTTTTTACAAATAGATATTGTATGATGTTGATAATTGCTGCTGTTAAATCCCACCAATCATACATTGTATCTGAACTTATTTTCTTATACTGTACATAATATCAGAAGACCATGCCTTTCAACAAGGTAGTACATCTCTGTGAAATACCAGAAAACTGAATGAGGGGAAGTGTTGATGTGCCCTTAAAATGTTTTAAATGCACTTATGAAGCATTCTGTTTTATCATTCCTCTGATGATCTCTGCCTTAAAGGCTAAAAAACCCACATTATTCCTGCCTATAAAGACATGAACATCATTTCTGTCAAATCTATCTAATGTTATACATGTAATAATGTCTATCAAGCAAGATTTTATATAACATTTGACGTACCAAAAACAACAATTTACTTGACTTTGGAAGAAATTTTGTTACACGAGCCATATTGCTTTTGGTCAGTTACCTTTAATGTTAAATTTTTCCTAAAGGGCTAATGTTATATACGTAGTAGAGTCAGAAAAGCCAGTCTTGTATTTGAGGTGATGTATCCAGAACAATTTATTTATTCGATTTCTGAGCAAATTTGGAATTGAATTTCAGACCATCTACATGTACACTGTATGGTCAGTAACATGTTATAATAATGTTGAAAAAAGGAATAAACAGACAGCAAGCTAGTCATAGCACACATGTAAATCATACTACTTGTTATATATTTTTCCTGTTTGCTATACATCTTCCCTAATCTGATTGCAAGCTATTGTATATGAATACATATTTATGTTAGGATGTATTTGTATTGTGCAGATGTGATTAATGCATGTAGGAGAATAAATGTTGTTAAGAGGAATTTTAATGCAACACTTTTTAAAAGTGTCTGATGTGTATATATGTCCAATGAAACCTAATAATTAATGTAATAATGTAAAATAGCAACATCATATTTGTAAATTGTAGCAATATGTATATAAATTACTTACAGTGATTCCATATATACATATGATATAATATGATTCTATATATCATATATGTTTATACAAGAGTTTTTATTTTACTTGATTTATAAAATCATTATGTAGTAGATGGAGAAAGTATTGTATATATTCTAAATTATGTAACAGGTGAAATGATTTATGTCAGAAAGTTTGTTTTAATGAACACTCTATTGTCTAGCAACACACAGACTAAGGCCAAGTAAAATTGATTCCTAGTTTCTCGTCCGGATTTTGCAAAAATGAGGAGGAGGGGTACCATGTTATTTGATATTTGATATTTTTTCAAGATGGCTGCCGCACATGCAAATGCTATTAGGCATGGCCTCCCATTGTATTTATATTCTTCTGGGGCCCCTTTAAACCCCCAAAAGGCATCAAGTTTTAATTTTAAGGGTCTGCAGCAAAATGTTGGTAGTTTTTTTTTTTTAAATCCAAAAAAAAAATCAAATAACAAAAAAGGGAGGCGGGCGCAAAAAAGGATGCGGGCAGGGACAAGAAACTAGGAACGTACTTTCATATTTATTTATATCAGTACTCATATTAGCCAACAGAACATGTCCGATATGTACTTATATTCGTTGATGCTTTACAGTGTATTTGATTTTCTACAGATTTTCATAGTGTTGCTGATCTGAACAACCCCATTTAGTGCATAATATGATTTCCAGAATGACTTTTAGCAAGATTCTTTTGAAATATAGTTATTAGATTACCAGAACTTCAGAGTACCTTTAAGATAAGTGGTATATGGTAGAAGATGTTACATTACACACTTCATTCTGAAGAACTTTTTAGTCTTTCACTGATCATTGAGCTTAATTGAATTATTTATTGTTATATACACTTTAATGTAGCTACGAATTTATTTATTTATTTTTTTTTTGCAATCTAACAGATAATGCATTTACCTATCAGTTAGTAAGTATCTACATGCATTTATTCTATATATATCATTTTCAAGAACCAATTTTTCATCCTCAACATTTGTCGAAGTTGAGATTTTCTCCTATCCAGGTAATAGTACATTGGTATTATTGTACATTCTTTGGTATAAATATAGCATGTGCACCTGATACTTTGATCCGAAACATGAATATCAATTACAGTGTCATGGTGCTCGTTGCGACAGGTGATATTTTAAAATTTACCCCCCCCCCCCCCCCCACACACATAAACAAACACTAAGCTCTTTCTAGTAGGCTTATTTGTTATTGGTTCAATTTCGGGGGAAATTATGGAATGAAAAGGACAGGTGTTGCTTAATTTCTTTCCTGTGGGACATGTGCAGATAAAAACACATTTTTATTCATATTACTGACCTTTAAGTGTATGAAGAACAATTGTAAAGCTCTTGATTTATGAGTGTATTCAGTCCTGTATTAAACAAAATGAATCTTGAAAACATTAACTTTGGAGTATTGTAAGGTATGTCTTTTGTGTTTTAGCATTAACTTGCATTTGTTTGATATTCGCCTCCCTCTCCCCCTCTCTCTCTGTTCCTCACTCTATTTCCTCTTCATCTTCGCTTTCTCTACTCTTATGATGTCGGTTTAACATACATGTCACCGAATTGTTTCCTAGCATCTTGAACTGAATTTAGATACTGACATTACAAGGAAATGAAATTTCATTCGGACAATCTCTAATGTAGTTTGTGTAAACATGGCCATTTGGTTATTGGTTTCGTCTACAAATCTCTTAGTTTATCTATACAAGGAGACAACACCTGATGCAACCTACTCCTACAGATGAGGAGATAACATAACCTAAAATAATGATTTCTGAAGTAGACTAGTATCATTATTGTACATTCTTTGGTATAAATATAGCATGTGCACCTGATACTTTGATCCGAAACATGAATATCAATTACAATGTCATGGTGCTCGTTGCGACAGGTGATATTTTAAAATTTACCCCCCCCCCCCACACATAAACAAACACACAAACACCTCTTCTCATTCCATCATCTTTCCCTCCCTCCCTCCCTCTCTCCCCTCTTCCACCCTCTTTCTTTGTCCCTTCCTCACTCACTCCCTCTCTCCCTCTCTTTATTCTCTTTCTCTCCTTCCCTTTCCAATAATTCATTCCACACTCCTCTCAATCATCCCTTTTGATAATTTAGAGTTCTAATATTAGACGATGGGACACTTTTTAACAAAAATCTATCATCTATTGATAAAATTTAACATGGAAAAAAGACGATTTCCCCCTTTTGCCCTAAATACATCTCGACATTCACAGAGGATTGTTTTCGGCGTGAAGTTGGCAAGAACGCAATACACACGTGGATTTGTTTTGTTCTTAATTTTCTTCTCTATTATTTTTTTTAAATCGTGATCAGTTTTTCTTCAATCCTTTGCTTTGTTTGCCACGGTTACTCGCCTGCTTTTTTAAATTGTATTCTTTAAACTAAAGTTTGGGAGCATTTTCATTTTTCTTTCTTTTTTTTCCCTTCAGAATATGTATATCCTAAATATAGCGTATATATGGTTGATTATGCAAATGTACCATGAAAATACAACGCTTGATCTTATTATCAGTTTTTCTGCTTTTACCGAGACATGAAATGAGAGCAAGAGATGGCGTGGAAGTACAGCGATACGGAAGCCGTGGTCACTGTGGTTTGACATACATTTTTAGATTGAGAGGGACATAGGGAGAGGGAAACAGACAGAGAAAGATGGAGAGAGAGAGAGAGACAGACAGACAGACAGACAGACAGACAGACAGGGAGACAGAGAGAGAGTGGACAGGGTGGGATAGAGAGGAAAAGAGAGTAAAGAGTTTATTAGCTTATAATCCCCTGTCTTTTTTCATCACACTAATAAAAAATAAAAATAAAAATGGAGAGGGGCACAAAACTGAAAAATTATACAATTAAGGGAATCTGTTTGGTGTACTTGATATGAGGTAGTCTGCAAGCACAGACGATGACCGACCCTAATTTGACACTTTATCAGAAAATAATTGTGTCTTGAAAGAAGCCTAACCTACCTACCCACTGGTAGGGGTCAATATTGGTCAGGAGCTGCTATAGTACAGGCAGGGGCGTCGCTAGAGGGGGGGGGGGGGGTGTGGGGGTGTCACATCCCCACTTAGAATTGCTCTCAGCAAATGCGCCACCTCTGTCGGCAAAAATAAAAAAAGGAAGGGGGAAAAGAGAGAGGGAATAGGAAAGAGAAAAGGTAAAGGACAAAAGAGAAAGGAGAAGAAAAAAGAAAAAAAAGGGGGAAAGGGAAAGGAAAGGAAAACAAAAACCGAAAGAAAAGAAGGAAAGCAAAAAGAAAGGAAAGATAAAGAAGGGAAAAATGGCTAAATTTTTTTTCACTGGAAATTTAATATTTGGGCAATAGGTGTCCCCCTTCGGCAATGGGCTGCAGTCCCCCCCCCCCCCCCCCGAGGATTTCCAAAGTTTCGATATTGACAGGTTGATATTTTCGGGCAAAAGTCGTCAGCCCCCCCCCCCTCCCCCCCTCCTGCGGAAATGGGCCCGTATAATCAAGATCTCTACATCTGCGATTTTCTTTGATTATTATTTGTGGGGGAGAGAGATTAGGATGCAGCATTTTTGTCGGCAAATTTGGGTGTCACACCCCTTCCCCATTCAAAATGTTATAGCGACGCCCCTGAGTACAGGGCTTATTGTTGTTTTACAGTGCAGACACTCTCTTACGACTAACCAGGGTTTGTGCCTGGTTAGGGCCAGTTGTACCCCCATCCGTCAATGTATAAACACAATGTGGAGTTGCGACGTCGTATAGTCTTTGATATACATTATTTCAGCCAAAAATATATCCTGAAAAAATAGATAAAATATGATGTTGCTTCAATATTCTTTTTGTACACGCTGTAGTTTCTTGGGAGGGGTGAGTAAGATTGTGTATGCATGCAGGAAGGCGGGCTACAAGCACTCTAGATTCAATCCAAATGACATCGTTTCCCTATCAGACAGCATGAATTCTGCTTGCGGTCTGTCGCTGACCGAATGAACTCAGTTGCTCAGACCTTTAGTAATTGCATCAAAATATCTTTGGCATAATTTAAGATCGACATCTTTCTCCTTTTTCTCTCTAATTTGACAACTCACGCTTTTGTTATGTTGCACATAAGATCAATGATAGACTATGTTTTACTGTTATTTTTCTCTTGACTAAAATAACCAAGAGAAGAAGAACTATGGGGAAATGATTTAATAAACTACGAATGTTTTCTTCCACTTTACCTTCTGTCCCAATTTCCAACGTTTGGTTTAACATGCTTTTATTTCACTCGTGCGCTGTGCCTCATTTCTTTTCACACCCCCTCTTTAATAAATATTTTTCTTCCTTTTCTCCTCTATTCTCTTTACCTCTACAAAACAATACTTCATGACTTCAGAACGTAAGGTTAGCAAAAAGTCATGTTCGTTAAGAGGCGCCCATGAATACCACTGCGACGGACACCGTTGGAGCGTTACGTTTGTTATTTTGTTTTTATATGTACCGTATACTGCATTGAAAGAATGTTTCTTTGAAGATATACATGTATATAAGCTTTAGTACAAAATTTAAATCATGGTGTAGAATTAGAAGAAATAGTATAGAAGAATGGTAGTAGTAGTAGTAGTAGTAGTAGTACTACTACTACTACTACTACTACTAGTATTATTAGTAATAGTAGTAGTAGTAGTAGTAGTAGTAGTAGTAGTAGTAGTAGTAGTAGTAGTAGTAGTAGTAGTATAGTAGTAGTATAGTAGTAGTAGTAGTAGTAGTAGTAGTAGTAGTAGTAGTAGTAGTAGTAGTAGTAGTAGTAGTAGTAGTAGTAACAGTAGTAGTAGTAGTAGTAGTAGTAGTAATAGTAGTAGTAGTAGTAGTAGTAGTAGTAGTAGTAGTAGTAGTAGTAGTAGTAGTAGTAGTAGTAGTATAGTAGTAGTAGTAGTAGTAGTAGTAGTAGTAGTAGTAGTAGTAGTAGTAGTAGTAGTAGTAGTAGTAACAGTAGTAGTAGTAGTAGTAGTAGTAGTAGTAGTAGTAGTAGTAGTAGTAGTAGTAGTAGTAGTAGTAGTAGTAGTAGTAGTAGTAGTTAGTAATAGTAGGAAGAGGAGAGGAGGAGGAGGAGGGGAGAGAAGGAGGAAAAGAAGAAGAAGAAGAAACCTATAGAATTTGATATAGGTTATGGTTCTTCTTCTTTAAACAATTTTTAAATGCCAATCTCTCTGTTACAAGAGGCAACCTATTCGCTGTCCTTATTATTTACCATTTCTTATGTCATATATATATATATATATTCATTCTCTCATGACATCATCATTAGCAACTTATTATCACCCCCCCCCCCCCCCCCCCCGTTTCGGTCACTGTCCTCATATTTTCTTGTCTGTGTCATTTCTATTTCAATATAACCTATTCTTCTTGTAGGCCCCACATTATTTCTGTTTGTTTTCTGACCCTTAAATAACCTCCCTTCCCTTGTTTCCCATTATTTATTCTCCCCCTTATTCTTCTTTGATTATTTTGCGATCTCACTCGTTTATAAAGATGGGTCGAGTATGCCTGGAGGAGCTTGTCAAGTCACGTGACTTCGAGTTTCCGTTTAAAGGAGCTCTGTTTTTGCAACTACCTTCAGGCAATTTCTAAAATAGAACTAGAATGGAAATAATTACTATTTAAGAAGAAGTTCCTCATGTGTAAAGAGAGAAAATAAATGAATACGATATCATTTGAAAAAAGGGAGGAGTGAATTTGATTTCCTCATAATTATTACAGATGGGAAGATAAAGCGTAGTTTTGTAACAAGAGAATTAATAAATGATAATAAATGAATACGATATCTCTTTAAAAAAAAGGGGGGATTGGATTTCCTCATAACTATTATAAATGGGGAGATAACAAGAGCAGTTTTGTAAAATTAAACATAATAAATCATAGTGTCATATTCGTTTATACATAACATGCTTCTATATATTGTGCTGTGAATTTTACGTGTTTTTGTCTTTATTTATATCTACAAGTTTATCATTAACACTTTCATTCTTTTCCATGCCACAAAGACGCAATTACACTGTATATCAATCATCCAGTATGCCCGCACTCTGGTCGCCGACAATACTCTTTCAGATTATCATCTTTTACAGTTCACAGACTCTTTATTCCCTTATCTGCCGCATATTTTTATCTTTAAGAAAACACAAAACAAAAACAAAAACAAAAACGGTCTCCTCTCCCTTGTCTCCTCCATCTCATACTCCTCGCATCACATCCCCATCACGTGTTCATCTACGTTCCTCATTTGCTCTTTCCCTTTCTCTCTCTCTCTCTCTCTCTCTTTCTCCGTCTCTCACTCATTGACAGTCCGTGTCTAAATCTGAAGTAATCGTGTTAATGAACTAGATTCCCACAATATGGGTTAAGGACTTGATGAGGGGAAGAAAGAGGAAAACTAATATTAGGTCTGTCTTTGGAGAGAGACATGGTGACAGTTTGACATATATAAGTCATGACCAAGAGAAATAGAATCGCTTTGATGGAGGATTTCTAGGCTACGTCTCTAACAATGAGCTCTCGAAAGATTTATGCTCGACGCTTAATTATGATTTTTCTTATTCGAGGAAATCAATTGCTTCTTTGTACTATTAAATATCTGGTGTATCTTTGTATCATGTGTTTAAAAATAAAGGGCCATTTTTATTAATATTGTCATCATTAAGCCTTCCTCTGATTCTACCCCCCCCCCCCTCTCTCTCTCTCTCTCTCTCTCTTTCTCACTTAGTAGTGTGGATGTACTTGGGAGAAAACAGTACTATATTCGTCTTTATCAATTGACTCTCATCTTCAGATATTTGTTAAGTATTAATTTATCACAATTCATTTCTCCTGCATTACCACCTTCCCTCCCCCTCCCTGCTAGCTAAACCTCCACCAATATCGCATCATTTTCTTTGTTGCTTCTTTTCATCTCTGATAAATAACCACATTCATTCCACTCTTCAAGCTTTAACATGTATTGGTTTCACCCATATCACAACTATAAGAATTCCCACACTTTTTAAAAGAAAAAAAAATCATCTTCGTAGCAAATATAATAATTAATTTTCTCTGTCTACTTTTACCTCATTGTTTTGTTTTTGGAATATAAAAAGACTTATAAAAGACATTACCATCAATGTGTAAATGTCATTAGATTTTATATAGACCTAGCTCTGCTAAATGAATGTTGTCACAGTTTGTTATTGTTTATTTCATATTTGGCTGTTTGGTGAGAAGATTATTTGGGATTGACTTCTTTCATTTAAGGGTTTTAGCATATACCCAGTCACTTTTCTGGGTGTTTTCAAACAACTGACATTACCATAAAAGATAACTAAAACATCAATAAACACAATAACGCACACAGTATGAATGTTTTCATGTTTTTTTTTCCATCTGGCCCTTTTAATAACAGTATAGCACAAAATATGGTCTCAAATCAAACAACAAAGAAAAAAAAAGAGAGAGAAAAAAAAGGGAAATACCTCTGTACATTAATAGGAGAAAAAGAAGAGGAAATAGTGTCAGATGTACATGTATACATAATGTGAAAAATAAAGGTGTAATGAGGAGGCTTGTACAATAATACACATGTATATAAAAGTGGCACTGGTGTGCTTGCTTTCGTATGTGCATGTTGTGACTCAAATTTGCAGTTTATACAGCAGTTTGATGCTGGAATTTGGTTACAAAGTAGGAAAAAAAATTTCTTGCCACATCAACACAAACCCCTCTTTTGTTGCATTAGTACATTTTTTTGTTGTTGAAGTCAATCATATATTTTAATCTTTCACAGTAGCAAAATCTGAGGTAAATTTGCAGAACAATAATTTTTTTCCTACATTTCTTTTTTCTCACTGCATCAAGATATTTTTATTTTTTTTTTACTTATTTCTCTCACGAGAAAAAGAAATGACAGACATATATTATACTGTTAATAAGAAAAGACTTGAAGTGTGCTCTTCACAATAGTTTGAGTTTATAAAAATATAGAGGTTATATCTGTACTAGTCTCACACAGATGTTGAAGACAGGTTTAGTTTTGAGCAAGTTTCATTCCTAGAACTCTACATTCCATCCTAATAACAACAAAAAAGTTTTTAAAAATGAGATATAGGTAATAGAAAGGAATAAATTTACTTATCTTTTTTTTTTTTTTTTTACAAAGTGGATCATTTGAACCACTGAATTATCACGACACATACAAGTTTAAAATATCAAAATTTGTTCTCGGTAGTTACATAGAACTTTACACACAAAAACTTTTTTTTAATATAAAACAAATATCCTTTTTTAAAACCATTTCAGCCATGTTGTTGTCTTTAATTATTTCAGCCCAGTATCTATACCTTAGATTCTACAATTCTCTTTGGCTAAATTCAACTGAAAAATAGACCTGACAAATTCATAACTATTCCACTCCTTCAGCTTTCTGTCTCGTTTCACCTCCTCCCATTTATCACATACACATATAATTGATTTTTACTCAATCACATATTGATAGTAATGAAAATAAGAATAATTTAGAGATACAATTTCAGATAACTATAAGATTAAGTCCAATACAAGCAAAACATTATACAAGACTCAAAGTTTGTCTCTTCATCAATTTACCTATTTCAGTCCAATACATCCTTTCCCTGATTTACCCCACCATATAAACATTATAGTGAGATATATTCTTAATTAGCAATGAAGTACAAGTCAAATACTCAACAAATTTGGCAAATCTACAAATTAAAAAAAACATTACATGGTTAATTAGATATCTTAAGGAATACAAACAAGAATAGACACAACAAAACAATTTAGGGGAAAAATAAAGAGGAAAATGTGCTTTTACATGACAAATAATCATCAGTGTCAATTTTGTATTCACTTCTTTGCAAACTTCTTTTGTGTCTTATCACTTCTCTTCTGGGATCAATGTTGATCGCATACTGCCATGACACACATGTAAATGGGCCTCCCAGTAATTGGTGGCAGCAAAGAAATTGATCGACCATACAAAAAGCATTCAACATATCTTGACCTACATGACTGCACACTGCAGCATGCATAGGTAGATATCCGCTGTAATGGGCGCCCATTCAAGACTCAACATTTAATCATTCTAATTTCAATTCATTATTCCTTTCAAATTGCAACCTCTCTCATTCATCATTTTGTGACATTTTTATGAGAGCCTATTGAGAACATCTCCCTTTTTTGAAACCCTTATCTATCATTCTTAAATGTTGTTGATGAAAAGAGGAATTAATGACTCAAGGAGAAAACAATTATAAGGTTCATTCATCTTTATGCTTAGTGTAATGCCAATTTTCATCATTAGTAATAAATATGAAGAACATGCCCGTACACTAATTAATCATTCTAAGCATTCTACCAAATGGGATATATAGCATCCAGAATTAAGGCTAAAAACATGATTTACCCTGAAAATTTGATGGTAATATCAAGTTTGTAAGTGTTTATAGTGATATGTACTTCTAAATCAGGGGATGAATAAACATTTGTGTTGTAAGCATATTGTTACATAACTTATTGAAAAATCAATCCTACTTTGTGCATATGTCTTCAAGCCTAATAATTCAGGTTATATTTACAACTTTTCTTAATCAAACAAAAATAAAACAGATGGAAAGGAATAAAAATACAAAGAAAGAAAATACCCTGTGTCCCTATCAGCTGTTTAAAAAAAAAAAGAGCAATATACTTAGAGTGAATAGCAAATCCAATTTATTTACACCTTCATGAAGTTTAATGGTGACATAAATTTAATTCAAAATTTCAAATTAGGATCATAAATATAAAATTTATTCAATTTGATTCCTTTACACTATACTTATAAGTGAAAAATTTATTAATATGGTTAATAACTCAAAGAGTTCTATATATGATGTATACAACAAGGTCAACCATTAATCTAGTAAATAGTTTGAGAGTGACAACTATCTATTATTTTAATTAATAGATTTCATGGCAAAAAGCTATTCAAACTGACCCATCATTGGGATTGAGAAGACATGTTAAAGGAGAGAAAACTAATTCCTTTGCTGTGCCGGGTTGGTACGTATGATTTTCATGTGCAAACATTAAGAGCACATGATATGTGCCAGGAATATGGCACAAACGAAGCAAAGATTCCCACTGGGAGACTAGGAAATTGTGTTGAGTTTCAATGAGAAGCAAATGACTAGCAAACCAATGGAAGAATTCATCATCGGTAAAATGATACAAACTTCACAGAGGGATCAGTTTCGGTTAAAATCGGTTTTTAATTTATGACCTAGAAATGCCATTTCACACCTCGCTCGCTTTGTATCACAACACCCCCGTAAAGCAAGGGAGGAATCAATTGGTGTTGTATTCAGCCACTTGAGAATGCATCATTTCCATTAGATCCAACTTCAACTTGCAAATCTGCATCCACCATTTGAGGACTGCTTGATGCAATGAGAAATTCATGTCTGCTGGATTGTTGCCTAGAACCGAGATGGTATTGCATATTTTCTTCAAATACTTCTTGTCTCTTGTAGCTTGGATGCAGATAATTTGCTTTTTTCCCCCATTTATCCAAGATATAATAATAAAACAACACCACAAGACTATCTGTCTTGCATTCAAAAGACTAACAAAGATACTTTCAAATTTCATGATAAATGATGAATGCTTGATAATCATTAGAGGTTAGGTATCTCTTGATCTTTGATGTTGCCCCCTTGAGAGTGGGATTTGCTTGATATGTCCATGGGAACATTGTGGTACAGTGGTTTGTTTACTTGACTCTCAATTGAAAGCTTGAGGGTTCCAATCTCTGCAAGGTGTGTAAGTCTGTGGACAGGGCATTTTGCCTCCGATCGTCTCTATCCACCCACTTGTTAAATGGGTACCTGGCATGACTTATTCCTTGAAATGCCCTATGTGCTAATAACAGCTGCCAGAGATAAAGCTAGGGTAATGATATCCGAATCCCAAGGAAGCGCATAGGGACAATACATCATAATGTGATATGCGCTATATCAAAAATGGTTTATCATTACAATGATTATTATTTAAAGTCTTGTGTAGGAGCATAATGAAGCATACAGACAACCTGTCATTAGACAATGGAGCTTGTAGATATCATGATTGAAGTATCATAAGTATCATAACTATAACTGTAGTTGACCCAGCATCAATGCAGTGACTTTCATCATGTCTCTCTATATCTCACTTGAATGTAGTGAGGAAATAGGGGTGTGTGCAAGGAGAAATAAAGGGCGACTCTTAAACAGAAACATGCCTCATCTCAAAAAAATGTCTTTTATTTCAGGAACCAGCAATGAAAAGTTCATGCTACAAAGAAACCCTATAGTTCCTGATTCATATCCTATCTTGGCTCCGCGATCAAATTTGAACCATGTGACAACAATAGGCTTAGGACAAAGACGACTGTCAGCGTTGGCTACGAATGGCCACAGCCAGCATTAGCATCTCAAAGAAATCCCTGGACAAATGTGTTCATATCTCAGAAATGATAAATGAACATGTCATAACTTATCATAATGATAAATTTGTATTCTGCTGCATTATCTTACATATTAAGACACAAACCAGAAGTGTCTGTAGAAAAAAACTACAGAAGTTCTTCCCCCACAAGCAAACACTCATTGTAGAGAGTTTTGAAAATGGATGGTTGAAAGAAAAGGTGCGACAATTCATCTTTCCAAATCTAATCTTTGTGACTTTTTGAGAAGTTTTGAGAGCTCTGCATAACATTGTTTCTACATACAAAACCTTGATCAACAACTCAAATTTTAGAAAAAATGCAGAACCAGGAAAAATCATCCATCTTTACATTTTATCTTAATGTCAAAATATTTTGCCTTCCCATTTCTTAGAAAACACCTCATTTGACGAGATAACACTCTCTTCATTATGTCACTGAAACTCTTTTTTAATTTCTTGGTAATTCAAGTCAGCAGATATAAACCATACAATATTCTAAGCTCAGACTTTAACTAGCCAACAATATCAGTTTGAATGTTAAGTTATATGAAAGATAAAATACTGTATGACTGTACCACAAGAGATAAAACAACACTTAAGAGGGTGAATTGCTGAATTTTGCTTGTCACTTGGTGCGTTAATAAGATGTGGGTGTTATTTATGAAATACTCTATATGTTGGTCCTTTCCTTTCTTAAAGTAGGGGAAAATGCTAGAAAATAAAAGAAACATTTCAGAACTGCACTGGTGCAACTTATTGGTCTCTTGGTCTTTATGAAAGCCACCTATTAACATTGTCCATCAAATACCTCTAGGTTGCAGACACAAGCTTTCTGATAAAACAACAAGTCTAAAGTTACAAAAGTATTGGGATAATCAGAAAGATTTGTACAGGTTTTCACACTAATAAAATATGTCAAATAGTTACTACAATTTGGTAAATTGCAATTTCAGCTAAATTCATACAAAACGAGTAGAAATTCAGCCTTCCACAGTGCCGTATTGTGCCACAACCTATTCACAAAAAAGAAAATATAAGATGGAACTAAAAAGATAGGACAGCACTGAAGTTAAACAACTGCCATCAATCTCAAATCTAAAAAATAGCCTTTACTCTCACACATCTCTCAACACAACGAATCCTCGGTCACTTTATACATTGCAGCATTCTTGTATGCAGCCATCTATTGTAGACAAAAGAAATTCATGAAGAATAATGAAGACATGTGTTATGAAGGTACATGAAAAAAACTGATTCGGTTGTAGGTAGGTAGACTTGATGTATAAAAAATAGACACAGCATTTCTCTCGTCAAACACGATTCAAGATCAAATCAAAACCTCTTGGCTGAAAAAAAAGACAAGTAAAAAAAGATGACAGGCTCATTCCGAAATTTGTCCATTTTCAGTAAAGTTAAAATAAGTCACTAAAAAGATACATGTACATGTATGTACCATCTAAGCTCATCTACAAGTTATAAAAAATGAATTTCCTCCTGAGTCTATTTTCCTAACCATTACAGGTAGCAATTTGAAATCCTTCCAAATTACTCTTCTGACAACATACCGCTACGGTCTGTCCACATAAATCACTGGAAAATGTGCATTTCTACTTCATTCATTGGCATATTAGACAGGTCTAATCTCCATGAGCTAACCTTCATACATAATATACTTGCTGCATTAGGAAAAATGAGATTTCGTTTGTTGATGAAGAGAAAATGTAATATTCAGCTATTTAAGAACAATTAATTGCATCTCTGTCCAAAAGAGAGTGTTGGTTTTTATATGAAAACATACCTACATGTGTATTCATTCAATGAGAGTCCTTATTAAAAATCATACATTATTTGAAAAAGTATAATTATTTATTAGAGTGCAGTGCTTTTTATTTTTGCTCCTATTACATTACTTTGTTATATTGGGAGGAATTAAACCTGGAAAATTCATACCCCAATCCACTACAAAGACCCAGTCACTATTTTGGTTGATAGTTCCAAATTAGCAGTTCATGTAAAACTCCAAATTATGGATTTTTTCCTCCTACATATGTCATGTGCCTTTCTTTCAACCAAGATACAATATACTTGAATAAAAAACTTTCCAACACTCATTCAGACAGATATTTCAATTCTCAACTTCAAAACAAGCAAAAAGAAAAGATTAAAGGCGTAAGTTAGTAGCTGGTATGCATAAACCTTTGTCATATAGTAAGCATTTGTTTGAAGCAAGCAAGTTTGATTAGTTCATTAAAGATTTCATTTCTATTTGTGGTATGAGCTCCAATTATTACGATAGTGTGCACGTCTCCGGCTCTGCTGTGCAGCGATACAGTAGAGCAATTAAAGTACATAGCAAGGATACACTTCAAAGGAAAGCTAAAACAAAGTATTTCATTGCAAAAAATAACAACAACAATCATTGCTCCTAAACACTCTTCTTACACTCACCAATGAAGATAGAATAAAGGAAACAATATATTGAGACCAAATTTTGAGAGCTTCAGTCACAAATGCTTTCTGTGAAAAAGGCCATCTTTTTTTCATCAGTACATAGTCAAATATTTTTTTCGCTCAGAATTTCAAATCTTAGATGTCCTTTTTTTATATGTGCTATTCACTATTTACACTGCTGTTTTAAATATTATACAACTTGGCCACTGATAAACTTTTTACAATACAATAAATGATATCAAACAATACATTATAACATTATATTTTGGTACCTTTTTCAAATTGTGCCTCTCTTATCAAGTCATTCTTAAAGTTGAGAGTGGGAGAGCTTTAAGGGGGGTTATACTGATGATCAATTGGTTTGTCTTTCTTTGGGAGGGTGGGGGGGGGGGGTAAAAATGATATCTACCAACATGATCAGTGTTAGGAGTTTCCTGTAATAGTTTTGAAAGATACCCTACTTTGTGGAACTCTTTATATGAACAAAGATGCAGAGAATTTCAGTGCACCTGTGAATACAAAGCAAGGTGTTGAAAAGCTACATATCAAATACAGCTGAAACATAGTAGTGATTTTATTTTCTGTTATAATCTTCAGAACTGGAGTTTGATATCTTATCTTAGTCCACTGATCCTACTGGAATGGAAAAGGTTAATCTTCCAATAAAAGGCATTATCGGATGATTTCTCACTGATTGAAAGGACTTCAGTCTTTGCTTTTCCCCAAGAGAAGGCATTGCTACCCTGTTCCCTTTCTCTGCATTCATGCTGTGCTGACAAAAAAGTGGTTGCACTTGGCTTCGGCTGAAACAATTATCATACATGACATGAAACTTTCTTCCTCTAACACATCACTGATTATTGGTGCTAGAAGGACACTAGCTTACATCAACACACGGTCAGAATGGCCTGAATTCTTTCTGTTTTCTATTGCTTGTAAAGCCCTTTCGGACTCAAAATCACACATCTATGCATAAAAATCAGACATTCAACTTGAAAAATCGCCTATCCATTGTGAAGAAGTGAAGCCCAGTGCTAAAGTGAGCACAACCTGGGAGAGTACTACTTTGCAGACTCAAACCTTCACTTATCATTGTTAAGAAATATATCTTACATTCAGAAGATGATCACACCAAGACCTTCCTTTCATTTTTTACCATACATTGAAAAATAAGTGGTGACATGTTCTGCAAGGAGTTTCTCCAGAAATTGTCTAATCCTTGGCCACAATCTTCATAGGCAAAAGCAACAGTGATTTCCCATGCCCACATCTCAAGAGCTTGGAAGAGAGAACTAGGAATATCAAGGCAGGTCATCCTTGATGCTTGAAGAGATCAATGAGCTCTTATGTTCCTAGTCTTATTTCCGTGGATGCAGACCAGCTGATATCCATCCAAGTGTAATGGGATGAAGTTGGGGCATTTACCGTTGTCATCCACTTTCCTTCAAAAATTCAAACCCAGTGAAGCCTTCACGATGCTAAGCAGACATCCAAGCTCCAAGATTCCACAGTTTCAACAAGGGAGCCAGTCAGACATAGCTATTCCATGTTATCTTGGGTACATCAAAGGCTCCTTGTGAAGAATCTGCTTGGACATGAAGGGAATTCCTTTGAGGGTGTGCAACAATGGCTTTTCTGCAGAATTCTTATGAATTGTTCATGGGATTCCTCTCTCACACAGCATGGATATACCAGCGAACCAGGATTCCATAGCTCTGGTAGTATACCACATGACGCTTTGGACTTGGATCCAAGACATCTCCCATACACCTCCAGACAAAGCAGATGCTTGATGGTCATATCAGTGTGATGTGTCTGAATCCCCCCAGTGATGTTGCACAATATCTTTGTAGTCTTTGAAGGCTCCTCTGATCAACACATAAACTATCTACCTATCTAGTTATACCACCACTCCCTTGCCTTCAGAACAGTCTCATAGCCATGGCTGTCGAGTCTGGAGGGGGTGCCACCATGGTGTGGCGAGGTACAGCCGTCAGCTCTAAATAGCTGGTGCTGATGGTGCGCAGAGTTGGCATACACATGAGGACCTGGGGCAGGAGGTTGGGCTTACAGCGATGATTTTGGGAGAGCATGTAGGCAAAGCCACTGAGTACCTTGTCCTGTAGGGCCTCTACCTGCATTTTCTGTTTCAGTCCTTGTAGATCTGGGAAGATTGAGATCAAACAAACATCAATATAACTTTCATATTACAACAAAAAGAAGTGACATATAAAGTACATGCAGTTTTTGATGAAAAGCTAGGACAGGAAAATGAGAAAATGCAATGATGTCTTATTCTATTCTTAAAGTATCATTGAATCTTATGAGTTTTAGTTTGATACAGCAATCCAGAAAGGAACATTTCTGATGCAATCGAGCAAAACTGTTGAACACTTTTCCATGTACCTCTGACATCTTCAAGAACTAGCAAAGTAGATAGATGTATTATCTTTCTAGCTTGCACTGTTATTCTCTAACTTAAAGATTAGAAAAGGAAGAGTTTCAAATTAACAGCTTACAGATTTTTTATGGAATAATAACAGCAAAGAGAGCACTAATTGCAGGTCATTAATGTTGTAAAACAATGAGACTATAGGGATTAGATCTTGAAGCAGATATATATATTATAACAAAATTTACCTAAAGCTGAATTTGAAAGGTGCATTTTTGTAATGTAAGATTCATTTGAGTAGGATTTAATGTTTAAAGACAAAGTGAAGGGGGAAAAAAAACCCACCCAAAACCCATGATCACTAGAACAATGTAAAGAACTATCAATCCCACTATGTAGAGTACATCCACTGATGTTAATAAAGGGATTTTTAATGGTTTTCAGATCATTTCTCAACTGCTGAATGTTTTCCCCTACATTGTGATATATTGGCAATTAGCCACTGCCTTCTTTCCCATCCCTTGCAGGTTTTCATACATGTACATCTAGTTTGCTAAGATATCATTCAAATTTGAACTGTATTCCAATGGTCCTGAATTATTCATTCCATGTTAAACAACAATGATAAGCCCCCTGTCGCTCTCCTCCCTTCCTCCCCAAAGCCTAGTTGAAGTTGATAAGTGAATTGATGAGATGAAGCTGGGACTAACCCGAGGCAAGGAGAAGGAGTGCAGAGAAGACAGCGATGTCCTCTTCTCTCAGATGCATCCCGTGAAGGCTCTCCGCAAGGCTGAAGAGAAGCTCAAAGAACACTGCTAGATTGAAGTCACTTGCTGTCAAGGGAAACAAAACAGGAAAAATGTACAAGTCTCTGATTGAAACATCAAACAAGTAGTCATTTCACAGAAAACAGATCCTGATTAGAGTTGGTCAAACATAAAAAAGAAATTGAATTTCTTTCATGTTTCTACAAACGTGGCATTTTCACTAAATTATATCAGCTCAAGAGATTTGTAAAAAGAAGGAAAAGGATTATTTCAATCTGCATATAAAGACAGATTTTGATCAATTTTCAATCTCATGAGATTGAGTAGATCAGGGTAACTTTGATTAATGTTAATTTTGAAATATATTTTTATTGATTCTAAGGTAACATTCTGACCTTCAAAATAATCTGACAATAGTATGGGCCATCCTATACAACTTCGATTATAATGCATAATCAGACAATGTATTGATAAAAGTCATTACTCCATATGTTTGTAAATTCCTTTCTTCTGTCACACACAATTACACACTTATTTACCACTTGCATGCTATATGAATCTGTAGAGGCATATCTCTGTAGAAAATAATCCCATCAAGCCATCCTTTCATATATCTCTTTCATTTATCTCCTCATCTGTGACTATCTGGACCGTACCAACAAACCTTTTCACTTAATCTTTTATCCTTTCAAACCATAACCTTTATCTGTAACAATATGCATTTCATACCTTCCTTCCTTTTTATCCATTCAATCTATTGATCTTCCATCAAGTATTCACTCTTGCATTCCATCTTTCAATCACCGGTTCATTCCATCTATTCATCATCCATCTATATCCACACCTGTACAAGTAGCTACATGTAAATGATGCCCAATCATCCATACATGTCAACCCACCATTCATTTCATCAACGGTTCATTGCCACCTTGTGTAATTTCAGATCGTAATCGATTTTCATCACAATACGCAAGCTGAATATAGTCCAACTATTATATATGTATCTCCATGGTTGTTCTAAATGAATTACATTGATCAATTCTGTTTCTTCCAAGATGTCCTAGTGAACTCTTGAACCTTAGGTGTGGGTTCACAATAGACCAGCTACTGAAGGGTCACTTAGGAAGATGTGTTCTCAAGTTGTCAATTCACGTTGCAATGTCACCCACATCACAAAGTATAAGAGGATACAAAGGTAGTAGGAAGAGGATTGAGGTGAGGGAAGATACTGACAGTCAAAAAGAATGTAAGAGACAAAGAAACTTATTAGATACACAGAGAGGGAATGAATACATCATGTTGTCTGTTGAGAGCAGAAGGGCATTAGCTGTGTGAAAGTACATGAGTTAACGCCCTTTTGGCTCTCACCAGGGGCCAGTAACATAAAGAGATACAATCAATCTTACGATTGATATCAATCGTAAGTCTATGGCAAACCATGTACTGAAGAGTTACAATTGATCGTAAGATTGATTGTATCTCTTTATGTTACAGGCCCCAGATGATGTATATTTCTAAAAGAGAAAATGCTATAAACATTCCAAAAAGGCAGCAATACATAAACCAATGGATAAATCATTTTAGAAAAAGAAGAAATTGAAAAAATGAAGACAGAGAATTAGAGATATACAGACAAAAAAATCAAGAGACAGAGAAGATAAATGGAGAGAGAGAGAGAGAGAGAGAGAGAGAGAGAGAGAGGGAGAGGGGGAGAGAGAGAGAGAGAGAGAGAGAGCGAGGGAGTGTGTGTGTGTGTGTGTGTTTACACACACAAAAGAAAATGGAACCTGTCCTCACAAAATGCTAAAATTAATCTTCCATTTAGAATAGTTAATTGGCTCATCCAGACTTTATAGCCACCCCTCCAAAAATAGCATCCTGCTCCAAGGCTACAGGAACGATACTGTGACGTCACGGTCTAATAATATTAGTGCTATGTAATACCCATGTAAATTGCATACCTGGCATACCTGCGTTCAATGGATGTTTGGTAGCATTAAATGAGGCATGTCCTTGACTTTCAAAAGCTAAACTTGAGGTGAGGTATTAAGGGATAACATAAAGTGGGACAGTGTTTGTTTAGCTGACATGCATGTATTCCATGTTGGTAATGAGTACATCGTCAATAGGTCCAACTGTTTCTCAGTTGAACGATAATCATCATGTATACTTGAATCTCAGCATCAATGCTCTAGCTACCTACACTGCTCTCCCGAGCCATGGACATAATAACTTACTGTGCATGTTCAAATCACTTACAGGTATAATACCTAAAGTCAGTCATGGTCATTAATTTGGTAAAAATATACCTTTCATGGTGTATCTAGAGGCTGTGTCATGTAGTTGGTGGGAAAAGTGTAACAACACAACAAGAAAAGATGTTGTTCTAGTACCATATTTGTTGACAAAACTTTCTTAGAATAGCCTAGAAAGCTATTAAAAGATTAAAAGAGTCTGGGATGTCTGAATATGACTGGATATTTTGAAGAGAATCCTAACTGTGAATCTTAAGTTCAGACCATTTCATCAATGAAATATTCATTATCAGGTGCTCCAGCCATAACATTACATGTTTATCGAGGATGGATGAATCCACAAATCAATGCTTTACATGCAATTCACCAAAATGGATTGCCATATTCAAACAAAATACTGAAAAAATGTTCATGATGTGTTGTAAGTATGATGAATCACGCCAACTCCCACACATCACATCAAATCAAGTCAATTCAATCAAACTTAAGGAATTATAAAGCACTGAAGCAAATAAACATCTCCCTTTGGACTTACATCATTGCTATGTAGCAACTGTTTGAAAACATCAAGGCAAGGATAAACAAGATATTGGAAACGGTCTTAAACCAGAAGTCAGAGGGGGAAAAATAGAGATCAAGCGCAACCTTGACATCGTAATTTCCTGGGACCATCCCGGGAAATAAATGAGACCCCAAATAATTTTGGACAGGTATTCCATGGCCCCCTTGTAGAACGCACATAGTCTGCAAATCAGTAGGGTAAAGGGGATTAGCGTGTGATGGATGAGAGGAAGAGATGATCCGGGCAGACTTAATCCAACCCACTAATCCTCTGGAGTCTACAATGAAATGGTGCATTCCTCTGTAGCGTCTGAGGGCGTGTTCTGGGATACAACAGAGATGCTGGAACTTCCTGAAGCCGGGCTGTTTAACTCAAGACGCACTTCACTTGCTTTCAAGAGAAAGAGAGAGACTGACAGACAGACAGACAGACAGATTGGATATAAAGACAGACAGACATACATGGTAAGACAGGGGGGAGAGAAAGAGAGAGAGAGAGAGAGAGAGAGAGAGAGCAAGAGAGATTGTGCAGATGTGAATATTTCAAAGAAGAACTATATGTACAAAAGTATCGGAAGTATGAAAATATTGATTTCAATGTCTACAGTAACATTCTCAAGGAAAAATCAATTCATGTGCAAAAGGTAGCAAGGATTGCTCTATGTAGCTCTATTCTTGGAAATGACATTAGGAAGAGTATATAGTTGTTGATAACAGAATACTTTAAAACCAGAAACTTTCGCGACATAAAACTTTCGCGAATTGTTAATGAAAGCCAATTTTGCAGCAAGAAACTTTCGCGAAGTGCAATAATATTATGTTGTGAAAATTGTGATTTGATTATTTCGCGGCATGAAACTTTCGTGTATCTTGACCATTCGCGAAAGTTTCATGCACGCGAAAAATTCTGGTTTTACAGTATATGAAATGTTCATTGATTCTAAGATTTACTGACCGTCCCATCCCTTCCAAAGAGCTGTTCTTTTATCTGTCAGACACTTCAGATAGCTCTCCTTATTCCTTTCTTGCTCTCTCTATTTCTATGTCCATCTCTCTCTCTTTCCATTTCTATCTTTTCCGCATTTACACATTGATCCTGCTTGCGGGTTCAACATGAGAGTCATATGGAACATGGCAATTTATGATGTGTAAATGCCATTAGTGTGATCTGGGACTCGGGTCTAACACGCCTCTTTAGCTGCGCCAGAATAGTAGGTTTCGATCCGAAAGTCTTATCAGAGCAGGCAATTTTTTAAAAGTATAAACAGAAAGCCGTGTCGAACATGGCAATCGATGAAAGGGGGAAAAAAGACAAGAAGAAAACATAAGAAAAAGGAAGACGAGAGAATGAAAAACAAAGAAACTCATTCATAATCAAGAGGAAACAAAGAAATACATAAAAAAATACAAGAGGGAACATGAAAGACTGAAAAGACAAAGAAATAAGATTAAACAAAGAAATACATAAGTAAATAAAAGAGGGAAGACGAAAGAAGGAAAAAAAGAAACTCACTAAGAATTAAGAGGAAACAAAGAAATACATAGGCATAAATAAAAGAGGGAAGATGAAAGAAGGAAAAACAAAGAAATTTATAAGAATTATACGAGGAAACAAAGAAATACATAAACAAAAATAGAAGACAGAAGATGAAAGAAGGAAAAGACAGAGAAAGTCATTAAGTACTAAGAGGAAACAAAGAAATACATAAACAAAAATAGAAGAGAGAAGATTCGCAAGCCGAGTCGAACTCGCCAATTCAATACATGATTAAACACAGTCACAGTTGCGATCCCTATGGAGCTTGAGGCAGGTTCGTGTTGAACCAGCGAGCCGGATCAATGTGTAAACACGGTAATTATCTCATTCCACCTCTCTTCACTAGCTATCTCCACTCTCTCATACTTTCTCCATCCATCTCTTTATTTATCGACTTCCATCTCTCTCCTTCCATTTCTCTCTTTATCTCCTTGCATCTCTCTTTCCTCTTCCTAGTTGGTTGGGACGCCCGGCCAGAGAACTGATTGAGAGCCTTACACTTGACCTTGGCAATGCATTGTTGGTAGATGAAAGGTTATGAGTCACAGACGGAAACAGGGCTTTCGTTTTATGATGATCATCTTCTGGAGGAGAACTGCAGAGCAGTTGGTTGCATCTGCTGAACGTGATTGGTGCGTTCCACATTACCACTCAGGCAGCACTAATATGCCCCACTTACTTCCCAGAACACTGCTTAAACGAAACACAAACCCCAACCCCAAACCAGTCCCAGATATGCCTAAGTGTGGTCTAATTTACGAGCGGCCCTTGTAGCGAGGTGTCATCCTTTATCTTGTCTCCCTTCTCCTCCCGAACACTGAACATCGTGTTTTGGGGCATGAGTTGGTTATCTGGAACATGATAATTTGTCAGGTGCAGCGACATGAAAATGGGTCATTAATTTTGGAGATGATTTTTTGAAGGGAAGAGTGATCTTGGGGCGAGTATTGGAGTACCATGTGTTTTATGAGTCTGCACTGGAGAACACTCCAAGGGTGACCTCAAGGCAGTACTTCTCATTTTTTATGGCGAATCCATGTCTTTCTGTAAAATATATCAAAAGCGTCTAGCCTCATCTTTTTCAGTGTAGGATTTCATCAAAACATGTTTGGCATGAAAGTTATATGGAGTCAGAAAAAACACTATCTGCAGAAAACAGAGATGAATAAAAATGAAAGATGAAAAGATGGAAGACATAGAAAACACAAAAGAAATGAATAGGAAAAATAAATACCTACACTCCCCTCCCCCCATTGTAAGACAAAATTCCCTTACACTCCCTTACTTTTCATATATCTGGCGCTGAGTTTCTGAAGTGAATCAGCAATTACTGAAGGGAAGGACACAGTCTTTCTTGGCTCATGTCAAAAGGGAAATAATGATGAACTAAACGGGATCGAAACCTAAGGTTGTAACAGAATACCCATCCCATTTCATTTTGTCTTTCACTTTGCTCAAATTGACCTGCTAAAATCCAGTCAGAAGGGGTGTTAAATTGCATGTCTTGTCTACAGTCTACGCACTACTTTCGGCACTGTACTTGTAGTGCACATACCGTATGTTATAGCTATTTATATTCTTACTGTTTTCATGGATGGAAAAAAAAGTCTAAAGGTTGTCTGACTCAAAGAACCATCACCAGGAAGCAAAGTTTCACATTTAATGGAATAGTTGCCACAACGCTGGCAATGATCATGACTGTTATCATCAGTTCATCTAATTTGTAATTATTTAGACTCACTGTAAGTTTTGGTTATTGTAATATATGTAGTTTGAATCCACATTGATCATTTGATTCTTTTATCAGTGCTCCAAACATCTACAAGGTACCATGATAAGATCAAATGGGACATAAACATTCTTTGTTCATGAAAACTATGCAATTAAAAAAAACACTTAATTACTGTTCCAGACCTTGAGAAAAATACCTCCTAGTTCATTATTAACTCAAACATACCTTCAAAGAAGACAGCGTTGGTTAAATGAGCACTGGTCACACATCATTTTACATAACCTCTAAACAATTTCATTTTCTAAAGTCTAAACAGTAGGTATCCTAATAGTCATCAATTACCTCTAGAAAACAATTCCATTGAATGCCTGATCTTAATAAAACCATCCCCACAATCAGCATCACTTTGAATTGTTAAATGTTTACTCCTAACTAGCAATTTGAAACACCAAAGGCCTATCAGCGAAAATCAGTAGGAGGATAAGAAAACTATATATAGACAATGAACTTCAACAACATTTAAGAGGAGTAATCAAATATTTTTCTGAAGTTCTCCCCGTGTGTGTGCGCAAGCATGCCTGACATCCCTTTTCATTTTGTTGTGGCAATGCGTTCTGCATATATATGGCCTTCTTTCTCTTTACCTGGCCAGGACGAGAGACATGTTTTGTACGCTGGGAGCGAAGTAGGATGGTTCGTTGACGTCAACGTTACGAATACAGCCCAAAGCAATGCTCCGGAATACTGATGCCATGAGAATAGCCGTGTTTCTATTCTACTACGGACGTTGGCCATCAGGAAGAGCTGCGGTACTGATATACATACCTGATAACCTGATAGTCTTATTATAACTCCATCTTCCAGAGTCTCTGTGCTCTGTTATGCCCTTCTGCTGAACTCCTTTACAGAGATCCTATGTTGGTCTTTGTAATTTTAAGAAGTCTTCATTGTTTAATATTGATTTGGTTGGTGAGAGTGTGTGTTTATATTTCGGTCAGTGGATCATTACTTTCGAGCAAATTAGACATATCTGAACAGTATTTTCATGACTTTATTGAAGCAATTTTTTGGAATTTGTGGGCATCTTAAAGGCAAAAGGGTCTTTTTTAGGACAGTGAAATTGTGAAGGTAAATCAAAATAGTTGGCAAAAATATCCCAAATTGTATATATGAAAAAAACTGGCAATACCATGTCAAAAATGCTTTGAGTCAGATGATTGTATCATAGGTGATTGTAGAACATATGCTCAGGTGACAATTGTTCTGTGGTCAACTTCTTACTCTATAGTTGAATTCTTAAATCCAAACTTCACCCTTGAACAAAACTATGGTTAACATTAATCCTAAACTAAAATTTAAACCAGATTACAAACCTAACTGTAATTCTTTATCTTTGATGAAACAATCAGCTCAAGATATACACTCACATCATCTACGGTAGTCCTTGGCAAGAGTTTTGCAACATATCACACAAGGTGTTTCACATATATACACTGACTTCTGAACAATCCCCCCCCCCCCCTCTCAACCATCAGCATAATAATGCATGTTAGAGAGTTTTATAAAAGCCCTTTCAAAGAAAATGTTGACATTGTTGTTCAGTCACATTTAACTCTTTTCAGGATTTGGTCGATCAATGGCACAATCATTGGACTGCCACAGTCAACTTTTAGCACATGTAGAGTGTCCATACCATATACTCCTAACAATGTGGCAGTCTCAGGTTTAGATCCATAGCAAATACAGAGTTATATTAAGTATGAATGATGCATTTCTTCTTTGTTTAGAGAAGTCCCTTCATTTTCTTTTTTCCCCCAAAGAAAACACATTTTGGACTCACTAGATTCAAGTAAAACAAGAAGGATTTAACATGCCTTTTCATGCATTTATATGGAAAAAAGATTGACCAAATTATAGAATACAAAGCATTTTGCATTTTGTATTTAAGAATATGAAATGAATTTTAAAAAAAAGGATGGATAAAAAGTAACTGAGACAGAACCCCCCCCCCCCCCTTAAATAATAGGTGAGAGGGGAGATGAGGGAAAGAAGGAGATATATGTGAGATAAAAATTCAAAGCAAAAAGTATGTGTGTGGGTGCATGGGATGTGTTTATGTGGAGATGTGTTTGAAAGAGAGAGAGGGAGAGAGATTTAAGGCGTCACTCAAGTTCACAAGTTCAATAGATAATGCATTTTCAATTATTCCCTGCAAAGGAAAAGAAAAATGGAAATCCTACCATTTTATATTCTGAGAAGCCAAAAGCTTTATAGAATTGCAATAAAGATTTACCTTTATCCCCAGTTGTTTTTGTTTTTTTGTTATTTCATCAAATTGTATCCCAACCAAAGATAATTTTCTAATAAAAGAAATTTAGTGTTATTTAAGTCCAGTTTGGCATTTATTAAACAGAAACAGTACATCAGTCATGGCTGTGTGATCTGCTACACAGAACTGCAAATTGGAATTACTGGCAGCTTAATTTAGATGAGAAGTGCCTTGATATGTTGACAGAGAGAGTATTTGAAATTGAAACCTCAGCAAATTTATAGTATGCTGAACTCAACAATAACTTCTCATTCAAATTTGGAAATTGATTTCATACTTGTGTGTGCCATCTTTTTGTGCTTATTTAAAAAAAAAAGAAAATCCATGCTTTCAGCCTCATGGGTGGCAAACAAATCATGATTTTATTCAGTTTGTATCTCAGCAAAAGCAAGATCTGAATATAAGCATTCAAAGTCCAAGACTTCTCCTTCTGGTACACATTAAAAAAATCTAAGCTCAATTTTCTACCACATTTGTTGCAGCTTTTCAGACTCACTGAATGCAAATTCAGCAAAACACATGTCAGTTTAGAGGAAAAATGTGATTATTATTTAGCAAATCCTCAAAAATGCTGGATGAAAGTTGAGCAAAGCTCACAGGCTACTAACAAGACAGATAGAATGTTATTCAAAGCTAAGGTAAGGAAAGTCTCTGATCAAGAGGCATATGGGGCCAGAAAGGGAGAGAGAGAAAGAGAGAGAGAGAGAGGAGAAAGAAAGAGAAACACGGTATGGGGAAGAGGGGGAAAAGGTGATATTTTGGTTTAGAAGAAAGAAATGGAAACAATATGTTGCCACATGTCAAGGGCGGATAACCCAGGGGAAAGTTGGAGGGCAGGAGTGAAAGACTTGGAGTGATGAAGAAAGAGAGATTATAGAGAAAGAGAGACGAAGTTACAGGAGAGAGATAGAGAGAGAGACACACAGGGAGAGAGGGAGGGAGAGAAAGGAATATAAGAGAGATTAGAGAGAGGACAATGAGAGACAGAAAAATATGGAAAAAACAGAGGAGGAGAGGACTAAATGGAGAGATTTGGGATAGTTTTGACAATGTAAGAAGAGAAATCCCTAACGCTAGGTCCAGATTAATCTCAGGGACTTGGTAGGACTGACAGGAGCAACAAGGTTGAAGGACCCACACAAAGAATATGATTGGATGTCATATGTTACAGCCAATCCCATGAGTCTCACTTCAAGACTCATCAAATTTATGCTCTGACCATGTCCCAAATAATATGATAGAGCATAAATTTCTCACTCATAATTTATTGATAACAGTTAACTGATTATCATAACTAAGAAAACACATAATTATTATGATTTTTGTGCACATGCCTTTTAAAGTTTTAGTAGAAGGAATGAATCACCCATAAGATAGTCTAGTCATAGGATAAAAAGATGTAGGTCTACTGGTTGTTTTTCTAAAAGCTTATATTCGTTTTCTAAGCAGTCAGGGAAAATATATCACCTTCTGTGAATTAAATCAATTAATACGAATCTAGAGTACAAATCTATTCAATAGCACTCATTAAACTAGATAATCATGTTGTAAAAAGTGTTCACTTGCATGTACATATAAGGTTCTATTACACATACTCCAGGAACGATTTGTCTGTTGAGAGTCAACAGGGCGTTAACTCATGTATATGCTCTAACCCTTTCAAGACAATTGCCCACATTTTGTGGTTTGGCTCAATAACTTTTGACTCAGAGATCTGAAAAATTTACAAGATGCATGAGTACAAAAAGCAAAAATTTCTGCATACACTATGTCCATTGTTTGTTGCATGACCATATTGTGTTTGATGCCAGGAATTTTAAAAATGAGAATAAGCATTAAAATCCTTAAATTGGCAACACATTGAGAGGTTCAAAAATCATTATTTTTCATAAAGATTGGCAATTTTTTCAACTTTTCGACAAAATTTATAACCACGTATATTGTTTTCAAAGACATTACACCTTATTCGAACCATGTAGCACTAAAAGAAAAATATTATTGCTGCCAATTTGAAGCATAAAATGTGATCAATTTAGCCCTTTAATAATTCCTGTCCCGAAAGGGTTAATACAGAGTTAACGCCCTTCTGGCTCTCAACAGACGATTTGTTCTGAGGTCGCACTAACCAAGTTCCTAAACTTCAACCCTAGACCTAGACACTATACCCAACCCTAACCTAGGGAGTCTTCCTTCCACCTCCCTGCCTAACCCTAACTGTAAATGTAACATGAAAGCTATTCACAACCCTAGCCTTATCTATGAAGAAATAATGTCACCAGAATACATGTCTGATCACCAGTTTAAAAAGTCTCTATAAATCCCCTGTAAATGTATATCAGTTTAATTTAAGTTCAAGCTCATGCATTGGGCCGTTAACAAAAACTCAACATATTCCTTTAACTAAAGCACAAAAAGCAGTAACATTCATAAAATAGAACGTTAATTTACAATTTCATTTTATCTATTCTTGTATGAACTACTTTTTATCGAATTGGAATTCTTTTTGAAAAAAATTAAGAAATTACTTGCTAAAAGCAATGTATTCCAGCAACTTATTTATTAAAAATATTGAAGGAGAACAACAAAATAAAAATAAAACCCTTTGAACTGAAACAAATAGGAATGTCTACAGCATAAAAGATCATAACAAGGAGAATTCCGGATAAAAAGATCCAAAATATTCATCTCACATCCCAAGCAGACGTCACTCGACAGAAATGTACTCCCTCTATAAGAAGAACTAGGGATATATTGAAGCAGCATAGCTTGTTGACAGTTCCTGATTATATTTCTTATTTTCCTAGGCATTGGGCATCGAGGGAATAATTTTGGACATTTATTAATAGCCCAATTGCTTTGGTTTTTGACCTGCATTTACCAAGGGTTTGGTTCTATAGAAAATGGGACAGAGATTTGAGGGGAGTGTGTTTGTAATTTACATTCCCTTTTTAAGAATTTTTTTTTGGCTTTGCCAAATTATTTTTTCTATTTTGGACATGGTGTGATATACAAAACAGGAGGTTAGAAATTGACTTTTTAACAAGATGTCATTCCTTCACTCCTGTTTGCCTATAATGCAAGGTCTGAAAGGTTTCAAGTTAAAACTTAAACGTAGCTGAAGTTTATATTTTGCAAACCCTGGTCCACTGTTGCTCCCTGTAGTATTGCAGATAAGACATTCATAATCAAATTCAATGATATACAACCTACTTGAGACATTTCCTAGATTAGTCTAGAAGTTTTCCACATTTTCTTTATTCAAGCACAATCTTCCACCATGACATAAGTAGAACGATGTAAGGTATAGGTGAGTGACATGGCCTTCGAATGAGATCTATTCTCCGTCGTAGCCATTCCTCTAGCTAGGTGATTTATTTAAGTTTCCATCCCAAGATCTTGGAGACTGCAGAGAGGTAAGAATGTGCTTGAAATATGACTTGGCAGGGCCATGGGGCTAAACTAGAACAGTGAAAACCCATGTCTACCCACAGAACATCCTTTACATGTTTCCTGTTCTCATAATTTTTGTTTTTATCAGTGTTCGATATCTCTTTTCCTGTCATGAGAAGCTCCACGCTAATTTTAGGAGAGACCTGCGCTGCCTGCTTGCAACATAGGAACCTTGTTTCAACCATATTTTCCTCCCTAGCCAATAGATCAAGACATTGTTTTCTCCTTCTAGCCTTTCTCTTCTAAGCTTACTTAGACAAGAACTAGGCTGCTGCTCTGTTCCTGTATCAAAACATGTAGGCAAAGCATGTCATGATATGTTTTTTACATGCATTTTCTGCATGTCATGGGTAAAGTTTTCAATAAGCTACCTGTAATTTTCCACTCAAAAATACCTACTTGTCTAAACCTGTTTTGAACAGTTTGCAGCAGATTCTGAAATGGTTTGGAAATGAACCAATCCCCATGGGTAATTCTATGATTACCTATTTTTGTCATGAGCCTACTGATGAAAGCAAGTTTTGAGATAACAATGAGACATAAAGTGAAATTAAGGATTTGCTTAAAGAGTTACAGTTACAGTATAATTTAATTACTTTGATGAATTTGATAACTCTCATACAAATATATATTTCTCTTTTCTCTTGTTTGCAGCATAGAATGATAAATTTTTGATAGATGGCATATTATTATAATTATCATATAAAACATGGAGATAGACTATCATAAATAATATACTACTATTTCCTGGTTCAATTATAACATTCTTATATTTTCAGTTAATATCACTGTCTTCATCACTTTTTCATCATTGAAGTGTACGTGGAAATTGACACCTTTACTTTATGATATACTGCCACTGATGTTAATGAACTATCAATCATAAATAAATTCTGCATCATCAGCAACACCAACGTCATTGTCATTGTCACCATATTGCATCATCAAACTCATCCTCATAACTTCAAACTGATCAGTTTCATTCACTTCCTAAATTAGTAAATTACCAGCAATATAACAAAAATATCAAGCACTAAAATATATTTCATTATTGAGACTTGCAAAAGCACAAGAGGGCATACAAGGTGAATATTGAAAAAACTGGGAGAGTGAAAGAAAGATCACAAACAGATACCGAGATGAATGAGAGAAAAAAACAAATATATATATATACATGAGCTTATTATATACATCTAATATATAACACAATACAGTAATATTTTTAATTCCTTGTTGATGTTGTAAAACACATTATAAAGATGTACAAAAAGAAGTAAAGACAGATCTGAAATGATTTTAATCATGATGCAACAATAATATGATATCATAATTACGTTGCTATGAAACGCGTCAACTGAGCGCAAAGCACCAGTACGCAATTTTTGTATATAGTTTGTTGTAACTGTTGATTTGAATTCACTATCTGAAGAACAAAGAAACCGGTAATAGTGAATTTGCTATCTTCGACTTTTTATTCAGACTCTTTCAAACATATAAATATAGAGAGAGAGAGAGGGAGAGAGAGAGGGGGAGAGAGAGGGGGGAGAGAGGAAGAGAGACAGAGAGAGAGCGAGGGGGGGGGGGGAGCCAGAGGGAGAGAGGGCGAGGGGCAGAGAGGAGGGAGGAGGGAAATCAGAGATGGAGAATTGGAGAATTAGAAAAAGAGAGAGAGAGAGAGATAGATAAACAAAGAGACATGGAAGATCACTGAGAGTTACAATCAAACAAAGGGGGAAGAGAGAGGGAGGAAGAAGAACAATACAGAGGCAAAGGAGGCAAAGGAGGAGAAGAAGAAGAAGAAGAAGAAGAAGAGGAGGAGGAGACATGTAGTGCTACTACTTACTGAGTTTTCTTGCTTGTTCTGGTGATAGCCACATCCCTTCCCACATGCGTAGTAATTTTGACTTGTGGTCATAGATTTGAGACAACTGTAATAGAATAACCTCTAGACCACCTACAATGTAATAAGAACATTTAAATTCATCATAATTTCTGTCAAGACATTACTGATGAAAAATCTTCTAACAATTACCTAAAACCTATAAAATGGGCACATACATGTTTTTTTTAATGAAAGAACAGGATCCACACTCAATAATTCTACACTATTTTCAAAGAGCTATATGCTAATATACAAGTAACACACTGCTCAGAGTACTATAAAAACAAAAAAATTCATGGAGTTGAAATTTTCATGCATTTCCCACGACATGAAACTGAAACAAAAATAAAAACTCAAATTTTTCTTTGCTCATTTAAACTTCTGCACAAGAGTCAAGCGCTTAGAAACATATTAAATTCACTTTACTTGGCCAAGCGCTAAAAACTAATCATGTGAAAATTTCCACTTTTACAGTAATATACAAATAGGAAGAATAACACATGCTTTATACTTGGAGCTGTCTGAAACAAAGTGCATTAAACCTATTTGGATTATTCTGAAACTACCAAGAGTGGTAATTCACATTGTGGCGAGAGCTGGTGGCTGTGAACAAATTTTTAAATGAATCAAACTTATTTTCCTATCACATATTCAAAGAGAAAATTTATGCAATTCTGTTCAAAACATACATAACACGATAAAAACTACTTTCGAAAAATAAACTCAGGGCAATTTCAAAGGCCTATTGTACTGCCAATAGAAATCAGGTTCGGATTATGTAATACGCCACTGTAATGTTCACACATTTCTAAAGGTGATAGACAGGGCTATTGAAATTGCTTTCAGTTGATTTTTCGAAAGTAGTTTTTATCATGTTACATGTAAAAAAATATTGAATTAGAAGTTTCTTCATTATTCTAAAAAAGTTACACATGTTCATTTCTTGGCAACTCCAAATTCATAACTGGTTGTGCAAACTGATGTACCTGCATAGGCTTAAGCAATGGCCAATTTGCGAAACCAGTGATGAATGACAAAATCATGTATTAATTATGCATCTATCACCCAAGGATTTTAGTCAGTCAAGTTTATTGATAATTAACTAAACAACTCAACAAAAACCAAGAAGTGCACTACTTTTTAATATTCTGTTGTGAATAACAAACGTTTTTGACATAAGCAAATGATTCAAAGAAATATTTTCTTACCGATCTGCAGTAAAATTCTCTGGTCCTCTTTACTAAAGTCTCCAAAACCTGGTATTGACTGTGCAAACTGGGCAATTCGTTCATACTGACTGCCTAATAGGACTGATAATCTTATTAAGATCTCTTCCTTGGTCTGTATGATAGAGAAAGAAAGAGACAAACAAAAGATTGGTTAGAAAAAAATAATACAAATCTAAACCACTGTTCCCAGTTATACAACTGAAGAAATGGCATTATTAAAAAGTAAGCAGTCATGTAAATTTGCAAATACCTACATTATCTAATGTACTTGTATAGAAATCAGTCAAACATACATATATAACACAAATATATATATTGTATATAATATTGCTTCATTTGGAACAGATTTGAAAGCTTTCTTCTTTCCCCAAAAAATATATTTGAAGAAAAGGAAATATCTACAAACATCCACCCACCCACACACACACACACACACGCACACACACACACACACACACAAATGCTCCCACATATAATAGTAGCTCTGTATGTTGAGAAAGGGGCTTTGCACTATTGGTAATGTATATCTGTATTTAAGAGAAAGCACTAAGACGTTTAAAGTCTAGCTCTATTCTGGTGAGATATTGGCTTGCGACGACAAGTCAAGTTCACCAGATATTTTTCTTAAAGGGATACACTGATAAAGGATGGAGAAATCATTTATTCTTTATTGCCAATCAGATCCAGACAGTAATATTATTTAAGATGTCATAACTACTTTCAAAATTAAATAATGCTGTTATCAAATCTGTCTTTTAAGAAACAATAGTTCAATTATGCCTAAAAATTGCCCTTGGTGTTATATCAAATTGATTGATTGCTCCTTAAACAGCATATTTATGATCATTTTAAAGATGTTTAGAAAGAAGTGGATTTGAAAATCTCCAACTTTTGACAAGAATATTTTGAAAATATAACATTGATCGTGATGATAGATAATACAGGCTAGCTGAAAACAGGTGTTTTCTTCAAGAACATAAATTTTTAGATACAGTGTTTTCAGATCTTCAGAAGATAAGAAGAGTACATGGCCAATACAGAGAATCATGCCATGGAGATTCAGGACTGATATGACAAGAGTATTCTCAAAAGATTCTAATACTTTGCTTAAGTTGAAGTAAAAAACAAGAGATTTATACTTCTCCAATTTTCTCTCTCTTTTGGAAAGATTGGAAGGAGAATTTTCTTGAAATCATAACCTGCCATGCAATAATTTTTTTACAAGCTTTTAATCAGAATATATGAATAGATTTCAGGTTCCTTCAATTAAATAAAATAATCATTTTAAAATTTAAAATCTTTGATCACATATTTAAAATTGTTTCCATTTAAACAATGCAGAAAATAATTACAAAGCCCACTTTTTTACATGTTTATACATCCTCACTTCAATGTTAATTGCGACACATCAGATTTAAATCCCTGCTTTCGAATATTCTTTTCTGAAGAGCTCTTCGAATTGAAAAAAATAAACTATTACTAAATCAGTTGTTAATTTAGATGATTTATTTTCTAGGAAAATCAAATAGTAAATGATACCAATAAATCTCCATATATACACTGCTTGAAAACTGTAACAGAGAAAAGTCAACCTAATTTTATTAATCTATCAATTTAGATACAATAATGCAGAGTTGCTGAAAAGAAAATGACTTAATAATAGGCTCTTCAAAGATATATATCTGACTCAAAACTACATATGTCACTGATAAAAAATAATTAAAATAAATACTTCTGTAAGCTCACTATCAATACCCAATCTGGGGAGATTTAGAAAGGGATCCTAAGATATGAACGAAAATGTCACTATGCTAAACAATTAACACAACCTGGAAACTGGCTTACGTTTATCTGATACCTATACAAGCATCCAATTATCTCTTTCAAATATATAATGCCAGTAGATTGTTCAAAGACAGATTTTACAGAAAAATCAAATAACTATCAATGTTTTACACAAAGAGAGGCAACATTTTTACAACTTTCAGACTATTTGCCACATTTCCTGAGGACAAGGATAAATCAATAATAAGTAACACAAGACAAAATTAGGATTTTTACAGGTGTATTCTCATCTGAATTTTTTTAAACCACAGCATGCATGGGTAGAACAGCCCCATCCTAACAATGCAGATGTATTTGTAGGTGGATGGGTACTTTACATGGAGACTACTCATCTACTGATTGGCTGCTATGCCATGGGCTGTTTCATTGCCATCCAGAGCTCAATCAGGTTTACAGCATCCCCCACCCACCTCCTTGCAGGTCTACTATCTTCAACCATCATTGGAGAGTGAGAAATGACCGATTTTTCTCTCATTTATAAATGTCTAATATTCAGATAACAAATATGTTAACCCATTGGTGAATGGGGATGATATTTTTTTCCTGTTTTCAAGGAAGATAGGTAACCTTCGCATATTTGTACCTTTAATACGCACTCCTACATAAACAGCAAGTACCAACAGAAACGTTTAGAAGCATACATAGAACGCGTTGTGAGACGGAGTCAAGCTGTAATTGCAAATGCGAGATTAATCCCGGTGTCCATAAACAATGCCATACTCATCTTTCTAAACCAAACGCTAAACACTTCGTATAGTACAGAGAGCAGAAACAAAAAAGTGCATTGGCCTTTTTGACCCCCTGAGGTGCATAGTCTCCTCCAAGCCACTGGAGTATTAATGAGATCAATAATACCTCCAGGTGTAGTGCATTCTCTGGTGCTATTTTCTGTTTCGTGTCATGCTGTGCTTCTCGGCTCTAAACAAGATCATGTTCTGACCAGCTTTGTCCATGACACCGTTGTTGATGGCCTAAAAAATTAACATTCTGGGTATCCCATTTTAAGCTTCATCCCCTCATGCTTAACATATGACATATCATTAGCAATACACCTACAGAGAGCCACGATTACAGTATGATAGTCGTTACTTACATTTTTTTTTTTAACGTTGTGCTCCCTATTTAACTTGTCATAAGGGTACACAAGTAAATTTGCTGTTTCCAAAGGGGACATTTTCTTACAATATCCCATTTTACTGAATTTAATATGTTGTTAATTTTCTTTACTTTTTTCTTTACAGCAAAATGTGGCAGTAAAGAGAGAGGAGACCAAGAAAATAGAGAGGGAGCGGGAGAGGGAGAGGGAGAGAGAGAGATAGACGGACAGACAGAGAGGGAAGTGAGAGAGTAGCTCCTTATAAGAACAGTGGCCTCTCATGACTTTCACCGCAAGAATTTGTGCACATTTTCAATACAGCTAGGAAACATCCATGCTGCTTAGCACAGCATCCAATTAGTCCCATTAGGAACTAACGATCTTGATGAACAAGGCCCTTCCCTTTTCTTAAATGTTTTAAATCAGCTCCTTCTTAACCGACCCACTTTGGATCCCCCTTTACTCAATTATGCTTCTTAGGCTGACCCAAAATCTATGTTCTACTTTTAATGTTCTACTTTCTAACCCATGTCATGTCCCACTTTCTCAATTAAGCCATCTCTCTCTCTCTCTCTCTCCCCCTCTCTCACTCTCTCTTTCCCCCTCTCTCACTGACTCTCTTAAAAAGGAAGATGTCTTGCATTCTTTTAGGTCTTTCACTTTCTCTAACATGACCCTATTTCCCAACTGGATTTCATCCTCTGACAACATTTGGCTTATATTGGGTAAATTGAGAAACACTCCCCCTCATTGTGTCCTAATAAGCTCTCCAAACGAATTCAGGGACAGAGAATTGATGGGCCGAAAATTAAAAGAGATTTCTAGAAGACAACATGAGAAAGGGAATCTTTATTCGAGACTTTCAGGCTCAAATTAGATGGCGATCAGGCAAACAACTGTTTTTCCAAGTAATGTTAAAGGGCAATCCAACCTTTGTAATAATCTGATTTTTGTAAAAGCAGAACAATCAGAGAAGCAAATTGGTGGAAGTTTGAACGAAATCGGACAAGTAAGATGAAAATTATGATTATTTGAAAGTTGTAATCACTATACATATGGGAATTTCAAATTGGCCGAATCGGTTCGGTATGGTCACTGTGATGTAGCAGCGGTCAACTTTTCCATTCACTCCAACACACAAAATGACTAAAATGACAATTTATCAAAATGTATAACTTGGTAGGATCTTTTTCTTTTTGGAGGTCCTGTAACAATATTCTATCTACTGCCCAAGGGTAAAGGTGCTCAGCAGAAAACCGGAATTTAGTGATATTTTGGTGTACGACATATGGGAGAGTTGACCGTGAATACCAAATTGCCAATATGAGATTTTTCAAACATTCATAACTTTCTTATTCTTTGTCTGATTTCTTTCAATCTTTCACCTTCCTGTTTCTCATATTTTTCTTATGTCACACACATCAGCTTTTTACAAAGGTTGGATTGCCCTTTAAGATACAAGACAAAAGAGCTTCCAGGAATGGTGTTTAATATATTAAAGATGAAAACTGCACTCTCTAAAAAGTACATCCAAGTGATAGTACTTACAAAGTTTCCAGGCCACTCTACTAGCTTTGAAAACCACAATTTCATATTTTACACTCATGTATACAAAACAACTTTGTAATAATTAATCTTCATATGATTTTTTATTGTTAAATTTTGGTTTTTTTTAGACACCTTATACATCTCATTAAGTCTGTTAGGAATAGAGCAGAGTGAAAAGCAATATATTTTTTTTATGGTTAAGTCTTGTTTTTTAGATACCCTGTAGATCTCATTAAGTCTGTTAGGGATATAGCATAGTGAAAAGCAATATATTTTTTTTATGGTTAAGTTTTGTTTTTTAGATACCCTGTAGATTTCATTAAGTCTGTTAGGGATAGAGCAAAGATGAAAAGCAATATATTTTTTATGGTTAAGTCTTGTTTTTTAGATACCCTGTAGATTTCATTAAGTCTGTTAGGAATAGAGCAGAGTGAAAAGCAATATATTTTTTATGGTTAAGTCTTGTTTTTTTTAGACACCCTGTAGATTTCATTAGGTCCTTCAGGGATAGAGCAGAGTGAAGAGCAAGACTGTTTTTAATGTAAGGAGTGTAAACCGTCAGTGATTACATCCCTCTATGAAGAAAGAGCGAGACACTGAGAAAATTCAAGCAATCTACTCCAGACGCCTAGGACTCTACTTCAACAAGAGCTTTTCTTTGGTACAGCATCTCAGCGTCTTAAAGAGATGTAATCCCCCAAATGCATGCTAACCCAAACTGCAAAGCCCTCAAATGACAGGCTAGTAAACCACTCTAGGTTGTTCTGTTTAGCAAAATCGTGTCTTGACTCTTCGGTAATGAAAAAGCATCGGGCTGTAAAATGCATGTCCCTAGAAGCTAAAATGTACTTGTTTTTCACATCAAGTGTTCCCAAAGAAACTTTGATGTCTTTGACCATCAAAACTGATGCACATTTACAGGCGAATGTCATTCAGAAAGTTAAAAATTATATCTTTTTACGTTTTCAGGAACAAAATACTATAGGTATTCTTAAAGAATGAAGATGGAATACCAATAACAGTAATGGCAAAAAATTGAAATAAAATAAAAAGAAAGCAAAAAATGTGTGATAGATTATGGGAGACAAGGCAAAATATATTTAAAAGCAAAAAGAATAACACAAAGAGGGCAATCAAATATTCAATATTCAATAAACAAACAAAAAAATGTAGGGAATACATACAAGTTTATATACTGATATTTAGCTGTTTTGCTATATATAATCAAGATTAACAGACCATTGAGTTTTATGAGAAATGGCAATCTAAAATGACAGAGAATCCCCAACGAAGTAACTTTTTAGTCTAAAATTTCAAAATTGAATAAAATGAGGGGAAAGACAGTAGTTTCTCCTCATGGAAAACAGAAAGAGTCTTTGACAAGTACATTAAAATTAAAGGAGAATGCCCTTGGCCATAATATTGTCTGTTTGGAGCCAGAAGGGCGTTAACTCTGTGTTAACGTATATGAATTAATGCCCTTCTAGCTCCAAACAGATATCATGGTTGTCAATTAAGTTGTTCCATTTCAAACTAGAACTATAAATTCCACCCCCAAAATATATGGGACAATTTCTCCTTTCACTGTCTTTCCTCTCACGCTTGTAAAAGGTGTGTCACATCCATTTTCATTAAGGACGACATGGATTTTGAAGTGCATGTATCCTTTTCTGACATTAGTACACTCAACATAAAATGTTTTTATTCTCTTGTCATAAGCAGTTAAGGATAATTGGGCAGTTATTAGGATCTTGGGATTGTCGGAAAGAGATGTAATGACATGCTATTAATTGCTGTCTGACTGAGTCCTCTTTAATAATAATTGTCTTGCAGCTCTACCCATTTCCTATTCTGATTTTTTACACTTAACCCGCAAGATACTACTTAACCACTGCTATGGCATTAACACATATACTTTTAGGCAGATACCGGTAGTTAATGCCCTTCTGGCTCTCATTTTTTTTTTCTTTCTTTTGTACAATACTATTTCGTTAATATGTTTGATGTTTTTAAATTTGTATTTCATACTTTGTAAGTCACGGCCTTGCTGAAAAGCAGCCACCCAGCTGAATGCAGTCTTTTTAATATTTCTGTGAATAAATAAATCAAACTCAAACTCAAACTCGAAGGACACTATGTTCTACCAGTTTTCAAAATATTTTCACTGTTCCATAGAAGGTTCATTATAGTCAATGATGTTTCGAGAAGAAGGTCTCCTCTTTTCTGTGACTGATGTGAAAAAAGTGATTTTAGGCTACTAAAAGAGTCATAATCTTGTTCGATATATATTTGAGTATATATAAAGGTTGAAAGGGTATTTTATATTCAATCCTGTCACTTGATCAATCAAGTTAATTGCACACTGTAGGACCTGACTGTGCATGTTCCTATTTTGGAATGATTTGCTTTAGCATTTGATATCAACATTTCAAACATGTAAAATCTGAATGATCGAGGTTCTGACAAGATATGAATAGACATGTAAAATGTATAGGGTACTGCAAACATCCCCTCCCCCATAAAAAGCTAAATCAGCCCTGAATCATAGTGATGTCACACCTTCATGTATAGTATTTGATGCCCATTTGGCCTGATAATGCAATAAAAATGTGACTTTATATATTCATATCATTATTCAGAACTTTAATCAGGATGGTTGTACTTGTTTAAATTTCCTCATCTAATGCAATTACAGTTTCTTTGAAAATCAGATCGCAGTCGGCTTTATCGTTCCTCCCGGCTGCATTACAAGGCAAATGAGAATGGGACCTGTATCCGTGTTTAATGTACAACTTGAAGCACATGACCTAAAAATGCCTTGCAATGCCAACATCTACTCAGCCTATCCTTCTCTCTTTTTCTCTTCTATCTAACGGGAAAGTTTACCTCCACCTATATTGCCTAATAAAACTCATTCAAGAAAACAACTTTTGCATTTCAAGTAGAAGTACCCTCCATCCAAAACGCATATGCCTTGAGCTACGAGCCCTCCCTCCAAACACACACTGAATAATAGACTGTGTGGGTACTACCATAAATGCGAGTCTAAATTATTCACATGGGTGTTTTTCTTTCCTGGCATTTTTTTTCCGTCACTACAGAAGAGAGAGGGGGAAAAGGGGGGGGGGGGAGGGTCTTGCTGTGAAAGATATCTTGAATGATGATGAATTCATATGTTATGCATTCTGAGTTCAAGAGTGATGTTTGTCTAAATGGGGTTGCTAGTTACATTATTGAACTTGGTGTATGGGAGTGTGTACAGTAGTTTGCTATCTGCATAAGATAGCTGTCAGGGGCCAGGAAGGACAAGTGTTTTCGCTACTCTAAGAGGAAATACAGGAAAGAGGAGGTCAAAAAGAGAGAGAAAGGCACATGAAGGTCTGAAAATAGACAATGATAGATTGATATAGACTGCCAACACAAACAACATGTGGTATACGGGAGGGAGAGAGGAGTAGAAAGAGAGAGGGAATTAAAATGCACAAATATACCAAAAAAATTCAAAACATAAAATGAAATAGAGGTATTTGGCATCTGTGTATATTTGTATATTGATAGGTGAATATTTCAATGAAATAGGTGCATGTGTATGAAATAGAAAGAGAGAGAAAGAGAGAGGGAGAGAGAGAGAGAGAGAGAGAGAGAGAGAGAGAGAGAGAGAGAGAAAATGAGAGAGATAAAGAATGAGAGGGAGAATGAAGATGAAGACCAGAAGAAGGTTCACATAATAAATTAAACCTATTCACGCTATGCATGCAAGGGTTAGATCAGTATGGCATCACAAACAACACGGTAGTATCATATTGAACATTCAAATGTCAAATATGCTCGTCCATTTGACACTGAACAAGCACCATCCTTCTATCTCTGCCCATATCTATTTCTTTCTCTCTTAACTCTCTCTCTCTCTCTACTGCCTGTGTTTTCTCGGAAGCTACCCAGCGATGTCCTGCTTGGACAGAAGACGACGCGTGGGCCAGAGTCTGGCAGACCGGCGCCGGCGATATGGAGGTTAGGCAATATCAATAGCATTTTCCTTTGTTATGTATCTCAGCTTCACTCACTCATATGTTTCAGTCCTACCTCTTTATCTGTGTCTGTTCTTTTCTCTTTTGTTTTCATTCTGTCTGCATATCAGCATTTCTTCCATGTCATCTCTACATCTCTCTTTCTTTGAATTTGAAAACACTGTATCTCTCTCTCTCATTATTTTTATTACTTTCTTCATTTCTCTAACTCCTAATTTTTTGCTGTGCTTAAGATGTATTTGTCATTCTGCTGTTTATATCTGATCATTAAATTAGACTTTCCTGATTCCCAGTGCGATTTATTATAACTAAAGCAAGAACCTATAATTGTAAGATTTAAAAAAAATAAACATAGAGATTCACATCTAATGAAGTGCGGGGAATTAAAGAGAGACAGATACTGGATGGAATATATATATATATATATATGTGAGGTAGCCTCATCAGTATTAATGCTTTTCTTTCTGAGGGCCCAGCGATAAGTATTTCTCCAGCATTGCCAGACTCTACTCATTTGAGTAACCTTGGTCAAGGAGAATGTGGGTAAAATACCTTGTCTAAGGATGTAATCATCAAGCAAGGATTGAACCCAGGTCCTCTTGTATGTGAGTAAAGAGCCTTCACCAACTTGGAAAGAGAGAGAGAGAGAAAGGCCACTTTCAAGTAATTTGCTTTTCCAGCCATGTCTCAAAGAATTTTTCAGCAAAGGAGATCCTGTCGAATTTACATATATATATCCCATGAAATCAAATCTTTCTCGGAACAGAAAAATTAAAAAAATTCTCCTGAGAATAAGTTTATATTTCCTTGGACCAACCAGCAGATTTTCCATCATCCAGGTATCTTTCGAACAAAGCAAGCCGCTTCCGTATTTCCTGAAGGTCTTGAAGTCTCTCTGATGACAGATCAACAACCTGAAAAATCGTGATCATTGTGCAACTACAGTATAGTTAGCTATTATGAGCATTATAAGTACTTCCATCAAACTGATTAAATCCTGTGGACTTAGATGGGATAGTTGTGTAATCTCTCTGAATTATGTGCGATATTATTTTCTTTTGTTGTTGGAGCAAGGTTGATGGCTAATCAGCGAGTTTTGATAAATCCACAATTACTATAATATCAAGGCAAAAGATAAACAATCATAGAATTATAAGCTTTTCATGATTATTTCAAGGAACTATTCTAGCCTGTTGTTTTTCAATATTCCTCTATTCTCTCTCCTTTCCTAGAACTCTGAAAGTATTTTCAAATTCAAAATATATTCATTATTTAACAACTTAAGTTTTAGTCATAATCAAAACAAAGTCTCTCACAGCCACGATCAAGAATATCTAAGGATTTTACATTGCCCTATTAGTATCGAACTATCTGCTAAGAAGCTACCATCCTTCCCTGAATTGAAAGAGTACCAATATAGATGAATTGCATAAATAACTAAAGATGATTATCATGGATTTGAATTCTGTGATTCCTATTAAAGCTCATGTACAGTTTCGGTAGCAAAAGGGAAATTGGAAAGAAATGTGTTAAATATAGTCACATGTTGTTCTCCTTGTTTAAAAGGTACGAGATTATTTGGTTTTCCATCAGTGATTTCTGGTGAATTTTACTGTAAATATAATGTAATAAACAGAAGATCATGGCAATACACTGCCTTACGCTAAGACCTGTCCACCCAGACGGCTGCCCGCCTAATAATCTTGGGGCTTGGAGATAGTATGTGTGTCACTGTGTATAGGTTTTGAACACGTGTATGGTGTATAGTGCACGCTGCAGCCGTTGTTGGGAATTTATATCCCTGACCCAGTTTATTTATTTATTTTTTTTTTGCCTCTTTTTAATATCCCACTTTAGGGGGTAAATTCTTCACATCATCTTTGTGTTGCTAGTATCTTGCTATTTATCAACATAAATCCGAAAAAATCTGACGAAAAATTTGTGAGGGTTTACCAAAACTACACATTACCTTTAAATGGCACAATAGATTCAAGTGAAGTTTCTCTTTCTTACTCTCTTTCTCTCTCTCTCCTCTCTCTCAAAAAAAAAACAACAAACAACAACAACAACAAAAACCCCTAAAACATTCACCTTCAACACATGCTCAATGTCATGCTTAACTTCAATGATGTAATCATATTCTACCATCTATACAGACCCAAGTGTTCATGGAAAAGTCTGGTTCATTCCAAATTGTCAAGAAGAACAAACCATATTTTCATTTTTTTTACTGATATACACTAAATGACATTCTTGTTTTCTTGGAGGCTACCCCAAGTATTTCAGATTAGTTAAATACTATGATTTGATATTTTTTATGCAATTTCCTGTTCACTTTATTAAAGCATGAGAAAAGGAATTAAACCAAAACCTGACATAATCTGTGACATATTTCATGACAAAATACTGATAAATTGGAGTAAAAAATACCTTGACTACTGTGATTGATATGCCTGTATTGTCTCTTATCAAATTACAAAGTAGGATATTATAGGTCTGTTTTTGTGTTATGAAATCTAATAATGAAAATTACACACTATGTCCATCAATCCATAATGAAGCTTACAATTTTTCCCATAACAAATGTAATACAAAGAAGGAGTTCAACAGTTTAGTAAGACTTTTTGAGTGTTCTCACTTAAAAATGATCACAGAAACCAACAGTCTTTATTGTCTATTTCAAAGACAATAAAAAGAGTAGCAGAGCTTTAAAGGTAACATGAATACCCTTCTAGTGCGGTGTCCAAGGTTTCTTGCATGCGGCATAACACTCACGTTCATTGGCTCTCTGTGCCGCTGCCGAGGGGTCAAGAGGTCACGGAATGGATCCTCTTAAGGAATACATAGCAGAGTCAAGAAGCCGTGAGTCATGTGATATTGGGAAATAAATGATTGGCAAATAGGACTTGAGTTGAATGTCGATCGGTTTCAGAGGGCCTTCCGGTTTGAAAAAAGGGGATGAGACTTCTGCGATTGGATTCTTTTCTTCCTTCTTTGAAAAGAATCAAACAAAAACAAAAAATTGCTTTATAAGAGAAGAGAAAAGAAGGAAACGGAGAAAGGGAGAGGTAGCAAACAAGATGTGCTAGAAAGGTAATCTATAGGTGTAATATTTGCAGAATACCAAGAAATGCTTGAAACCTGGTAATTGAGTTCTGAGAAGATAGAAAATAAATCTAGCAAAAAAATATACTACATGCCACAAGCCAAGAGAAAAGTAAAACAGAACAAGGAAATCTCAAACTATACCCCGAAGCAGAAAAGGAGGAAAAACTGATAAACATTAATCATTATATACTGATTGCAAAAAACTGTCTCTACAATCCAGTTTGTAGTAAACAACTTTTGGAGAGAAAGACTATCTAATGCAGGAAGGAAACAGACCTAGTAATATCTGCTTTTTGATGAAACCTCACACGTGCAAGGGAAGTCAAAACATTTGTTTTCCATTCCGAGCATCTCAATATAGTTTAGACAGATGATCTTTCTCTCTATGTCTCTTCATCAGCCAGTTACTCTCTGCCTCCTTGTGTTCTCAACTGTCTAAATGCCTCTCCTCCCTCCCATCTTCTTTTTTTTTTGACCTAGAGAGGAAAGCTTGGCAAAACATGAAAACAAGTCGAAGAGAGGAGGAACCAGGCAGTGAGCTGCATGCCAGGTGCCTAGCGATTATGGGCGCCATGGATGTCACTCGACTCCATCAAGCCGACCGGCTCTCTTGATGGAAGACCTGTATCCCCGGTCTGAAATGTCATTCATCAAGAGCAGAAGGGTTAAGTGAGGTTAAACTCTAGAGCCAGATGAAGATGAAGACTGAGAAGGGGAGATGGAGAATAAGCAGGGGAGAGAGAAAGAGAGGAAGAAATAGATACAGAGATTGCTGGTGGAACAGAGGAATTCATATAGAACCACATAAGAAATAGACAGGACAAAGGCAAAGATATGTATTAAAAATTTTTTTTTTTTTTCGACCAGCAGCAGTAGTGTTCTGAAGTAGTGATAATTAAATCAATTTCTCCACTGATAAGTCCATTTCTTTATAACATGAACAACTGAAACATGGCATAACATGTGCTGGCATGGGTACCCATGAGCAAAGCCAAGGAGTGTGATAACTCCTTGGCAAACTAAGGAGTTAAATGTATGTAAATGTGCATGTATGTTCAGTATTTAGATTAGGCATATAATGGTTTTCTTTTCCTTCTCAGCTTCACAAACTCAAGAGATCTTTCTTATTCTAAAAGCTAAAAATGTATCATCATCAAATCTACACAAGTCTAACCCATGAAAATTTTAATTTCATGTGCTCAGTAAAAAAAAGAGGGACTCATGTTTGAATAATCTTTCTTAACTCTTTTACACAGTTTTGGCATCTGCAATTACAAGTCAGATCAAGCAAATTTTAAGAAAATGAACAGAAATAATGTTGTGTATGACTTTGGTTTGGGATTTCAAAAAGATTTCAATCACCAATTGTAATGATTCTTCTCTTGACATTCAATTTTAAAAGCATTTTTAGCTTATCTTACCCTGATCTTTTAAGCTTATTTTACTGAATACTTATCCCCATCTCTTCGGCTCTCCCCCACAAATCTTCTCCCATTTCGTTATCTTTGCATCACTCTCTCAACTTTTGATTTTGCCTCTCTCTAATTTCTTTCCTGTCACATCACCTCAGTAATATTTTCCTTTGTGTTTTGCTGTCTTTCATTTGCTCCACTTTATATCCCTTTTGTCTTGACAAATATCAGACAGTTAGCTTTGAATGTACATGCACTCTCTCCTCATTGCTTTTCTAAATAAACACAGTACTGCATATATCTATATGCAATATCCCTCTTTCTCTTACTGGCTCTTCCCTCCACTTTCCATCTTTACTTTAAATTTGCATTGTTCACTACATGGATTTCTTATTCCTCCATTTTTTTTTTCTGCTGTCACTTGCTTGTATCCTCTCTTCTCGCCCCCCCCCCCCCCCACTTCTTTTTGATTAGTTTCCATGTCTCTCACAGCCCTGGGATGAATGTTACTAATTCTCCATCTTTTTGATGTATGGAAGAGACTGACCTCACAGTGGCCCCTTTAATCCACTCCAAAGTACTCATCTAATATTAAGAGGTACCCTATGCAATGTTCATCAATCAATGCTACGCAGAGGGTCATTCAGGAGAGACCACATATTATCTACATGGATGCATGCGCAGGTCTTCCTTACATACTATATAGCCTCCTATATTGACTTGGAGAAGAGCGCAGAGTGTAACCAAGGTTGAGGTCTTTTCCTTTAGACCTTTACCCAATTACCGAGCTTCAAAATGAAATACATTAGTAAATTGTTAGATGCACTATATATATATATATATATATATATATATATATATATATATATATATATATATATATATATATATATATATATATATATGTATATACTGTACATATTGACCTGCCTTGTTTTATATGTCCATGAAGATATATTCTTATATTTCTAAACCAGTTCTAAAATACCCATTTTTAACACTTTAATTTGCCCTCTACCCTAATATCAATTATTCATTTATACATGTTATCCATTAACTTCAGATTTAAAGACATTTAAATTTAGATTAAGAAAAAAAAATTGATTGAGTATTCTGCATGTAATGAATTTATATTTCATCCTGATTTCTATATTGCAAGAGTATAATTTGATGCAAATCACCAGACATCTGTATAACTCTATTTTAGTCCCTTTATTAAAGCCTTTTTCAGGGTTTGCTTTCATCTGTTGTTCATCATTTATCATTAATTTAATTTACTGTACAAAGGGCCTTTTTGAAATATTCAAAACCCATTTTACATCAGAATCAAATTGGCAAATCTCTTTTCCATTATCTACAAATCTTTAGATCTCTTGATATAATACAAGCATTCCATTTCAACTGACATTCATAATCCAATAATAATAAAGATTGCTCCTATATTTTCAAAGCTGATGATAAGATCCCTAGTACTCCTAATCTTCTTTCTATTCCTTAGGTGCCTTCATGGTAATCATGCTAAAGAATAGGTTTTTACACCCAAATTGCAAATTCTACAGTGTCCATTTTGCCCTGATTTCTTTTTTTCAATCCTTGCATATCCTGCAACCCAACTCTTGTCACATAATACTTTTCATCCACTCTTGTCACAATTTCAATACTGCTCCCTCTAGTGAGGTTATACTTTATCGGAAAATACCAGCACTATAACTATAAGCACAATACATAATAAGAGATCTCTTGTAAATATCTAAGGAAAACAATTTTCTGCTATGGAATAGGTGATCCTCTCTAGCCCATCATGAACTTGCTGTCATCCTTCACCCATCTCTCTACCCACTGTCTGTTGCAGACATAGATACTAAATTCTCTTCCTTGCAGGGCCCCACAGGTATACCGATTTCGCCTTCATTTCCTGATTGCAGCTTCAATCCTCCTCTACTCGAGCTTCAGCCTGTATTACTCGTCTACGTCTACATCCATCCGTCCATCCTGCTCTCCAAGGGACTCCTGCATTTCTCTTCCCGAAGTAGGACTCTCCCGACCGGGTTAGTGGCTCCCAAAATTGAAGCAAGAAAGGCTTGGCCATGGATGGAGGGGGGGGGGGGGGGCAGGGGCTGTAGGGGCGATTTGGCATGCTGCAATCAATGAATCGCCATTAATGATTAATCCATGCTTCACATGCTTAGAATAAATCTAGGCTCCTTCATATTCTCCTCAGTTCTAGCTGTAGCAACCAGACGAGTCTTGAACAAAACCCAATCTAACATCAGGTACAAACTTATCTACTCATACTTTCTTTCACAAAGTTCTGTAGTGTGATCAATATATATTTTATTCTATAAAAAATAAAATAGAAAAAAAAATTGTTGAAGTGACAAAACAAAAATTAGAGCATCAACCTTTATTCATGTCTTTCCACCATGTGAAAATATCTACAGGGACTCCTCTGAGCTCCTTCACTGCTGTGTACTTTACATGCCACTTAAAGTGCATTGCATTATTACTGGGTAAAACCTGAATGTAGCCATTAAACATGATATCACATTTTAGTTTTGTATGTAAACAAGCGTGCATGTAGAAAGCCCTTGGGCACATGAAGGCCTAAACCAGATCCCTAATCTGATGCATGCATACGCGTATGATATTCCATTGTTCTCTGCCCTACTTCTTCACACAAGAATGTTTATGTGCGACTTGCACTCTTCCAAACATTTTCTCTTTCAAGGAGATATTGTCCAAACATGCGCCGAGCTTATTCTCAGAAAGTTTATGTTCCGGGGGAGTAAAAGTGCAACCAATGGAGGTATAGAGGGGAAGGGAAGAAAATGGGGATTAGAGCCAGAAAGTGGTGTAACAATGGCTGGGTTTTAACCACAGAAGGAATTGGGTTAGCAAAATACATAGTGCCCTGGAGAGTGCCCCCTAGTGCCCACCAAGCAGCAGTCGAGCCGCACAAATGTAAAGGACTGTAGAGAGCAGAGAGAACTACGGATGAAAGGTTACAACAAGATGGGGCAAGGGAGATTACAACGGCAGTGATAAATGCCCACTGACACAACGCTTATGACAAAATGAGGGATAGGAAGGATGAAAAATGGTGAAAGATTGAAAGCTAGAGCAAAAGAATCATACAAATAAAGGAAAGAAGATGGACAGAGAAAATGTATTTTTACTCATCCACCTTCTACAGGAAAATAATATGAAGATCTCAGCAAGCACAGCATGAGATCTTGAACAAACAAGGGATAATCAAGAGAAAATGACAAGGAGAAAGAATATAATGTACAAGAAAATAAAGAAAACAATTAAATGGAGAGAGAGAGAGGGGGGGGGGAGGGAGATACACCATTTCAGAGAGATGGAGAGACTGGGAGACAGAGAGAAAAGAGGGAGAGAAAATAAGGGGGTGGTGGCAAAAGCACAGAGAGCGGTTGCTTGATGATATCAACGATGAAAATTATTCAGGATTAAGAGAAATATCAGAAGGAGAGAGGCCAGAGGGAAGACGCATTGATTGAGTGGAATGTAAGAAGGTTTGCAATCTTGAGCCTCAGCTCATTGAAATAAGAGATACTCCGCATGAGTTGATTAATTTTACACACAAAAAAAAAAAAAAAAAAAAAGAAGCCTTCGCTGGCCTTTCAAATGCACTAACGCATATGCATACGGAATTGCAGCGGCTGCAAATTAGATAAATGTGTACCATATCGTGTGTCTTAGTATGTGTACTCAATGCTAGCAGCCAGTATCACTCTTTGGCATCCAGATTCTTCAGATTTATTGCAAATGTTTCATACCTACTTTTCCTGATTTACTTCCTATTTGATGCATCTTTAAACATGTCCAGTCATACACGGATGTATGTTTGTTCATTCTGCTGTATTATATAGTCCCATTTCTTTTCAGGGTTTGATTTAATTTGAAGAAGAAAAAAAATGTAATGAAATTGAGGAATGAGGAAGACATATGTATACATATAATGGTAGAAAAGTTCTAGAATCACGGAGACAATATAACAGTATTTATTCAATCAACCTGCTGACTATTAAATTCTCGCAATCCCACAAGCTGTAAACAGAGACCACCCGCTTCATGTAAGCAATATGACACAGGTTTTCTTTTGACAAATTAACAGATATGAAATGGGCTGCTCACCTGTTTCAGCAGGCCCCTTGTTGAAAATTATCACCAATAAAAAAATTACTTTTAAGATTATCATTATCCTTATCTTCAGTAGAAGTAAATGTAGCACACACAGATAAGTAATATAAATGCAATGCATAATGATTTTTGCCTTAATAATTCACGTGTACATAGCATTGTGATATGATTCTTTCTGCATTATGATAAATAAATAAAATTATTACTTTATATCAAAACGGAGTACATGTTGAAATTGCTTTGTTGGCAACACGACTTCATTAGATAGCAAAAATACTTCTGGTAGGCTGCGGTGTCTTGTCTCACAACTTATAAAAATATACATACATGCACATAATGTAAATGATATAATATATGTTTCAAATACTTCAAAACAGAGTTCTTGATAATTTCTAAACAATATTGTATTTACAAAGAATCACTGCCAACTAATAAAGATTATAACAAAATGTCTTGGAGAAAACAAAGTTTTGCTTCTGTAAATTCTGAAAATAAAGCTAATTCACAGGGAACATGTGTGAGGGTTTTTGCTTTGTCTAGATACTCAAATTTTAGCACATGTGCCTTATAAAATTTTATGTGCATGCGGTGGGTGCAGGTCAGAGACCAGGGTACATTTGAGCCTCTCAGCCGTAAAGCATAAGTAGCATGATTTCCTTTCCGCTAATTGCCCTAATTCTATGACACAGAAACATTGATTCTGGCTTTTTCTTTTCTTTGTTTTTTTTTTTTCTCAAAATCTTTCAAGCCACCCAGCAGCAATGTTTCTTCTGTTCTTGTTTTCATGTTCTCTCCATGAAGACATTGTGGAGAACATGTTTTCATCTTATACCACATGAGAGCTGTGCATGTCACATGATGGGCTTATATCCTAAAGGAACAAGACACATGTAGGTCAGCAATTAAGTTTTCCGAATGCAGGGCTCTGGAAGAAACGTTAGTCAATCCCCGTGGCATTAGGGTTCCCCCTGTTCAGACAAATCAATTTTGGCAGTTTCTTGTACTCATAATTGTTGCCAGGTATGGACAGTTTTGTTCATCTAAACATGAACGTGGATGAAAACCATATAATATGATAAAGATACTGGTACTGGATGATTTGAATGCACTATTTGGTTTATACATGTATGACAAAAAAAAAAAAAAGGAATGGAAGACAAAGTGACAAGCATGCTGCTAAATGGTGCCACAAATCAAAGAATATTGTGTCAATATCATAAAAGATGTTCTTACTTTTCCTTTAAGCATAAGATTTGTATTTACCTTTGGTCTTTTCATTAATAAGAGTAATGCCAAAAACTAAAATGCAAATAAGGCCTACATATAGCAAAGTTTCATATATCTTGTGTCTTTATCATCATATTTGATTAATATTAACTGATAAACATTTTCTTTTTGACAAATAAAATGAATCAATGAAGAAAAGTGAAAAAGTGTAGAAATGAGCAGAGTGGGGAAGGGGCACTGTAGTTGGGAGGGGGGGGGGGTGTGATGAGGGAAAGAGAGGGGTGGGGTGGATTTGAGGGAAACAATACCAGACTAGGACTAGAATATGTCCTTGGAGCTGTTAAACACCTAAGTTCTAGGACAGTGTGATTGTTCCACATTCGCCCACCACCGCTATCTGGGCTAAACATACCAGGCTTTCTGGGTCCCAGCGGAAATAAAAATAAAACTCTTGGCTCCTATTGTTAGACATGAACGTCCTGTGAGCACCCATGGTACACTAGAACCAGATTTCAAAGTAGGGGGTGGGTTGATGGGTTAAGTTGGTAATGGGGGAATGGTGGTTTTTTCCCCATCTAGTCCTTTTACTAAGCTTATAACCCACACCAGAGTAAACTAAGGGGGAGGGCGGGGGGCATACTTTGTGATCAATGACTTCAAAACATACATTCCAAATTATATTTCCTCTGCAGTAATAGCATTATTTTTCTTTATCAATTTTCTTAAAATGAAAACATTTGATGCAGGATAATATTTAAAATATATGCACATCTTTAAAAATTTTCATCATTTTATAAACATAAACATCATTCAACTCAAAAAATACTTTTAGTAGGGGCAAATATAGAAGAAAAGACTATCATCATTCATGAACAAGATGAACCAAAATACTTATTTTCCAAACATTAATATTTTTAAAGTACTTTATTGCACAAATTTACATGAAATTCAAGAATATTGAACAAAACAACCCCCCCCCCCAAAAAAAAAAACCATCAAGAGGATCAATAACTGCAATTAAAAAGTTGCAAATGAATATTAACAATTCAATGGCACCATGACAGATGAGAATGCTGTTTTCAAATATTACAGAAGAGAGGGGTGGAGATGGAATCATTTCAGGAGAGGAGAGAATAGAAAAATGCATGCAGAGCAAGGCCTGTTTGGCAGTACATACACCCTAGCTTGAGCAACCAAGCCTAGCTGTACTCTAGAAAAATAGGAAGCATAAACACATGCTCAAATTTCTAAGCAGATGGGCCGGGTATTACTAACATTGATTGTAAACAACACACTGGGTGTTGCTAGTGTGCAAATCATGTCACAATCGTCCCCCATCCGTACCCTTTCTTCTCCTCTTGGCCGAAAAAAAAAAATCCAAACATTTTGCTCCATGGAATGAATACATAATGCAGAGGCACGTGTGATTCTTATATTCACATTTAACAACAGCCCCCCCCCCCCCAAAAAAAAAAAAACTTTTTTTTCCACTAATATAGAATACTGAACAATAATTTCCATGATAATATTTCCCCCAGGACGTAAGTGTCAATCAAAGCATCAAAGCGCTGAAAACAGACAAAGAAAAGCAGAACAACTTATAAATTCCAACTCTCCAACTGATCCTTCCTATAATTTGTGATGTAAAATGAAATTTTATAACTGGAGTGAGGGGAATATGAGGGAGAAAATGAGGGAGAGAGGAAAGGACAGAAAAAGAATACACTGGGGCCAGGATAATACATTCAAATTAGCAAATAAATTACAACATTAACCCTTTCAGGACAGGAATTATTTAAGGGCTAAATTGATCACATTTTGTTCTTCAAATTGGCAACAGTAATATTTTTCTTTTAGTGCTACATGGTTCAAATAAGGTGTAATGTCTTTGAAAACAATATACATGGTCAGAAATTTGTTGAATAGTTGAAAGAAATTGCCAATTTTGATGAAAAACAATGATTTTAAACCTCTCAATGTGTTGCCAATTTAAGGATCTCAAAGCTTATTCTTGTTTTTAAAATTCCTGGCATCAAATGCAATATGGTCATGCAATAAAAATGGACATAGTGTGTGCAGAAAATTTTGCTCTTTCTACTCATGCATCTGGTATATTTTTTAGAGCTCTGGATCAAAAGTTATTGAGCCAAACCACAAAATGCGGTCAATTGTCTTGAAAGGGTTAAAAGATATAATAAAATGTGATTAGAATGCATTTAGAACTGAACTTGTATCTAGCAGCCGTTCGAAAATTTTCTTCTAATCTCCATATTAGTTCCAGCTATTGCACAGCTTTTCACATTTCTACCTCCACTTTAATAGGGAGTATGGACTATATTGTTGGCTAAATGTAATAAGGCCTTTACAGCATTTGTCAGTAAAAGCCGTTTTGTGAGAAAAATATCTACCTAGCTCAGCTACATGAATATGAGGTGAACATGTAAAAGTGGGTCTTCATTGAAGTACATCAGAGTTTAAATCTAAATACCATATTTGTTTACATTCTACTTAACTATAGAAATACACCACACAAGGACCAGGAAGAAGCCAAATCCAAACATTTCATAAAATATTTCGAAGTTTAAAAGCAAATGTTCTCATATTTCCTAAATCAATTTAGAATCACAAGGCAACTTGCTCACCCTTCTTTTGTTTGACCTTGTCATGACAATGAATTGCCCTCATTTTGTGCTTTTGCTCAATATCTTTTAATCCAGAGCACTGAAAATGTACAGGATGCATTAGTTGGAAGAGCAAAAATTTCTGCATGTTGTACAGTGTAAAATTTGTTTGGTGAGTTATGATATTGCATATGACATCAGGAATTTTATAGAGAAAAATAAGCTTGAAATCCTTAAATTGGCATCATCTTGAGAGGTTCAAAATCACTGTTTATACGAATTGGCTATTTTTTTAATTTTCCAGTTTTTGTCCACTGTAAAGGGCTGTTCACATTTTTCTGATAACGATAAGAGGATCATCAATCAAAGGTACACCTTACAATGTTGTGTGTACTATGACAATGCTTGTATATGTTATAGTAGGACAGATGTCGGGTGGACCTTTAGTAGATATCTCATTATTGATATCATTGTTATCGGACAAATGCGACCAGCCTTTTATACAGATACATGACTTTTTATTAGAACAATGTACTAATGAAAGAAAAAAAAATTAAATATAGAAGATAATCCATTTAGCACTGAAATAATTCCTGTCCTGGAAGGGTTAGAAAGTAGGTCACAAGGTCGTTTCCTTCTCATCTTCAATAAGTAGGTCAAAGACTACTTATCTAAGCCCTGCAGCCTACCAGCCAAAATGTTACAACAATATAATGATCAATTTCACTGTAATGCCCGCTGTAAACTGTACATGGATACCACTGTAATCTATGGAGCGGACAGATAGTCAAATATTGACAGCTCTATACTTCAGCTCTCTAAATTAGCTATAACAAATTCACATCATCAAGGAAATGACAGTAATGACATGACTCTTCCATTATATATGAGCTCTCTCATCCACATAAAACTTGCATCATGCTCTAAAAATTAGGTCAATGGATAGCTCCATTGTAATATGAATATTTTATTTACAGTAAATTGCAAAAATTGCAATAACTATTTATGAGTGAATTTGTTATAAAGATGTCGCCAATTTGTACATGGATATGTACAATAAATTCATGGAAAGGATGTGAATACCGGTGTTATTAGAGAAGGATACAAATTTTAAATATACTTTCTGAAATAGGAATATAGAATATCATTTTACAATAGAATACAAAAATCAAGCTCTCCAAAGAAAAATAGTCTAACCTGGTCAAAAAAAACTGTTATAAGCTTTGTGCTTCAGCCTCAATTCTGAGTAAATATTGCGAGAAATTTTCTAGTTGCACTGCAATTTGGCAGTTAAACAAACACTAGCATGATCAATTGGTATTTCTGCTCAGAATAAAATACCTCTTGCCCCACATCTCTTCTTTTTTTATATGTCAGCTGATATCTGATAGGAACAACTATTTGATGAAGTGAACACTGCATGACATAGTTCTGACTGAGGAAGTGGGATAAGCAACATTCTAGGTCATGTAAACAAGGCCGGGATGCCATATGCCCGTGTCTCTTTTTCCCACTCGGGCACTTAGAATACCAATTTATTGGATAATGGAGATAATGTCCACAATTTGGGCCATGTAAAAGTATCCCCCTGATTGGAAGGTAAATATTGGTGTACTAGTTTTCACATGTAAGATGCTCAGTAAATATTAATGACTCGGTGAGCACAAATGATGGAGATGAGTCTAAGAAGGGGAGAGAGAGAGAGAAAGCAAGAAAGATAGAAAGAAAGGGAACGAAAGACAGACAATAAATTAGAAAGGAACGAGAGAGAAAGAAAGGGACCGAAAGACAGACAATAAATTAGAAAGGAACGAGAGAGAGAGAGAGAGAAAGGGACCGAAAGACACACATAGAGGGAAAGACAGAGACTAAGATAATTAAATGAAGACAGAATGACAGATAGAGAGATGCACTAAGGAAGAAACCCCTAGAGCAATAAAAACAACAAGGGAAATTCATGCCCAGGGCAGTCTCGCCTGCATCACGCAATTATCCGTGCAAAATTTTTACTTGGTGAAAAATCAAAGCTTGGGGCACTTAAGGGGTGCGGCCCCCTCCCCCCCAATTGCCATTGGGACACAATTGGGACAAATTGAAGACTTCTTCCCCTAAGAATGATTCCTACCAAGATGGGTTACAATCTATGTAGTAATAGGCTTTACAGAAGAATGGAAAATGTCAATTTGGTGTCAGAGGCATTTGGGGGGGAGGGGGAGGCTAAAAGCACCCCTCGCTCCACTCCCTCCTTAAGGGATAGGTACCCCTTTTGCATTAATTTAAATCCTCTTTGCCTAAGGATGATTCTTACCTAGTTTGGTTAAAACCCAGACATGCACTTAAAAGATATGTCATTTTCACAATAAGGGCACTTTAGGGGTGCTGCCCCTGAGCCCCCTTGGGGCAAGGTACCCTGTTTAAGAAATTAAGGTTTCAATCCTCTAAGGATGATATATACCAACTTTGCTTACAATCTTGCAACAGGGCTTAAAGAAGAAGAAGCAAAAATGAATCTAATTCATTGGTGCTGTTGGGGGTGGTGCCCCCAAGACTTTACCCCCATCCCCTATATCGGTATGTACCCCATCTGTTAGATCCTCCATCCATCCATGAGGATGATCCCAGCAAATTTTAGTTGAAATCCACTACCAGCAAAGTTTTGAGAAGTGCATGCATTTGTACAATACATGTACAATATATCTACATACTACATACATGTACATGTATAATATAATATAATCACAATTAAGCCTGCCATGCATGATACATGTCGCACCTGTTTATCAACATATAAATGAGCATAGCCTCTAATCACCATGGTTGCATCAATTTCATACCCCTTTTAAGAGGAATTTGAAAGTGATAATTGATATTAATATCATTTTAAGTGAAATTTCTTGGCGACATCAATCAATGCTCTTTGAAATCCATTAAACCTTGCCCTCAAGAATCCATAGTCTTATACTAGATGTGAATAAAATAAGCTGAAACATGTCTTTGATTTCTACATGTATGGAAGTTGTATAATGAGGCAGAGAGATTTAGAAATCCAGACATGAGCAGTTATGGCACATTTGAATTATGAGTGGCAAATAAAGGAAAACTTTAAAAGAGAAAACCAAATGTTTTCACCGCTAAGGTCTGATGAAAAAAGGAAACATTACAAGCAGAACCCAAAACAAATATTTAAGAGACAATCATCCGGGCAAGCCTAATGTGCATTCAACCTACCATCCTATCCCATGCATAGATGGCATACACAATTGAGCACCTAGCTCAATACAACCTTTAGAGTCATCATCGCTAAGACAGAAAAAAATTATGCAACTGCCTTAGACAAACAGGACTACGAAATACACACTCCTGCACATTATAAATGTAGCTAGCTAAGGCAAGTGTCTGTATATCATTTAACTGAATATCCTTCCCTGCCATACACACTTCAAATCCACTTAACAATCCATCGCACCAAATGCAAACGTAATCTTTTTTTTTTTGTCTTCTTCTTCTCCCATGTTCAAATTAATCATAGTTCTGTGGGCTCATTGAGCGTTGCATAGCTTCGCTGGCCCCGAACGTCGGTAAGCAGAGCAGGAGAAATAGGTCGTATGCGGAAGCCCAATTCTTTCTCTCTCTCCCTCTCTTACCTAAACCAGCGAAAGAACGCACTACGAATCGAGGTAAACACTCGTGACCCGCGATTCACCTCGGCTCCTCTTTTTCATGCACAGCCAGTATATCTGACATATATGGGGGTGTATAATCTTTTTATTACGTCGTAAGATTGTATTCTCGCAGTGCGCTAATGTCTACTGTGAATACATTCTTCTTTGTGTGCGTGCATGTGTCAGTATTCAACATCATGCCTAAGTGTGCCTTTTTACATAAAAATATGTTATATCTCTTGTCCTTGTCACTGGGAAAATCTTTGATAATTCTATTTATAATTATGCTCCAAATAAAGAATAAATGCATTACTGCTTATTTAGCGGAATATATATCTGATAATAAATCAATATGCAGAAAAAAGTCATCCATCAGATTTCAAAAAACCACAATCCTAGAAAATTTTTAAAAATATATATTGATTCCAATAAACTAATTTTTATATTGTAATAATAAAAAACTCACATGTACATATACTAACCTGTTATTTAGTGAACAGGAAATTAGCATAACTTGTCTGATCATGAATTCTTTTTACTTAAATGAATAGACTACAATCCCAGCCCAGCTCTATCTATGTCTGCTATGAAGAAGAAAAAACAATTGCTAGAAAAACATCACCATAATATGCCTTCTCAGTCAATACCTTTGATCTGAGTGTGTGCACATGAGTGTGAGTGTTTGTTTGTGTGTGTGTGGGGGGGGGGAGGGGAGGGGGGTTGTCATTTTGTCATTGAGACTGAGTAATACCATTTATATATAATAGGAGAGGTCATTAACTCTTTCTACATAATTGATGTGATCGATGCATACAGAGTTTACATATATGATGAAAGTGTTTAATAAAGTAACTCAAATTATCCCTCCCCCCCCCCCCTCAAAAAAAAAAAATCATGACTCATAAATAACTGACCTGTCAAAGGGCTTGGAATCCACTTTGTTTTCGCAGGGTCAAATTTGCATGGATATTGGGAGGCCTCTGGGAAATCGAGCTTAAGCCCAAATGGATAAACTGGTACAGCGGTTCTTTTCCTTTTAATTCTGGAAGCTTGACGATAGCATTGTTACAAAACAATGCATGACGGATCATTCTTCATTTCTATTTACAGGTGTCAGGTTGTTCATTACAATATGATAAAAAAATTCATAGAGAATGTCATTATCTCCATTCATATATTAATGATATTGTGCTATGGGTATTTTCAATACACTATATTGGCTGTGTTTCTACTCTTTATTCTTGTAAAATTCATATCATACAAGAATGAAATGTTCATAAGGTAGCTTGGCAAAATGGAGTGGTAAGAAAAGACGCGTCCGGAACGCAAAAGGCGAAAGTGTTAGTAATAGTGGTGAATAAACATTAGTATTTTGACATATGTAATGACAGGTTTGATGATATTAAGCCTTATCAAGGCAGTAGAGATATTTTTACCCACTCTATGGCTTACTGATATGTTTTTACCTTAATCCAAATAGAATTATGATTTTCAACAATATGTATTTGGGATTCCAGATGCATCTTTTTGCGGCGCTACGTTTCCCTAAGCTACCTAAGAAGAATGGTAACGTCTATCAGACTCTAATACTGAAATGGGTTCAAATCTTATCCATTCAAAACTTGGCCTAATAACTGTTCAATCTACCACAAATTTATTAAATACAGAGACAAAAGAAGAAATGAAAGTTGAAAACATATTCTGTAAATTCATTCAAAATTTTTTTTCAAAGATATATCTCTGCTGGTACATGAATGAACAACAAAGAATATTTGTTCCTACACAATGAATAACTGTAGTATCAATGCCTGAACTTGCCATTATTATCTCCAAATATGTTGAATTTCCTGCCTATTATCTGCCAGATATCAAGGCAATTCAGTACAATGCAAGGTGACACATGGCTCTGAAAATATGCATGCATGAAGTGAATGGCGATGCATTTAGCTGTCTGCTGCTCATAAATGTTTAGATCCACCTCATAGAAGCGGCGTTTTATTTCAGACATTCACCTATCAATAATTGAACATTTCTACTGGCCGATGGATGGGGCTAAATTCAAGGGGCATTCCAAACAAGTCTATTGGTTCAGCGTGTGCATGAGCATGTAATATGATCGAATTCAGTTCTGTTTAAAAAAAATACCCTGCCACAGTGTGCTAATACCGAAAAAGAATTAATCTATTCTGGAATAGATTAATTCAAAATCCTACATGGCTTTCAAAGCTTTTACCAATGAAATGTGTGTAGTTCTTTGCATTTGCAATGTATATGATCTATCTGAATTTTTCAGGTATACCTACCTCCTTCAAAAGGAGAGAATAGAGAAGAAAGCGCTAATCAAATTGCAGTTTTAAAAAAACACAATAACACAAAACATTATACACAGAAAACTGCAAAAAATATACTCCATATTCAAAATAGAATGACAATGGCAAGAAACTATTGAATCCAATAACTCATTCTAAAGGACTACCAGGAGAATTTGAAAATGTTTTATTTGCAAAGATCATTGGAGACACAGATCTAAATGATAAAGTTCAGTTTATTACTGGCATTAAAAAGTGAATCTGTATAGTTCTACAGTCTCGTATTTCACACTGAATTGCTCTCTAACCACTGGAACTTACTTCTGTAAATGGAAAATAACAGCCAATTGTCAAAATTTTCTATAGTTATGATACAAAGCTCCCCCTCCCCCATACAAAAACGAGAACTTGCTCATATAAGAGATGAGAATACAATACAGAACATGGTAATTTTCTTTGAAGTTCATGTTTATTCCACAAAATACTGCATGTTTAAAAGATTTATATGAATGGAAATATGAAAATATTGATATTATAAATCCTCCATTCTTTTTCTACTTTTGGAACTTGCTTTCCCTTATCATGGGTTGAAAAGGAGAAGGGCCATCTATGAACTGATTATCAGAGCTGAAACATTTGACAGATATAAATCGACAATCAGAAACTTGAAATATTTTTGCCACGATCAAATCCTCATCAGATATATCAAGAGCTTAACCTGCCAGATTTGGGAAGCCCAGCCCCTGGCTACAGAACAAAGAGGAAAATAGGAATAGAGAATGGAGTAAAAAACAAAAATGATACCATCTCCATTTCTACTTCCCCGAGGAATAACTGTAATATGAAGAATGCTGATCGATGTATGATTTTCATATTTTCATAGTTTCTCCATCTTCATTTAACAGAGCTATAATTCCTTAGTTTTATTACCCCATGCTATTTTTTTCTTTCAAAAATGTCAATTGATGCATGTTTTATGTTGCATAATCGATATAAAGAAGAAAAGTAAAAAAAAACTTTTGATCGATGTATGATTTTCATATTTTCATAGTTTCTCCATCTTCATTTAACAGAGCTATAATTCCTTAGTTTTATTACCCCATGCTATTTTTTTCTTTCAAAAATGTCAATTGATGCATGTTTTATGTTGCATAATCGATATAAAGAAGAAAAGTAAAAAAAAACTTTTGATCGATGTATGATTTTCATATTTTCATAGTTTCTCCATCTTCATTTAACAGAGCTATAATTCCTTAGTTTTATTACCCCATGCTATTTTTTTCTTTCAAAAATGTCAATTGATGCATGTTTTATGTTGCATAATCGATATAAAGGAGAAAAGTAAAAAAAAACTTTTTTGTTGATATGATAATGATTTGGATATTTATACAAAATTACGTTTTTTGCTGCTTTGCAGATCATTGACGGCTGACCTGGAGCAAAGCAACAGAGATGGCAATGAAAAAACAGAATTAATTCTCTGAAGGATTCAGGATCCGTTACAGTTTCACCAATTATGAAAGAAATGGTTTGCAGTAAATTGCATGTGGATTTGAATTCATTACAGCCTTAATAGCAAGAATGAGGTGGTGACATTTTAGTGACCTAACAATGAACGTAATCTAGATGCATATTTCAAAACATATTGGAGAGAAGAAAGTGTTATTGAGGTTTTGGTGTAAAAATAAAACTGCCATGGATGTATAGATGTAGGACGGGTAAGCACTTTGGTAATGGTGTGATATATCACCTCTAAGGGAAACATATACATAATTTATAGCAATAGCTTTTTAAGATCAAGACAAAAAAAAAAGTTCTACATCTGAATAGAAATTTCATGACCATAAATTTAAAGGAAAATTGTGCTTGTTGGAGGGGAAATTGCATCTTCGATCCAAAAAGATATTAAATATTTTAATCCCTGAAAAATTATTGATTCTGAACAAAATATGGCCAATTCTGACAAATCAAGGACAAATAAAATGAAAATGTATGAATGCTTTTTCCATGCAACTGTCTAAACTGAAGTGGCCTACATGCAGGTGAAGTCTAAGTTTCTCAAGAAAAAGAAAGAACTTTAACTCTAAATTGATCAGGATAGAAGAATTCATTACATTACTTGAAATCGATGTGACATTTTATGCCCACCTCAATCCTGGCATGCATATTGCATCACTTATTACTCTACCTCCATCGCTCTTTCCAGCCTCCGAACAACAATATGCATTCTAATTTCTTGGTCGCAGGGGAGAGAACTTTGAGAAGTCCCTTGTAATTCTCCTTTGTCTTGGTGCTTTTTCTTCCCTCTACATTTCTCTCTTTCTCTTTCCTGCAAAATACTCAATGTCATTTCCTCCACCTCTTTCTCGATTACTCATTGGTGGAAGGTAAGTCCGGCCCAAGGCCGATGGATTTCTCTCAACGCTTAGGCCATGTCCAAGGCTGCTTAGTGAGGAAGGAAAGCTGGCTCAGGTCAGCCCTCGGTCAAGGGGATATGTGTCCACTTCAACATGTGTGACCACTTACTTACAATGGATACCTCTAGGAATGGACGACATCATCTTACCACTGGTAAAGCAAGCAATCAAATATGAAGGATTGTATGAATCAATCATTGCTGTTTTGTTTCCAGTTTTTGAATATATGTATCGATCAATGCTACAGCTAGAAATACAATACTGATAGATAACTTGTGAAGTGTTGACCCATCCTTGTAATAATTTGGGCAATTAATCAATGCATTAAACACAGTTGTCATTTTGCATTTACAAAGTGCTGATATAAAAACAAATCCTTAAAGGGAAAGTCCACCCTGATTACAAGTTTGTTTTAAAAGAAGCATAAAAATTAAAGAAACAGAACAGTGAAGGTTTGAGCAAAATACGATAAGAAATAAGAAAGTTATGAATTTTTGAAGTTGTAATCAATCAAACACAAATAGGCAACTCTGTGACGTATCTTGCAAGCTCCTCTCCCATTTGCCCTGTACCCCAAAAATCATTGATTTCCATTTTCTCTTAAGAAAATTTTCAATCATACATGCACCTTGGATATAATCATTGCTCATACAAAACATGTATGAAACAAATTTATTCCTTCATCATAAACTAAGAAAATAAAAATAATGGAATTTTCTGCACTAAGCAAATGGGAGAGGAGCTCACAATATACGTCACAGAGTTGGCAATTTGTGTTTGATTGATTACAACTTCAAATATTCATAACTTTCTTATTTCTTATCGGATTTTGCTCAAACTTTCATTAATCTGTTTCTCTCACTTGTCTTCATTTATTCAAATCAACTTAATACCAGGGTGGACTTTCCCTCTAAAACTTATGGCACCATACAAGTAGGCCTTCACTAAATTTTTAGCACAGCGTAACCTAGCCCCTCTTCATTACAGATCAAAATTTATTTTCTGAGAAAAACCATGAGTATAATAGCATGAAAGGCAATTCTTCACTTAAGTTAATGTATTCATTTTCCATAATAGTAAGAAAACAAAAAAAAACAAAAACAAACAAACAAACAAAATAAAAAACACACCAAAACAACACTTTCTAAAAAACACAAATAAGCAATTTTTTCTTCATGATAAAAAGTCAGCAAATTAAGATACTCAAAAATGTTCACATACTCTCAGATAATGGAAGAACTTCTACACCAGTACTCATTATCCACTAAAACACCGGCCAAGAACAAACACAGTCGAGCTAGATGAAATTGACGCTTTGATCTCACTGACGGAAAAATCACATCTCAAGATTTGGTAGCTCTTTTGTTACCAGCCAGATTACTATGGTAACCAGCTATTGTATATGCAAGCAATTAATGGCACACCTTCATTATGTGACTAGAAATCTGGAGAGACTTTGCATTGGTATATTGACCTTCAGGAAAAAAAGCAAACAAAAATTTAGCAACCATATTTTTTTCTTTAAAGAATGGACATGGCTCCTTTCAGGAAGCTGCTTTGTTTATCTTTTTCATCATTATTGTAGAAACCTTTTGTAGAAGTGAGAAACCTTCAAAAAGATGGGTATTTGTCATATTCTTCTCTCATTCATTGCACTGAATGATAATACTATTGTCAATAATTTTCTTGAAATATATATATATTTTTTTTCTCATCCAGATCATGTGATATGAAAGTCATTATAAAGTAACATATCTAAAGGGGGAGGCATAAGTTTTGACGGCCTACTGCTACAGATATTGACATAGCACATGATGCTTCTAGAAATATCAGGCATTTTATGGTAACTCTTATATTGAGTTATCTTTGTTTTGGTGATAAACTTCATTCTGTTATTTCATGCTGGTGCAATTTCTATTTTGGTGTAGCACCACTTGGCATTCAATTCACCTATTGATTTTTCAACACACAATACTGGAATGGGTTATTATAATAATAATAATAATAATACTTGGATTTATATAGCGAAATGATAGTGAAATGACAGTGAATGCATAAAAACAGTGTCCTTGCTACTTGTGAATAATTATAGATAAGGATAGAAACTTTTTGAAAACCTAGAAAGTGTACAATAAAAGACATAGAACAAGATTCTGAACAAAACGTTTTATCACATGACTTTGCAAAAATATATGAAAGCTATCTTCATCTGATGTGAAAAGAGTATCCAATAATAAAAAAATTAAATCTTAACCATGATCAAATTTATACTCTAAATAGGCTGAAAATATATAAAAGTGTAATGGTATGGGTTTGGAACTGATTTTAAAACCCTCCAGATTCAATTAGCACATAACATGAAAACCATGTTATTCACTTGGAAGTGGAATAATCCGTTAAGAGTGACGGACACTCAACAACTCAAAGAGGCAGATCGCATTTGGGCTGAATGTCATGGCTTGTAAAATACGACGCTACAATAGGGCAACTGCAAGAAGATGCAATAAGCTACCAGGCATAGCTTATTGCATTAGCAGAGTTCCCATATGTGATTTGACTTAGAACGGTGAGACGAACACGACATGAAGAATTGGGGCTTTACATCTCGTTTCTCAGTACAAATACCATGCCATGGTCAAAAGTGACATGTGCTGCTTCATTCTCAATTTATAAGCAGCTTTACCTCCTGATGCACTTTTGTTTCCTCTCCCTTATTTGCCTGCTGTCTCCCTCTTCATCAATACTTTAACCAATCCCCCAATCCGGCCACCAGCTCTCCTCCTGGACCCTGACAAAGAACATTCATCTATGTTTGACAATCTCATCCTGGCAGTTTGTCTTGTCATTATTGTGCTGTATGTACTTCATACTCTATCCCCCCCCCCCCCCCTTCTGCGCACACATACCCAACACCTTTGGATGTTTTTAACATTTAATATGGTGCCATACAAATGCTGTAAATCATTACCATCATTATCCATATGCACCCATATTTCTTACACAAGATATAAGCCTTCTAGTCTCTCCATGTCTCTGTAATAAATGTAGTTCTAATCCAGTCGTCCACCCGCATTCCAACATGCAATATTAATCAATGTCCTGACCTTTACTTGTACGTTCTCCTTCAGGTATTTTTCATGAATTTGACACCCAATTAGCTTCCTTGTCTGATGAGATGCTCTACATTCCTACATTTGCCTCTCCATTAAACCATCCCAATCCTCTTCCGAGTCGTTTACATGCCATCTTTCTTCCCAATGGATAAAGTATTTTTTTAAAATAAATTTTCAATAATTATTCAATTACTGAATAACATATACAAAGACTACAAATCTGTGTGAATACATATTGTTTCTATGATTTAAAAAAATGCATTAGTATTACTAAGAAAAAGAAATGGTAAGGGTAAAAATGTAATGAACAGGTTTTAATATAACATATTCTTTTTAAGTTAAAGAAAGAGAAATAGGTGAAGAAATTTGTTAGAAACTATGCTGGCAGAATGTGATATCTAGGTTCACGTACATGTATTATAATGGAAAATTTTAACCTCCCCCCCCCCCCCCCCATGTAGGATTTCCGTTTTGTTCTCTTAACTGATGAAGACAATCTCTTTTCATCTCTATCATGGCTATCTTTCCCTTCTTTCCCAACTGTCTAATCTGGTTTATCATTCAGACTTTACTCAGGATATTCACTTTTGCTCTTGCAGTCTTGTCTATATACTCCCCTTCCTCTCTCTCTCTCTCTCTCTCTCTCCACCCCTAGCTAGCCCGGGCTACCTTAGCTAGCCAAACGTTCTCCCTATCCCCCACTCATGTCACATCCTGTAAGCAGACCCTTCCTGTCAAATCCATGTTTTTCCCATTATCTCTTTACATGCAGGTTCACGTTCATGAGTCCGTAATGTGTGCAAGACGGCGCACTGTGTAATGCCCTACACAGCGGCAGACTCACGCCCAGGCATGCTCATGTATGCCGCTATGTTGTTCGGCTTCAAATCTAATCAACGCAAGTAGAGCGCAAGCATGCATCAGTCTCCCACAAACCACGTAAGTAGACCATGCACTTTCCCTAGCCCGAACCCATCCGCAACATAACAATCAAGCCCCCTCCGCATCCCCACCCCAGTGTGACAAAAAAAATGTAGGTTACGACCCTCTTTTTCTATTAACTTCCTGACTCGTGCTCGAAATGCGGTGATAAATTTTCAATATATTGTGCACGTCCCGCTACATGAAGCAATCCATGTAGAGTAGCAGCCAGAATTCATTTGAGCGACCAAATTTCCTCCCAAATATCTTCAAACCACATTAAATGGAGGCTCTGTCAGATTGTGACATGGGGGAGCTATCCTAAATTGGCTGCACGATGGCTTGTGGAAATGTCAGAGGCCAAGCCAAAACATGATAACAGCAATTTAACCATAATACACAACTCATGCACTGATCCAACATCATTTTCAGAAATATGCTGGCAAAGAGGGAGAAAAAAAATGTTCAAATAACATAATTTCACCTGGAATATTTCACAAATTCAAACTCGTGGATGTATAGATTTAGAAATCTTGCATGTTGTTGCCACAACTTAACAAATTATACACATAAGAATATATTATTTTGTCATGGAATCTAGTACAGCTGAATGAAAGATGTGACATTCATTCAAATAATACACAAATGTGATCCTACATTTCATTCATTTTTCAAAATTGGATCATACAAAGCCTTTCATATTGAGTATCTCATAAAGAATCATGTAGCTAATATTTTCTTCATCTTTAGTCACATGACCTTGGTACCAGTCAGCATCAAGGATGATGATAGCTCATGAGTTCAATGGAAATAAAATGCCAATATGATTCCCCTACAATTTTCTTTTTATTCAAGAAAGGGCATGAACTCAATGTCCTTGAGAGGTATAGATGGGGAGTCATTACATAGGATGTAAAACCACTGAATTCTTTCATCATCAAGAGCACATTTCACAGGAAGAGCGGATACGACTTGCCTGATTAGAAGTGTTAACAAGGTCTATCATCATACTTATTGTGTCCTCAATTTCTCAATATCACACATTAGAGGCGTTATTTTTTGAATAGCAATTCAATCCTTTTTCAGTATAAGTGTCTGCATGCATGTGGCACTCTAAAGCTGGTTGTTTGACACTTTTCCATAAAGAAAATTGATCTGTATAAGTGATTTTCATCAGCTAATCATTACTTGATCTATAAAGATATAGATAAAAAACAGAGAAGTGCAAAAAACACAGGTATAGGAACATAGTAAGTAGCATAAATGATAACACATGAAAAGAGACAGGAAGTGAGATGCATGAACGCATACAAGAGAACAGAAATAGAACATTGTCCGTCCTGTGAACTGTGACCTATCTTTATTTCTCCATCCCGAATGTACCCTAGAACTTTTGAAAACACTCTCCCATTAATCACCATCTCTCAAAACATCTTACCTCCCATCTTTAATCAACCTCTAATCCTCTTTCCTTCTGCATATCATTTTGTGACATCCTCCCACTCCCTATCTATCTCGTCTACATCATCTTGGTATCTCCTGCATGCACCCATCCACACCCTCATTCACACTCTCATCATTCCTTCTCTCCTCTTCATCCCAACACCTCCTCCTCCCTCTTCTCGCTTGTATCTGCATCATCCCCCCCCCCCCACTCGCATCACCTCCCTCTCCATCTCCTACCCTCCATCATCGCCATACCTCCTCCTCCTACATCCTAGTGATGCCTGCCCAACACGTTGAGAAACCCACCTGCCGGTGTCCATCAAAGATGCTTCAATTTCCATGCAAATGAGATCTGGTCTCCATGGTACTTGGTCGCCAGGGAGGCACCCCTTGCTAGCCGCCTCAATACATAGCCTCATCGTCAGACATCTTATCTCCATTTTTTTCCATAGGAAAAACAAAGCTGGTGTTGTTTGTAAGAACATTCTAAAAATACTCATCATTACCAGGGGCATTGATGATGATACAAAGTCAGATTATTACTAAACAAAGATATTGAAGCCTTCATTAGGCATTGTTCTTCTTCTTGAAGTCATGGGGAAAGAAGCAAACTACTGTAAAACATGAAAAGAAAAGGTAAACATGTCTGTACCCAAGGCTATCATTCATTAAGTTAGGCTATGCTGCAGGCAGGGTTGCCAACTTGCTACTTGTTATTGTGATCTCAGTAATTTCTGGAAGTATTTATTCAGTTTGATTGTAGTCGACTGCTATTTCAGTCTTTTTAATGTCTTATTAAATCTCAATAAATTTGTAAAAGCTCAACAGACATTTTAGAGTACTTCTCTGATCTCTCTCTCTCTCTCTTCTCTCAGTACATCTATTTTTTTTCCTTTTCTTTAGATTGTCAAGCATGTACTTTCATTTTAATTATCATTTATGCCATATCTATTAATTGGAGAAATGTTGAAATTCAATATATGCTATCCTATTTCAAGACATCTACGATAATGAAATTAGGATTCCATTTTTCGATATCTCACTACCTTAACTTGTTGGGAATGAAACATGAGAATTCTTTGTTGAAAATTTATCAGTTACCGTTGATTTTCACTAACATGTTTGCTCATGTAGCTCTTATGTGGAAAACTCTAATTACTCTTTATTACAATTCATAATTTTCGCTTTCATTGTGCTGCTAAAATGTTCTCCTGTATTCATTTCTTCTCTCTCTCTTTTCTGTCTGTCTGTTTGTCTTTCTCTCCTTTCTCTATCTCCATTTCTTCTCTTATTTTCTCTATACCATAATGTTACTCATTGTAGAATATATCTAAATTAGCAAATATCTCTACGCAGAAGTAATATTTTGAAGCTGATATTTTGCACATAGTACACATCAGGGAACCCAAAACATTCAGATGAAAATATATATTTGTGATTGTTCCCTTTTAATAATGACCTCATTAGAGCTATTCCTTCCCATGTACACAGGCATCTTCCCCCTGGTCAGATGTATTTGGTGACCATGCTTCTCTTGATTGATGGTGTACTAGCCTGAAACCACGATGATCATGCAGTGTACGGAATATGTACAGACCAGGTCACATAAGTACCCTAAGATGTGTTTACTCGTCACACAGGTAATTTATCTTTACTGCTCACCGTGCATTATGGCCAAGGGCCTACCCGAAGATGTGCCAATCACGTCCCATTCCCCCCATTCTTTCTCTCTCACACACAAGTACAACACTTTCCCCTACACATCAAGGTTCGTACATGTACACGTACACCATACCCCTAAACCTGAAGATTTCGCTATCCCATCACTCGTCTGCCAATGTTCTTAGCCGGTGCATCTTTAATTAGTATCTGCGAGCCATTTGTGCGTGCTCCAACATGAAACGAGGTAATGGTAGATGCACCATAGCACTAGGCTCCTATCAATTAAGAGAACATCTTACGTCCCCCATACTAATGTTTCATCAATTTGAGCTAAATATTGTCTTCGAGCACAAATTTAGTTGGAGATATCTTTGTTATATGAGGATTCCAATGACATGACTGGCATAGTAAGATTTGACAAATTTTTCACTTGATTACATTGTGTAATCTAGAAAACAAACATATCCAATCACTAATCAGCATGCACTGATGGAGAATGAAATGCAGTGTATAGACCAAATGATAATAATTATGAACTCCATAGGCCTATTAAAATCTATTAACATTCTTTAAAGTAATTATGTTAACAGATGATTAATTAATGCTTTACAATTTCTTGTTGCATGCAGAAACGATATTCCCAATAGCAATTCTCAGCAAACTGTGACTAATAATTTGTTGGGTTTTCTCACATAAATCACAAATGCTTTTGTAAATCTAAATCACATAGAAGGCCTATATATCTGTAAGCCAAATAATTTAATAAATGCCACAGAATGATCTACAATCTATCTGGAATATTAGCACAATACTAATGGAATATGTTTCTATTACAGTTTATAAAGAATTTTTTAACACAGAAAGTGAATTTTCACCAAATATAACACAGCAACTCATCTTACAGCCTTCAGTGGTAGGGTCACTCAGGGTATATTTTCGCTTTATTATGTTACCAAATGTATTGTAGTGCTTCAGAGTCAAGTTTATAGCGTAACTGTAAACAGGGTCATAGGTCACATGACTATTTAGCCTCTGCCTTCAGTGCTGCATATCTTTCATTTCCCTTTTTTATCTCTAGAAATCTGTGTTTTCCTTCTATGGCTTACCCCCCCCCCCCCCCACCTCCTCGCCTGCTTTCTTGCCGTACTTATTTCTGAAAGGTTTGCGAAATGGCCAGTCTGTCTTTGCCTCTCCGAAATCAATAATTGAAATATGGAGGGTCCCTCGAGAGAGTGCTGGTAACAGCGGAGGGACTTGATAGGATGTTAAAAATTGTATGATCTTTCATGTCAACAAGATTCAACTATTCTTCTCTCTCCTTTCTGTGTGCAAACTTCCCTTGTGTTTGGGCATTTATTCTTACTTTATGAAGGGAACCTGTTTGCATAAGACAAGCAAGTCAGTTAAGGGTGTTGGAAAAAGGGGGAGGGATTTTGGAGTGATATTAGGAAAGGCATGGTGTAGTGATGAATAGATTTTGGCCAAGGGATGAATGAATGGCAGTGAAAGTGGTTGAAAAAAAAGTGAAATGTAGGTGGAGAAATAGAAAGATGGATGGGCAGAGCCTTAAGACTAATCAGGATGACCCCCCTCCAAAAAAAAAAAAAAAAGAGAGAGAGAAAGAGAGAGAGAGGAAATATTTTAAACAAAGACAGAACAAAAGGAGGAAGGGTTTAAAGTATTTTAAAAAGTTGAAGTATTGCAATTTGCAGAATTTATGAAGAAAAAAGATATTTGGAAAATTTTGTGAGAGAGTGGAAGCGAGAGAGAGAGAGATCTGCCCAATGAATATAAATATTAAAAGGTGAAAAGGGAATATGTTTTTAAAAAAAGAGAAAGGACAGAGGGAGGAAGAAAAGAAAGAAGAGATATATTATAACTACAAAAGAGACAGAGAAACAGAAAATAATGAAGGGACCCAGCAAAGAAAAGGAAATCTGGAATAAATAAAGAGAGATAGAGAGGGAGGGGAAGAGAGAGAATATAAAAATACATACCTCATTACAATTTAAAGGAGACAAATAAAACTTGCAATAAAACAAATAGTTATGAAACAGACTGTAAGAGAAAGAGAAAAAAAACAGGTAAAAATTGGTAGAATACTTTCAATAAAAGGCAGGAATACTGAGGGAGCAAGAAGGGAAATACTGGGAGAGAGAGGGCTGACAAAAAGTGCAGGAGAATCAACAACAATCTAAAAAATTGTTTACATGAATTTTGAATGGAAACCTCTTGGGATTGGCTAGCAAATATGCAAATGTCTGTAGCACAGAAACTTAAATAGTGGAGTTTTATTGGGCTGAGCTATGGCCTAGACTCCCAAGTTGTCAACTGGCCCAATGTTGCTGGGTATTAGGTTCACCATTGTACATATATATTATGTGGAAATCATGTAATATGAAGGGACTTGACTCTGTTTGCAGACTACACCTGTCACACCACCTTGCACTGCTTTAATTTTTTTGAGAATGTAATGAGTTACATTACATATTTCTGAATTTGGAGAGAAAAGTTAACCCCCCCCAAAAAAAAGATATATATATATTTTTAAAAAAAAATTTAAATAATAAATAACATGGAACAAATATTTCTGATTTGATGAAAAATTTCGAGCATTCCGAGCTGTTTTATCCATTAAGTTTTTATCAAAATGACAACAATTGAAGTATAAAATGTATGTTAAGTTGATAGAAACAAACCATTAAACAAATCTGGGGGCTGAGAGACAGCTGTATGAATGTGAATATTGCCTTAATAACTGCAAATCAAATCTTAATTGAATATAGAAAGACAAACACACAAACATGACAGATAGATTAACAACAAGAAAATTCAGGGAGAGAGAAACTCTAGCCGAGTGATCAACCATTGGATCTATCCTCATGCGTGCATAACAAGTGCCCAGAATAGGCAACATTTAAAGCTGTGCCCTTACTAGGATTTCGGATGGCATCGTCTATGGTTACAACTGCAGAGGGTTCAAGAACTCATGCTGACATTTTACATGGCTTGTTTTCCGTCCCGCTTTCTTCCCCGAGCTTCGAACTCTCTTCCTTTGCTCCATCTTCTTCCTACTTTGCTTATGCTTCATTCTTTCTCCCTTTCTTTCACCATGCACATCCCCTCATGTAAATTTATTTTTGTCTTTCTTAGAAGAAAGAGATAAGAAGATTGGGACATGGAGGGGGGGGGGGCATCGTGAAGCGTGTTGTACTATGAACTACGGAAGAATATTGGCCAGTAGGGACAGTACAGAGCCTTTGGTTAATGCAATACAACGGAAGAGGGCCTCATAGAACACATCCTGAACAATCTGTCATCAAACGTCTCGGCTCTCTTGTTTACCCTCTCAGATTAAGTTCTCTTTTTCATTCTATCCCCATCTTCATCCTACATACTTTTTTTCCTTCCTCATCCTTAGCATCATTTTCTCCTTTATTATTCATACTCAATATTCATATCTTCTTCATTTCAATTAGTTTAAAAAAACTAAAAAACCATCAGAAGTACATGTCACCCTAAATTTATCCTAAGTATTTCTCACTCTTTCCCTCAGATTTCCCGAATAGGAAACAAATTTCACAATTAAAGCACATCTGGGAATCTGACATCAGGTGCATAACAATAGATTTAATGATAACAATTATTCAGTTTGTTCTCTTAGTAATTGTTATGTGAGAAAACATATGTCCCTATATATTCTGCTCTTTGTAACCTCGATTGCTTATTAGCCTGATTACTAGATACATTGCTGCACCATGTATGCTCTGTTTCATAAACATGAAAATGTCTTGGGGGCTAGTCATATTATAGGATGACAATATATATGAAAATGAATTATTGTGACACAACAGTATTGCTGCAATCATCATTGCAACTGATGTAGAATGTTTAAAATAACAGTATTCACTTCTGATTAATTTCATTTTACACAATGTTTTTATACAAATTCTTAATGTTGATGGCAGGCCTACTTCTTTTGTCACACTAAAGTATATTCTCACAACAAAAATGTACCATCACACATAAAGGGTGACCTATAACCAATTCATTGGTGAATGCTGACTCATAAGTTGTCTGATTTCATATCATGCATAGAATATTCCTATAATAACATGATGACCAATTGAAGCCTATTTAATGGGCTGACATGTACAGATGGTATACACGGGCATGAGCATGCATATTATAGCATATAATAGTGAGACAGGATAGGAGAGAAATAGAGAGGTAGATAGATAGATAGATAGAGAGAGAGAGAGAGATATTAGAGAGGGAGAGGGGAGGGGAGAATAGGAGGGGAGGGGAAGGGGAGGGGAAAGGGAGGGGAAGGGGAGGGGAAGGGAGGGGAAGGGGAGGGGAAAGGGGAGGGGAAGGGAGGGGAAAGGGGAGGGGAAAGGGGAGGGGAAAGGGGAGGGGAGGGGAAAGGGAGGGGAAGGGGAGGGGAAGGGGAGGGGAGGGGAGGGGAAAGGGGAGGGGAAGGGGAGGGGAAAGGGAGGGGAAGGGGAGGGGAAAGGGAGGGGAAGGGGAGGGGAGGGGAAAGGGAGGGGAAGGGGAAGGGGAGGGGAAGGCCGGGATGGAGATGGAGAAAGGTCAAAGCCATCTAATGAGAAAAGAAAAGATGGATACAGATTTAGCCTTTAGTTCAAGATGGAGGGAGCTCATAAATGTAGCTGTAAAGCACAGATTCAGAAGGGCAGACAGACACATCCCATGGTGATAAGGGACCCTCCGACCCTGGCCAGATTTCTAAGAAGATGTGCACCAGTGGAGCTCACCCAGAACCCAGTTTTTGTTTAAACCTGTTCTGAGATGATATAGGCTGAACCCCAATGGAGCACTAGGGGTATTGCACATCTACATGTATCATGTTTGGTAGAAGATGAGGGTTAAGAGGAACACTGCCTGAATAATAAAAAGACTCTCCATAGTCAATGAATTCAGAGTATTGTTGAATATAATTGTTTTTCTCTTGTTATTCATTCAGGAGTAACAAAAGAATGCACAATTAATCAAATAATCTAGTGTTACCTTTGAATAAAAGAATGAGTGATCAGGTTTGTGGACCTGATTCAAGACCTTCATTACTTAAAAATAGGCCTATCAGAGCTTACAACATCTACAATATAATATTACGAAAAACCTGATACACATTTGCACTGGTATTGTGCACAACCACAAAATCCTGACTTGCACTTTTCAAATTAAGACAAATGAGGCTGGATGAATTCACAGAAATGAGAACGAAGGAGATAAAATGCTGTTTGGCAACATTTCTTGGAGGCAACATTAATCATTACAAAGTGCAAATGCAGCTAGCACACTCCACTGGAAATGGCGCGATGGGGCAACATTCTCAGTACACTGGATACACATGGGACTGCCAACTGTTTGAGCACACTACAATCTGAAAGCGCTGCATTACACCACAATCTTCGTGGATTTTTTCCATTCCCCGGAGCCTCGGCTGTGAGATTTTACATCTGCAAACATGAATTTGCACCTCAAACACAAGACCCTGCATACAACGCCGCATACAGACATTGCACTCTCTTGCACAAATTGCACACACGATCAACCATTCTCTTTCTCTCTCCACACTTTTTTTTTGTCTGAAACTAAATAATTGCACACTGATCAGCAACTCCCTCTTCATCCAATCCTTACTTATTTTCTATGAGTATTTAAAAAAAGAATGAAAGAATGGCGAAAGGTCTGAGGTTTGCAGTAAATCAACGGTGGGATTCTAAGCATCTAGGAGGCCTCCACATCGCGTGCTTGCTCCCTGAAACAGTATCCTTCGCTCTCTGCTCAGAAGAATGGTGCTCGCATTGGGTTACATGTTGTTTGAGCTCTCTGCGCACATCTATTCTTTCATCACCAAAACGTTTGGGCAACTTGAACTTGGGGGAAAAAGGCAAGGATTGGTGGAGATGGAGAGAGAGAGAGAGAGAGAGAGAAAGAGAGGGAGGGAGAGGGAGAGCAAGAGAAAGAACAAGAGAGAGAAAAGGGAGAGAGTTAGATAGAAAAAGAGAGAGAGAGAGAGTTAGAGAGATAGAAAGGAAAGGGAGTAGGGAAATGGAAAGTAAGCACTGAGACTGAAATGAGAGGAAAGAAATAGAGGAGATTATAAATAGACAGTAAAGGCTGGAAACTGCGTGTCAGATGAAGTGTGTAGTTGGAAAAGAACTCTTAGGGAAAATCTTGACAGTAAATAATACATTCAGGGAGAGAGAAGTTATGGAAGAACAATTATAGCTGCAATACAAAATACATTATGCTATTTATTGTTGAATGAGAGAAAGTGAAGTTGAAGGTCTCTAATGGAAGGTTTTATCACTCAAACATTTAAACATTTAACTGGCTGACAAAATATTCATCATATTTATATACATAAGGAGACCAAACACCCAAACTTCTTACCAGCAGTATTACAATACAAGACAGAAAACAGAGACAGACATAAGTATTATGGAAAGGTATTTTTAACAGGATTATTTAATGGTAGGGATGTACTATACACCAATATTCTGAAAGGCAGATCATCATTAATATAGCAAAGAAGAAGACTATATATGGCAGATCAGAGATAACAAAACAAATGTAAAGCCAAGTTCAAATGGGCTTAGAATATCCCGCATTACCTCAATGTTGCATGTATGATCTAGATATGTTCACGAGTATTGCTGATATGAACAAGTACCGGTGGTTCTTGTGGTATTTTGCGTCCTCATTTTGGACACCTATTTGAGGCTACTTTGCAGTCAGCTACCGCAATATCACTCTAGGAATGCAATATGAATGGTGTCTGAAAAAAGCCACAACATATGCCATCTACATTACAGTGGAAACCATCTATAGAATCCAATGTTAGTGAATGAGCTATCACAATGTTGCAGATGTACAGCACATTCTAGCGAATTCGGTGCAGATATTTTGCATATAATTCGTGCTTTAAGTGCGTTTGGAGATATGAAAATAGAAAGACAAAGAGAAAAAAAAATTATATGAATAGAAATCTAGAAAAATAGAAAGCGAAAAAAAGATGAGCTCTACTGCAAAAGAAAAAGATGGAGAGAGAAAGAGAAAGGGAGGGAGAGAGGAAGAAAGGGACGGACAGGGAAAGAAAGCAACCAATATACGCATATTCAAGAGAGACAGAGACAAAGACAGAATGACAGAAGCAGAACAACTGTCATTTACAAAATTATTGTTGCCATTTGCTGAAGGATCAATGGGGTTGAACTGTCACGCTATATAGATCCGTTTGTACATTTCTATTTTTCCCCTCCCCTGTCTCTCTCTCTCTGTTTCTGGTTCTGTTGATAGGTAGTAAGCACTGCTATACTGTGATAGTGACATGAAAGCACCCATGCCCTAAATCTGCTCCCTGACGGATGACACAGTTTTTTTCATGCACTGTTTATTAGATATTCTTCACGCATCACATGATATGTATGCGATGCGTTCTGTCCCTTTTTCCTCCTTCCTCCCTTTTCATTCTGTAAATGACATCTTTCACCTAGCCTTTGACGTCACAGTGTTTTTCTTTTCAGTTTGTCTCAGGGAGTAGCCAAAGAAGAAAGGATGAAAAGCAAAATATTATCATAGGGGTAATAATAATAGATTGTATTTGGACAGTGTGTGGCACTTTTCATTCTAATGGAATGGAAAAGATGACAGACAATTTGTGCAGATGGATGACACAAAGTAGAGTAATGTGCATTTATAATAAGAAAAATGTTTTAAATGATGCAGTTACATAGGCAATGGACCAATCACAAAAGATGGGAAACAGAATAAGTATAAATGAATTAATATCAAATATGGCCTCACATGAAAAGTAAAGAATCAACAAATCACTAAGAAAAAAGCTCTTTGGCCATAGTCTTTCCAAGTACATCAGCAGCAAGAGATAAAAGAGCAGAGTGATCTAAAGTAGATCTTAACAAAGCAGGAATGTCATTTCTCTACTAATTGATAGAACCCTTTAAATCATAGATTGTGACAAGGTCAGTGCATTGATCTCTTTGTATTCACAATGCTTTGACAATTTTTAGGAAAAATCAATAGACACGCAATCATATCAATGAAATGTACGTCTGTAATGGTCCTAGAAAATGTATTTCACATATGCAGTAAAATGGCTTGCAGGTTATTTTCTTATTAATAAATCAAGAAAACACTCATTGAAAATCACACTATCTTTCAAAAACAAAAATGATTTCAACACGAAACATGACAGGATTTCCTATTTGTGAATTATCAAGCTGGATGAGTCCAACAGATTAAAATTGATTTCAAAATTCCTTCAGCAATAAACATTAATCAAGTATACACCTGCAATCTTACGCTATAATCAATCACTTTATACGGAAGTCCAAAACAACGTTATAGTGTGAATCAGCCCCGAGACTTCAAATAAAATTCAAAGGCATATTGGGCTTATCACATGGAGATGATGTTCCTCATTAGGTGTTCAAGTTTATGCACTCTCACCATGTAACCACATTACATTTATAAGAAATTTTCCATAGGGACTACAACATTACTGTGAAATAAACACCAACCATTGTCTGTATGAATTTATAATTACAAGAAAAATGTATCAATTCTTAGAAATCTTGTGAAGCATATAAAAGACCTTTACATGCCTATATCTTGCTTAAACATCACATCAATGTACACTCACTCTATGTAGCCACATTACATTTATAACAATTTTCCATAGGAACTGCAATATCAATGTGAAATAAACATCAACCAATGTCCAAATGAATTCAGAATTACATGAAAAATATATAAATTCTTAGAAATCTAGTGAAGCATATAAATGACCTACACATGTCTATATCTTGCTCAAACATCACAATAATGTACAAATATTGTCATCATTTAGTGATATTTAGAAAGTATTATGGCTTCATGATGCAGAATGGACTAAATTACATGAATATTATCCCTTCCTTGTACCTAGCACTGAGCAGAATCTTGCACTGTATTTGGAATTTAAACAGCCCATGCACACAGGTTCAATAATCAAATCCTTTCATTATTGTCACATTCTTTAAAAAAAAAATTTCAAAAGGAAAATGCAAGTATTCATTCAAAGTAAATAAAACAAAATTGCTTGATACACTGTGTAAATTTAATGTGGGTTATTTTCTTGCCAATTTCCAATTTTCGCAAGCGCTCCAAAAATAACGAAGCGAGCCACAGGATGCTTGTTACTCCGACCCAAAAATGTCATAAGCGATCACACATGAATTGCCAACATATTGAACATTATCCCCTCAAGCAAATGGGAAAATTCTGGGGATGTTAAAGCAAGGGGATTTCCAAGCTGGATCTCCTCTGACAACTCCAGTCTTCACTGATAAACTGGCCTTACGTGAAAGGGATATTTACATACCACCTCCAACTGCGAGTGTCAAGTTGTGATGAGGAAATTTCTGGTGTAATGTGAACAGTATCCCCCTGTTTTCCCCCCATCTTAGATATTTCCGTTAAAAAAAAAAAAAAAAAGAGGGCAGAGATGCTTAAGGTCTGAGTTTTCTACATCGGCCATTCAAGTCCTCACTCTCAGCCCTCTCAATTATTCACAGAGGGGAGGGGTGGTCATTAATTGATGGATTGAGTGAAATGGATGAAGAGGAAAGAGAGTAAGGAAGAAGAAGAGGGAAGAAGAAGAGGAAGAAGAGGAATAAAGAGAGAGATATAGAGGGAGAGAGAGGATGGAAAAGTGAGGAGAGAGAGAGAGAGAGAGAAAGTGAGAGAGGGGAGGGAAAGGGGGAGAGAGGGGAGGGAAAGGGGGAGACAGAGAGGAAGGGAGAGGGGGGACAGAGAGGAAGAGAGAGAGGGGGAAGAGGAAGAGAGGGAAAAGAGAGAGAGGAAAAGAGCAGGAGAGCAATGAAGAGAGAGGAATGAAGAGAGAGGAATGAAGAGTGATAATCTGCTTTGGGATGATTCATTATGTTTTCATCAGTAAGCTGTTGCATGGCTATCCATCACCCTTATGAAAGGTATAGCTTGAAGACATAGCTAGGATCATGTGGAAGTGTGGATGGATTTTTATTTTCCATGAGGGTAAGGGCAATGTCCTCCTAATTACTGTCACTTCTTCAACCCTCGCTACCCTGTTAATCTCTCATTATGCAAATCTATTCCATTTCTCTTTTGCTTTCATCTGATCTTATTTTCTTTTTCCACATTAACTATACACTTTTTTTTATCTCTCACAACACAAAGGCAAGTCACACACCTTGCACCCAAACAAAACATATAATCATTTCTTTCAATTTTAACTTGTTTTCTCATATGTAAAAAAACATATTCACATATGTTGACATTATGTGAGATGTTTTTTTTGTTGTTGTAAGTTTATAGAAAAGCAAAATTATAAAGGGAAATGTTTACACGCAGCAAGAAAAAATAAACAACCAAATCCTGGAAATGACAGATTTCTGTATAACTACATTAACAAAGCTGACCTTCTCATGCATGGATAAGATGATTACAGTTGTATTAATTTACCATAAAATATAGATAAAAAGACAAGAAATTAAGCATATAGTAAAAAATGTCCACTTTGTGGAGACAGTTGACATTAGTTTATTGTAGAAAATTGAATTCACAATATTATGAGAAATGCAATTTGTTTAGAAAGAAATATGTTCACCAACGTGACTTCTGTCTCCTGGCTAAATAGGCACTTGACGCAGTTTGCATGACAGTAGAGCATTCATTTTTTTTTCCTGAAGCATGTTCGTGCAAAACAAGAGAAAGATGGGACAAATATATGCAAATGAAGCAGATTTGCGTATAAATTTGTAAATCTGAGACAACGTCTGGCAGGCCTGGCTGCCGAGATGGGAATATCAGGTTGTGCGTTCAAGTCAATGACCTGGTAAAGCGGCAGGTTACGTGTCTAGGGTTTTCATCTCTTCGCTTTTCTTCGCTTGTTCGTCATCCTTGTCCGCGTCTTCTAACGCTCTCCTTCAAGACGACATCGCATCTAGGTAACCCATCACCGCCGGGAGGACTGCCCCATATTCTCTTCTCTTGATCAACAGCCATCTTCACAGGTTCAACGACTTCTCGTTCACATAAAAAACGAGCATCGTGCGATTACGTTGCCACTCCCAGCGCGACACACTATCCTGGTCGATATGGTAAATACGCCGCTTTTTCCCTCTCTGTTTCAAAGGGCGAGCCAGCCAGGCCGGCGCCGGGGCAGAGGGCTATTTTGGAGGCGCGGAAAGTGACACACAGCCGCTGCCCTAGGTGCGATCACACAATGCTAGCCTGCGCACCTCCGTCACCTGTTTAGCGAGGGGGGTAACTAATCCACACCCCATGCTCATGGGGCTCTGTTCACCAGCTCCCTTCTGCCCCCAAACTCCTTCTCCTCCCCCACACAACAACATCCCTCACTGTACCCACCGATAAACTGGGTCTACGCCGATGCCCTTATTTGATTTGGCATTCATGAAGGCGCGTCACAAATGGACTCTAGCCACGGGCATGTAGTGGTCATTAATTACCACCGAGTGCCAGGGTGTCTCCATGCAATTTCAAAGACCACTGGTGAAATCCTAGCCTTCTTTATCACACTTTTGTGTCCGTTGGCTCCACTTCTCTGTCCGCCCCTCTTCAACAAAACAAGATCCAGTGACAGAATTACTGTTTCTATCATGTTTTGGCACATGACCTAAAACTTACATAAGTCTTCATCCCTGACACTCCAGCGTGATCCCAGCTTCAAGATTTCAACTCGTCAAGATCCAAGATATTGCCTCTCTGGCAAGTGTCTTCTTGCCTGGCAAGGCTGGCACAATTTCATTATTCCATTCCTTCCTGCCCCTCTTGGCTACCTCATAACTCTTCTTTCTTCCCATGAGCCGGCCAAGTGCATGTTCTCCGGTTGCTTTTGGCCATAGCTGTGGCGGCTTTTTAAATGTCAAGCGCATGACGAATTTGCATAGGACAGGTTCATTTACAGTAGCACATTAACATATCTACAACTGTAGCACACTTGACGATATAAGAACTAAAACTGTATATTATTTATGAGCATATGGTGCTTGAATGTCATGTTGAAGCTTTAAGATAGTTATTGAAATCAGACAAATTATCATTACTTTTGGAATAAGAAGGATCTCAGAGAAGGATCAAGAATTTTGATAGAGGAGGGATGCTAGGAGTCTTAATCTTTTGAAACACATGATGTTTTCATTCTTTAGGAGTTAGCAAAATACAGCTTAAAAGTGGGCATCTTCTAAAAGGCATGCTTTATATTTGCACACATTCTGAATATAAAATATAATTGATCACAACAGATGGAAATAACAAATATGATACTCAAAATTCAAGAAGCAAGAAACAAAGCATTATGAAAATAAGCACATCTTTCTTGGCCTTTTTTTTAAGTGGGGGGGGGGGGGGGGGTAGGCTATGTATTCCATGGTATGTTTAACTGAGTTGCATTTCTTTATACCAGATCATGATATTATCTGCTGAGTACCAGAAAGACATCAACTCATATTTTAGACAGGTTTAACACCCTTCTGGCTCTCGCAATCAGCAGAGTAGGAAGTATGAACAATCACGGGGTATTTGCAGTCAGGGTCGGGGTGCATCTATGCGCCGAGGGACACCATTTCGAGAAGTCAAATACCAGGCCAGCACATTCATGATGCAATCAATTTCATCTGCGATGGAATCGATCTATAACTTAAGGCATTAGCAAACAAAAATTAAGCCCCTGCATCCTAGAGCAACTGTTCACACACGAAAATCTTACCATCTTCATTCCATATTTGTTCCCCTTACATATCCTATGTCCTGCACATGCCCAGTTTATAGTCTACATGAATGTTCACAGTATAATTGTATTGATGAAAGAGGTGCCAGCTTTTTAGGTTATTGTGAGACCCGATGGGTATTTACACTCCTTCCGTGCCATGGGGGCAAATCCCGCCCATGAATCTTGCAGTTGAACAATGTGTGGTGAGTAAAAACAGAAACAGGTACATAAAATGTAGTAGTTTATTCCAACAGAAGATTCAAAGCTCATTTATGTTGTTCAAAAACTTTTTGATATAGAAGGGGTTAAGCTTCAAGCAAGAAGAGGGAATGCCTAAGATGTAAAGATAACAGAAGACATCAAGATGGAGAGACAGGCAGAAAAACAGCAACAGATGAACAGGCAAGATGAGCAGGCATACAGATGGATGGATGAGATTAGCTCTAGTAGAGGTACAGAAATAACTCACTGTATTGATCTGAACCAAGTACTGGTGATCATTAAAGGCCAAGTCCACACTAATATCAAGTTGATTTGAATAAATAGAGTAAAATTAAACAAGCATAACAGTGAAAATTTCACTGAAATCGGATGTAAAATAAGAAAGTTACGGCATTTTGAAGTTTTGCATTATTTCATGAAACAGTGATATGCATAACATGGGCGGTATGCAAATGAGTGAACCGATGATGTCAAAACACTCACTGTTCCTTATGTATTTTATATATGAAACATCATATATTTCAATTTTTTGCTTCAATAATGTAAAACATGGTTTGACTCCTTATGGAACATGTAAAATCATCATTATTGTAACTTATTTTGATACAAGGGAGAAATTCTTTATTATCATATCTATAAAAATTGAAATATTTGAAATTTCATATAGTAAAATACATAAGGAAAAGTGAGTGTGTGAAATTATCGGTTCACTCATTTGCATACCGCCCACGTTATGCATATCACTGTTTCATGAAATAATGCAAAACTTCAAAATGCCATAACTTTCTTATTTTACATCCGATTTCAGTGAAATTTTCAGTGTTATGCTTGTTCAATTTTTCTTTATTTATTCAAATCAACTTGATATTAGTATGGACTTGGCCTTTAATGCATGGAGAACATTTCTTTTAAAATGCCAGTCTTAAAGTTAATAATTTAAATAATATATAAAAAATGAAATTAATTCTGTTCATAGAATCACCAACATGAAAATGAATATGAAACTACTGTGCTTTGGAAAGGTATTTACACAAGTACGAACGTGAATCAAAGTCAGTATATTCATTCATTTAGGAAAATACATTTTGGTACGTAGAATGATGACGAAAAGAACTGATATTTGAGAAAGAGAGAGAGAAAGAGAGAGACAGAAAAAGAGAGAGATGGAAATTTTCTGATACAATTGAATCAATAATGCTATTCACACAGCAGGAATGGCAGTAAATAGCCTCTGGTGGCATCATTGTTGGAGAAAGGGGGGCCTGGGTTAACCGCTTTTGTGGGGTAACCTATTTAAACTTGACTGTAGCTTTGGAGAAGTGCACGCACCAGCTATTCTCAGCGCATACATCCCCCAAACTTTCCTTTCAAATCAAACCGATAAATCATTTGGATTCACATTGGGTGACAGGTCCAAACAACTACCATTTGCATGCTGGACTGCCTGTCTTAAGGCTCTTGTGTGTTAGAAGGTGCGAGGTTTGCTTAAAGGATTAATATTTTATTCGAACAACTTCCAGAGTGGTTTCCTTCATCTCTGGCTTATTAAAAGCAACCTTTCCACCAGTTTTCATATTTTCAACTTCCTATTTGATTGAGGCTTTCCAATCAATTTTGTGTTTGCCTACATAGGCAAGTCAAAGGAAACAATCTTCAAAAGTAAACTATTTGATATGTGTAACTGATGTCAAATTAAAAAAAATGCCACTATAAAAATTTCAAATGGGGGATATCATACTGTCAAAATTAGGCAAATTATTTAGAATTTTTCATAGACCGTTATATCCCCAGCAAATTACAATAACAAAATGCTTATTTAAACTATTAAGAAAAAAATATAGGTTTACAGTTTGATTGTCAGGTTAATAACTATTCACAACAAAGTAAAATTAATCATTGCCTATTCTGGGTTAAAAACCTGACATTTGAAACTTGTTATGTCTTGAAATTCCACCCTTAGCCTCTGGTAATGAACAAGAAAGTCTTGACACCAAAGTTAAGCATCTCAAAGCAAATTGTCAGGTCTGATGCAATTTGCCTTAAAAACTAGGATTCACCTTTAACGCATATAAGCTAATCTGTCACTCTTGCCCTATTTATTTCTCCGGCTATTCTTGTTTGCTCCTTTTCTTCTACACAATCTCTCTCTCTCTCTCTCTCTCTCTCTCTCTCTCTCTCTCTCCCCCTCTCCCTCTCTCTCCCTCCTTCTTCTTCCCTAACTATTTCTATTTCTATTTCTCTTTTGTGATTGAGTTTGAGAATAAATTGCCGAGCCGATGCCGCACAAAGTAACGTGTCAAGTGGGTGTGGAAGGGACAATAGAGAAATGTGGTTACATTCTGATGGAGTTTGGGCCACCCGACTCAAAAGGCTGGGGTTAAAAATGTCAAGCACTTTCAGCATGCCTTCTTCACACATTGGCCCAATACTGTCAGAGATAAACACGCTGATTTATGGTCACAGATCCAAATGATACACATGTAGCTGGATGGTAAATGTTTCCCTTATGAATACTAGTGCACATTAACAATCGGAAAGGGAGAGAAGGAACAAAATTGATCGGTAGACTGGATAAAAGAATCCTGCCTTAGAAGTCACAAAGAATGCATAATTGATCTTCCACGTACTGGATATTGACATCAATGTGAGTAAGAATCTTTCCTGTATACAAAATGGTGGCTTTATATATTGCACACCCCTTTTTATCATATATATCCTGATATAAATGAATTCATGAATCAAGTTTGAAAGAATTTGTCGCTTGATTTCAATTCGCATTGTCCATCCACACCTGGAAAAAGATAGCTTGTAATCTTTGTGAATGATCTTCACACAGAAGTAGAGGCATGATCTCACAAACATACTATCTTCCTCTGTTAACAAACAATACGTGGAGGGCATATGGCTTATCAAATAATGGTAAAAGAAGAAAAAAGGAGTACAGATATACATTAATAAGAATTTTCCATCTAGATCTTGAAATTCTTAAAATGGTTTGAAGAATTATGAACTTAAAATAGGTCCTCCAAATTGACATTTGACCTACACCTTCATTTCCATATCATTTATTGAACTTCCTCTCCTCTTGGATCTTCAAACAAAGTTGTTTTTTTTTTTAAGCTGACCAACACTCTGTTAATTCAACAAAACTACCATAAATGATACATTTAGAAAGCCATGCATCTTTTAACCTACATATATTTTCACAAAGAAATAATGAGTTAATTCGTCACTCCAATTGAGTGACTTAAAAGCCCCATCTCTTGTAGTTTAAATTATACCTTGTCGTACAGATAATACTACTACTGCCACTTTACTAGAACTATTCAATATTTGTTTCCTACAACTGCTTTAGCCTTGAGCATGTTGAATGAAGATATACTTGGTTCATATGCCACGACTTTGAAGGAGATGTATACAAAACATGTACTTTCACACTTCATCACAAAAGAATGCCAATCGCAATCCCTGCAGGCTCATATATCATGGTTAAAGCCTCAGCCTACTGTTTATCATATCAGGGACTTTCCCTTCTCTCTCTCTCTCTCTCTCTTCCATGGGCATCCTCACCCCCTCCTATTCAATATCAAAAGTAATAGGGAAATGCTCATAAACCATCAGTTTATCAACACATGAAGTGAACCACTAAACAACACCTCTAGGAATAGAGCTATTATGGCTGAAACCGCCCTACTTCCCTCCCTCCTCTCACCTCACACTCTGTTCTTCACCACTTCAAATGATCCAAAGATGGTCCTTCTACAAACATAGTTTATTAATCTTCATATTTTGCACACTTGATTCATTTGTCAGATAAACTTGAGCTATCATTAACGTAATTGGCAGCTAAAGTTTATTTGCTAAAAGTAACTCTTAGTGAGAATATGAGTTATACAATACATTTTGGAAATTCATAATATTTAAGCACATTTTGAATTTAGACATTAGTATTAAAGGGACCGAAAAGTCGCCAATCGTGGTGTTTTGGAGCTTGGCCTGGCTCGGGTAATATTTAGGAATCTCCGTACATCTTCGGTAAACGAGCACGCAATTGCAGTGATACGCATTCGACCGAAGAAAGACGAACTGAACAACCCAACTGACAAACTACCCCACCCTCGACGGCAATTTTGTTCGCTGCTCCAAGATTGTTGTTATGCACGCCCTTGCAGTAGGGGCAAGTGAATGAAATTGAACGTACCTGGATATCGAGCGGTGGCTCCCTTTAAATTCTGAGATTGAGAAAAAAGGAGAAAAAAACCCACCAAAACTAAACACCCCAAGTACGAAAATATGTTCCTCCCTATATATATATATATATATTATACACCACAAATTCCTGTGAAGCCATATCCCTACTTGGGCAAATGAAACTGACCTTTTGCCTTTGAACTTTATCCCCCTAATCTTGGCTAAATCACCTGATAGCATCTGGAAATGATTTTAGCTAATTGGCCAATTACAGTCTTGTCATAAATACAAGGGTATATCTGTGAAGATGAAGGGTGAAATTTCTTCAAGGAATAGGCACAAGTGATCCTGACTTGATGAATCATTGAATTGTCATGAACATAGAGATAATTTTATTCGCTTCATTATTTTACTCCATTACATCATTCAAACAGCATGTTGGAACCCTTAAATGTTCTGCCTGTTTCTGTATCTTGCAGTGTTTACAATAGACGTGACTCACCCATGCCTGCAGTACATACTAAATACAGCCATACTCCTTCTCAATCTCACGACCCCCAGTCTCCCTCACCAATTCATGCTCTCAAAAATTGATTTAAGATGATTCATTTGAATTGGTTGAATCACACCTAACATACCCTCTAGCTCAACCCACTCTTTCTCAGTAAAGTAAAAATGTAAATTTTTAATTAAAATACATGTTTTATAGAAACATAATGGCAGCCAATACAGCACAGTGAATTGAGTATCTAACACAAGTACGACAAGAAAGAGGAATCTTATGGAAATCATACTTGTGAATCTGCACTGTCCATTTTAATATGTTGTCAAACCTTCTCCTAAAACTTCTTTGCATACCATAGCTCAGGACAAATACTTTCATCCTAGAGATAAAAGCAATTCATGGACAAAAATATCAAAATTAGATGGGGGAAGTAGTGCAGGCTTAAAGTTTTAGGGTAAATATCAAGTTTTGTATGCAAAGCTCTGGAGAGATAAACCTTAAAAGGTCTGGAAGGCCTTATCTCTTTGATGTTCATGTCCAATCATTCCATATGCACATATTTTTATAGCCACACACACTGTCTTGTTTTTATGAACACATGCTAATTGAAAGCTTTACATTGCACATGTACATGTAGCTCTCCATACCTATCATATCATACAGATTAAAAAAGAATTTTTTTTTGCAATAATTCATTTTCTTTTAGATTCCTGTACCTAAACCTTGGAAAGTGGAAACATATATAGATGTAATATTCTAAGCTTTATGTGATCAATTTTGGCTACATCTGCTAACATATTACATTTTCTATTAAAGCATCTAGATTAAAAGCAGTTAAAACTTTGGAATGATTTGCAGAGGTATCTCCGTTTGAAAATAAGCCTGATTCACATCACGTATAGGGAAAAACTGACATGAAAGATCCCAGAATAGTGTGTTCTTCACGTGACCGGTTTGCTAAAGTATAACCAGTACAAGCCTGTGAATGTGGAAGCGACTAGTAAGAATTACCTCCGAAGATTTAAAGGTAAAGGAAAATCCTTTGAAAATGAGCTGAAAAAAAGTTTTTGTCAACATAATACACTTGGTTCTATAAATAAGATAGTTACATTACCTGTATACATAACTAATAAATCATTATCAAAATTTCTATTAAATGAAAGAAATACATTAGAATAAACTCCTCTTTCCTCTCATAAAATTATCAATTAACGATGTTACTCTGATTTAGCTAGAAATCAGTCCCACAGAGTAGCTAAGTTATACTATAAATAATAATTGCAATTCAATATTCTCTTTTTAAAATTCCATATGGAATCTGAGCTTCCCTATTCTATTGTGCCCTGTTTGAAAAAACCACAAACATAATAAGTTTCTGGAAACATCATTTTCAGGATGTTGACGACGGCCATAGCAGGCTTGCCAGGCTTGCCAGGCTTGGAGACTGATAGAGAATTAAATTGTGGCAATCATATTCCTATAACCGAGATATCTTCTCAGCATCGAGTTCAAGGTTGCGGTAAATGGAACACGGTCCAGGGCTATCTGGGCCCGGATGACAGCTTGAGATCGGGGTCACTCTGTCATAAAGAATATCTTTGTTGACAAAATGAGGACAAGTATCCAGCATGGAGACAGGATTGCATCTTCCCAGGGGATGGAGGGAAAGTACCATCTTCATCTTCCTGTCTATCCCCTGTATCCTTTCTCCCAAAGAGTAAACAAAATCAATGTCTAATGATGATTCAAACAATCTATATATATATATAGAACTGTAACAGATCATGTTATCAAACCTATTATCTTTTCCTATCACAAACAGATTGATTAAAATCACAACCACTATGCAAGGAAGAGATGTATTCATTTATACATTTATTAATGGTTTGGCAAATGATTTACTCCCTCTTTGAGGAGAGAAGGATAACTCTCTATATAGTAATGCCTTTTTTTTTGTCTAAACAAGAAGAATTTTTCTCACCAAAGTACAACTGGCTTCTTGCTTCTCCCTTTCCCTGTTATTCTTCCGGCTACACCCCTCCTAGCATGGGACAGAGAGATACAATATGTAGATTCAATCATAATCGATCAAAAGGAATTCCCCATCAGACTAAAGACTCACTTTCGTGACCTGCACCGACAATATCTGCCAAACTCCTTAAATCTGGAAGGGAAAAAATTTAGTCTGGACTTGGGAATTCCTTTTGCACTTATCCCATGGCAATACAAGGTGTAAACAAATTGTCACCGGTGGTCAGATAGACATCAAACAATAATTAAGATAGAGCCATCAGCTTATGGAGCTGATTTTGTTAGCTGCTTATAATAAGAACAAAATATTGTCTGCTGAGAGCAAAAGTGCATAAACTCATACAAAGATTATGCCCTTCTGCCCCTCAATAGATGATACTGAATATTGAATACTAAATGTAATATTCAGTTGCATAGAGTTCTTGTCGCAGATAAAGAAGATAAAAGAGATTTATGTAACAAACAATAAATAATTCACTACGATGAAAAACAAAATATACATATTCCTGTGTATATCAAACAAGTCTTATTACTATTAGATCTGATTGCAATGTTAATTTCCAGTATTACCTTCAAAGATTTTGCTTGAAGCAATCTGATTGAAGCATCACTTCTTCGCAGGCCATAAACTACTTGATATGCTGCTCATAATTTAATATTATTTCTCAGGTAGGCCATATTTTTCAGCAGATACTCACTCACTGTGATGCGAAAGGAATACATAATTGTCTTCAAGTCCCTTTGACACTTCCAAATCTCCAGAAGATTGACAACAAGTCATAAACAAGCAGACACTGCTCCATCAAAAATAATCCCCCTTTTCTGCATTTTGAATATCATTGGTATCATCTTCACATGCTTTGTGTCTTCATCATTTTACTGTCAAACCTGAAACTTTCGCGAGCATTTTTGATGTTCGGGAATTTGGAAAGTGGTTCAGACTCGCGAAAGTTTCATTCTGCAAACCATTGAGTCATAATTGACATAAAACTTAATTTTTGCTAATCACGAAAGTTTCGTGCAGTGAAAATGGCTGTCATTTGCAAATCGCGAACATTTCTGGTTTTACAGAAAGAAAACCCCTATTCAATTATTAAAGTACCATTTCTTTCTACCGTTTATACGCATTACAATCTTACAATTTCATATCAAATTTCCTGCATTTATGAACAAGAAACACAAGGATATCATTTAAAAGACCCTTACACTTTCAATTGATGTTTTATATTCTCAAATCTTTACTGAGGAAAGTGTTACCCTCTCAGTAACCCAAGGCAAAATAAACAGCATTAATTAGAGTTGAACAGTTTATATAGGATCATTGCCTTGCTACAGATAAACCAAAGTGCACGCAAGACACCGGCGCTGTCCAGACAGCTTGGTTGGGAGGGGATGGGAGGGGATGGGAGGGGAAGCAAATTGGCAACCCTTTCAGATGCATCGCAGGGTAGCTTTTGAAAACACTAAGGAGTAATAATATTGTGGTATGTCTTCCACCTCAATTTGCCCCACCCCCCTCCCATCTTGCAGAAAATGCAGCTGTGGAATGCATTCTCCCTAAATTGCCCCCTCCTTGTTTCTTGAATTACCAGGCGAGAAACTCAATATGGTGATGGGGCATGGCAGGTATAAGTTGACTGCTTCAATGTATGGCCAGCTGTGTAGTCATACAAGTTACGCAGCAGGGGGTATGCATGCTGCTAAAAATGATGTGGTGCTTTGAACGATCAATTCCAGTATGCACTTTGTACCCCCCTATACACCATCAACTCCTCACCAATCTTCTACAGCCTGTATTTATCAGTGGTTTTTGAGTGAGTGATGAGATGGCAAGCAGTAGACAAATGAGCAACAGTTAAGTGTCAAAGCAATCACCATGGAAACATGATTGCCTTGAATATCATCTGCCGAGCATGCCGAGATCCAGAAGGATGGTAACTTATGTACTTTTCCATGGACTTAATGCCCTTCTGGGTCTCAGCAGACAATGTTATATGTGCTTGTGTTTTTTATTCAAGATAACTGCTGATTATTTCAAGATTCTCTCAAAGGTTACACACACTGAAAAGAGACAAGAGGTCAGACAGGTCATACAATTTCATTCCTTGTAACTACAAGCTTCTTTTTCACTCTTTCAACAAGCAGTAGGGTAGATATATCCTGAGAAACAAAGTTGTTCAAGAAAAAATCCATCAAATCTAATTTTAGAATAGTTTATAAGCAAGAAAGCAATCTATATTCTATTTTAAAGAACAGTTTTTAACAAGAAATCAAGAATAAATCTTGTTAACAATTCATTATTCATTGTAGCATAAAGACAACTAGATATGCAAACAAATAAATTCTAAAACTAAAAAAGGAAGGCAATGATAACTTATCTATGAATGAGATCAACAATTTTTCCTGAATATTTATGTTATTTCAAACTATCACTACATTTTTCTCATGTTTTTGAAGCTCATAGCAGCAAACTACATTTGCCTGAGCACAGATTACTGTGGAATAAGAACTGTAAGTCAGTAACTGCAAAATAGGGGGAGGATTGGTATGATAATCCAAGGAAAATTGAAATCAAAAGTGGGAAAGAGAATAAGGGTTTTATGCAACGAAAGAGCTAAAAATGTGAGATGTCACGACTATCATGTTCGACGTCTAACGTGATTTCCTGCGAATCTGCTCTGTGATTAAGGGTGTTTTTTCAGAAACTGAAGAGGCAGGAATGTTTAGTTTTGTGTGAGTGCCCTTCCTAATCCACCTGTTGAGAGATCCTCAGGTATTTTCCTTCCAGGCTTTTCTTCCTTTCATCTTCCTCCAGAATAACTATTACAGTTTAAAGGAACACATCACCCTCCTTTTTTCTAGTCAACAATATCACGGTGTGTAATTAAGCACAGGGCACAAGCCATGCAGCCTGCCATAAATTGCAACAGCACCACAGTGTACATGTCTATTTTTTATGGATTAGGCAGACTAAGCATTAACTTCAAAATGTATGATTGATAACAACATTTCAAAAATCCATTCACAGAAGATAAAAATATTCCAGGCCTTATTCCTCCATTAGTTGAAAAAAAAAATGATAGCACATGATCATGGGAAATAAAAACCATCCTTACTTCATAAATGTCATCATAAAGGAATCAAACAATTTATGTTTCTTTTCAAATAAGAATACATGACAACTAAAGGTGAATAATATTTTAATGATCTTTTCAATCTCTTGCTAAAGCCATGTAAAATTTCAACACTAAGATTTTCAATTTTCCTTATCATCTGCGATGAAAAATGTATTTACATTTTATGCTACATTGAAGTAAAATAATGACAGACATTTAAATGATAAGTAATATTTGGTTCACATGGTTTCCAACAGATACTGGCAAAAGTTTGTAGGTCTTTAATGGACAGCACACAAATTCAACGATCAGCTTTAAAATTATAAAAAGAATTTGAGGGCTTCCATGTAAAGCTCAAGAGAACCATGTAATCATATAAATATCCCCCATTTCTGCCCACGTAAGACCCATTTTCATGCATAATTCAGAGTTTGTAATTTGGAAAAGTAATTTCCTTCTGTTGATTTATCGTACTTGCTGTCAAATGAGATTTATGAACCTGGTTGGCGTACAATTTCAGGGGTTTAAAGAGGATCACAAAACTGTAACTTTGCACTTTTCCATCTTACCTATCTCAACTTGCCACTTCATTTCATACACGATAGTTCAAACAAAGTTCTTTGCAAAATAATTGAACTTTCAATCAGCAATGCGTACATGCAATTGTTCAGAACAAATTTAGGTTAAAATTCTGACTTGCGGTTTCTTGAAATCATATCTTTGAAAAATTATATACTCTAGAAAAAAGCAGGGGTTACCTGGAGAGGGGAAGATAGAAATAAAACAGGTCAATGCATATATGCCTTTCGGCATTACTTTAAAGTGGTAAATCCAAATGAATAATTGACTTCATAAAAAGGCTTTATTCCTCCGCAGTTGTAGTAGTAATCTAATGATTAATCAAACATATCACAAAATGAATTAGGATGTTTTTTTTCTTTTAGCTCTGTCTGTTTATTAAACCCCATACTACTATATAATTAAAGATAATAACTTCTGAATTTTAAAACAGTTTTTATTAATTTGTCTGTTCTGGAATAATCGGAATAGAGGAAGCTGTCTTCAAGAGCATCTAAACTCCTTCTCTGCCATGGTTGGTTAATCCTGCCCATGAAAGTAAGTATTTAACAATGTGATTGGACAAAGAATGGCTACATCTGTCTTCCTGAAACAGAGAAGGTACCTTCACTGTCATGCTCATTTCCACACAAGATATTTCTTACACATTTTAACTATTAGACTATAAGCCCAAATTAAGTATGGAAAGTTTCCCTATTTAAAAAAAATATGGATAGCACAGTGTTATTGTTAGTCTTAATCAGCAAAATATCAACAAATTAATAAAAACTTGCTGAATGAAATAATGCTTATTGCAGACTATTTTTCATTTTTCTGGTTTTACCTCTCGTTAATGGTATCTTCTATTCTTTATTGAAGCTCACAGACACACACATAACATTTCAAAATATGGTGTATACAAGAACTGCATATTATTAGTAGTATTTATTATTCACATTAACTGAAATTACAAGGTATATTGCTTGAGAAGTGGTTGGAACAACTACCTCATTTCTTTCTTTGTTACTTTGTTTCTTTTTTTCTTTTCTTTTCTTTTTTTACATTTTCAGCCAAACTTGTTTGGCAGATATCATTTACTTGTAGTAGTGAATTGACAGGGTAAATTGGGTTTGGATATGTGAAATCACATTTTCCTTCATTCCCAGAACTCAAAATCACCTGCAAGAGAGGATTCATTTCAAATAAAGTTTGAGATCTAAGATCACTGTGCATTAATTGACATCTTAAGTCATGTACATGTACTCTTGAGAGCTTTGAACAGCAGAAATTGAAAGTGGGCTTAATTGGGCTAAAGGTTTGCAGTGATCCATGTCACATCTTGAATTTCACATGGGGGATACATGGAGAGATAGTGTTATTCCAAGCATGATATTGGGAAACTTTTAACAAATAAGGTGCGTGGGAAGTTGGTAAAAAAGAAACATCATCAGACTAAAACTGGGTCCCTTCCCAACACTCTGTCCCACTAATGTATAGTTAATGATCTATTCCTTATACGTGTTGTCTATGCTACTGCTTTAACATGACAAGTAATTTTCCTTGATAGTTCCTGTTAAACTACTTTGAGTAGTAAAGAAGAAGAGAAATGGCAGTGATATACATTCATTTTTTTTGTATTTTTAAGGATAATGAAAATGATACAGCCCATATTTATAAAGTCAGAAGAAATTTCCTGAGGCGATTGACATAATGCATGCTGCATCAGAATATGCAATTAGCTGAATAATTTATCACCATCTGAACTGCATTCTAAATATCGGTCACTTTAGAGGAATTCATCTGTATTTATGAATAAAAAAGCTACTTGTTCATCTAGCTCTGGATTAATACTGATCTCCGGTTATGTAGATGGAGTAAAGTTATTCATGATATAAAACAGCCATTTAATCTGATAGTGGAGACTGCAAAATACACTAAAAGCATGCCAAATCATATACATGTCATTCTAGCTATCGATCATACTCCACTGAATTTTAGGTTTAGAACAAACTTTATGTTGGTGAATATTGAGCAAACAAAGTTATGAAGTCAAAAGAAACTATGTGTTAAAGGTATTGCTTGATTACTTCAAATTAAATAGTAATCATTTCAAATTTTCACGTTTAAGGCTATGAATAAACTAATTTTGTATTTCAAACTGTAATACCTTAGTAATGATTGAAAACAACTGAGGCCATAAAAAGCACTTTTCTACAATTCTTTAAATACATAGACTAATATCGGAAAGTACAGCCTACGAACACATACTTGGCAATTCCAAATACGACAATACTGCTGTATATTAAGAAGCAACCATATACAATTATATTTACATGTAGATCCTCGGCCAGTTTATCTTTAGAAGAATGCCTTATTTGAAAGGTAAATTAATGATTATTTCCTATGAAAATAAAAATGGACTTTTCAATCCACAATGCAAAGCCCAAACCAGTATTAGTTTACAGGTCGAGAGAGAGAGAGAGAGAAAGGGTAGAGGATCAACGAAAGATAGCTTTCAAATGTTTCAGAGTGGGCGGTGATACCGTGACATGTTTGTTAGTAACTTCTCACGCATGGGGTAGATCAGGGCATACCGAGAGAATTTCACCGCAGGGTTGACTTTTTCTTTTCTTTCTTCCTGTTTTTTTTTTTTTAAGTGGTCCCTTTTTCCATTGCACAGCTATCCTCATTTTTTCAGTCCACTAAATCTCAATATTTTCCACACTGTGGGTTTACAACTACCATTATTGCAAATTAACCAGTACCAATACCTTCACTTTATATTGGTCTCTTTTTCTCTTTATCTGCATCAATTCTTTAGCTCATCCTAAATCCTCCACTTTTCATGTCTTTCACCTACAAAAAATTGTTAATATACAAATGCAAAACTTTTCCTAAAAGTTTTTGTTGCACTTCCTATTTAGATAATAAAGTTCCTAAACTAAGAAACAGGAATATAAAAAAACTTCCAGTACCTCTCCATTATCCTCTTTAATTCATTTTGCATGTGACACATGAAGCAATTAACTTTTAGCACATTAACCCTTTCAAGACAATTGACCACATTTTGTGGTTTGGCTCAATAACTTTTGATTCAGAGCTCTAAAAAAATATACCAGATGCATAAGTAGAAAGAGCAAAAATTTCTGCACATCCTACGTCCATTTTTGTTGCATGACCCTATTGCATTTGATGCCAGGAATTTTAAAAATGAGAATAACCTTTAAAATCATTAAATTGGCAACACCTTGAGAGATTCAAAATCATTGTTTTTTTTATCAAATTGGCAATTTTTTCAACTTTTTGACAAATTTGTAACCATGTATATTGTTTTCAAAGACATTACACCTTATTAGAACCATGTAGCACTAAGAGAAAAATGTTATTGTTGCCAATTTGAAAAACAAAATGTGATCAATTTACCCCTTAAATAATTCCTGTCCTGAAAGGGTTAAGGATACAAACTTTCCGGCCAATTAGCTGAACTGGTACAGCGTATCTCATTTCGCCACCTGAAGGAATCCAGTTTCTTTTACCCTTCTCTTACATTTTTCACTCCTTCCCTACCAGTGCTCCATCTCAGAAAGTAGGGCACCTTTTCATCGCCGTGACTTTTCTCCCAATCAAGACCATTAATCTACATACTCGTATATATTTCAAGCTACTTCCAATAATTAATCATTTCCTTTCTGTTTTGCATCATGGTCATTTCAAGGCTTTCCTATCTTTCATTCATGACTTGAGTTAATAATATATATACTTCCCAATATGACTAATGGTTGAGATAGAAACATTTTTTTCCCTGAATAAGAATAGTTAATTCAATCTGTGAAAAGATTACAATTTCCCATATTTGTAGTAGAATCTACATGAAGATAATCATGCTTCATCAAAAATATTTTTCTGAAGATGATAAAACATTAATTCCCTTTACTTCACTGATGCTTCTAATCATGATTAAGATTATAACAGAAATGGATGTCAAAGGGAGAAAAAAAATGCTGACTGACATATTTCCATTTGAATATTTTTTACAGTAAAATACACAAGTATACAAAAAAATTTGCTTTTTGGCAGATATGTAGGCCTACTGAGATTACATACCGAAACATTCCCTCTAAAGAGAAAAAAAAGCCCACTCTATTTAGATGATTTGATCTTCGTTCCCTAAATTGAATCTGAAACACAAGCATCCCCCACCCCAAAAAAATTCAAAGAAAAGCATAGCAGGAAAATAGACTAGGAATCAGGCTTCACATTAAGACTGTGTACCATCTGTGAACGATTTTTGAATGTCCTATTGTAAAGCAACCGCAATCACTCATTGGAAGTCCCCAGTGGATTCTACCATTCTCCTGTCTCTCCATAACTCTCTCTCTCGCTCTCTCCCTCTCTCTTTCTCTCCATCTATTTCCACCCTCCACCCCCTTTCCCTTCCCTCTCCTTAACTGACCTCCTTCTTCAGTTCTTTTCTTTCTTTCAGTTCCCTCTCTGCCGTTCATCAAATCTTATTTTGCTCTCGTTTAAGGTGGGACCTGTCTCTCTACATTGACTGGCCCGGGGCCAAGTTGAGGCTAATGTTACACGCAGGCTTAGGTCTGCTCACTATCCCCTTAGATTGGTTGCTTAGCATACATACTCACAATTCGGAATGTTTTGCTGTGATTGCTTTAGCAGCCTTTTATAAAAAACCTAAAATTCAACCTAAAAATTTGAAAACTCAGTAAATTCTGATACGTCACATTTTTTCCTTGGTGTAGTTTGGCTCTTGTTGACAGAAAGCTGTAATCCAAAATAATAAGGAAAAAAAACAAACCCTAGTGATCTATCATTCTAGGGATATGTTTCAACCCCTCTGAAATGAGGATTCATTAGTGATATGAAGTAGAACAAACATCAAGATAATAGATCTGATCTCCCCCCCCCCCCCCCTCTCTCTCTCTCTCTCTACTTTCTCAAAAGCCACAGCATTCATCTTAAGAAGATATCAAATAACTATTGAGTCCCTATATGACACACATACACAAATGTCATCTGTTGCTGATTACCCTTGGTTGATTTGGTATCTACTAAACAACACTGATATGAGATACCTGTGGCTGTGGCATTAATTTCTAAATGATGCATGGACAATTTTTACACAAATGAGTCAAAAATTATTTTTCCATTTAGGATATTGATTTATGATATTGATTTACCTTACTTTGACCATATATTAATGTAGGCCCATTATGCCTGTAATTATTTACACTACCCAATTAATAAATTTCAAATGCCTTCATTTCTATGTTTCGGTGAATTATTCATCATTATATATAAAGCTGAAGTTTGATCATTGATGTGTTTTTTAAAATATGTTTGGTATCAGAAAAAATATTAAAAACTTATATTTACATTCTTTTACCAAACAAATAATACTACATGTAAGAGAAATCAGAATCATGACTTGGTCTCATCCCATCGTATTTATCATCCCGATTTCTTTCTCTTTCCTTTCCTGATGAAAGCGTATGCACAAACTTGATTCAACCAAGAAACACAGGAAAATCAAAGGATTTCAATTTTGTCAAAGACTTTTGTCCAAAAAAGCCTAGATATCAAGCTTTCTTTCTTTACCCCATTCTCTTTCCCTCGGGTCCTCGCACTCTTTTTGGCTTTTTTTCCTTTCTGTCTGGAAAACCAAGAACTCCTTATTGACATTAGCCACTCTGCCGTGTGGATGGATCATTCATGCTGCGAATGTGCGCCCTCATTTGAACGGATCATCACATTCAAATTGCACATTTCTCCTGCATCCATGATTCACCGTGCACAGTGAGTAATAGGCTTTCCTTTCAATTAACTCGCCTAGAATAAACTGCTTGATCACAAAATATATTTTTAAAGGGTACCAATCACCGAAAGGCTCTGTATGTCAAAGGTTCCATGTTCCTTTAATAAATTCAAAATATAAGCTTCAAATATTACTTCTAAAAAAATATATTACAAGTTTAAAACAGACTCTCTCAAAACATAAAAGTGACTTGTGAGTAGACCAGTCGACTAGTCAACACATACCCTACATGCTTGCTTAAAATAGGGCATGCATGGAACCCAAGTTCAACTTGGGTTCTTTGCACAGTTTTTTGTTATCCTTTACTTTCTGCATACCCCTTAACCATCAGCCCATAGAATGCCAGGTAAATTTTTGATGTTATATATTCTAGCAGCACACAAATTACTTTTTATGTGATTGGTATCTTTAAAGTTTAAAGGAGACTATGAAATAGACTATTATGAATACAAGCGAAAGAAGAAAATACAGGACAATGTAAAATGAATAATTCAATTATATCATTTTTTGCTTGAGTGTGATCAATTTAATTTTTCAACTTTTCCGAAAAGTGGATATAAAGGTCACCTTCTACTGTGCACTGATGCAAACAATGCTTTTGAGGGTAAAGTAAAGTCCAAAAAATTAGAGGGAGAGAAAAAGAGACTATAATCATAAATTCGATTAACACTAACTCACCAATAGTACTAATTATGCCATTATATAATGGTGCCTGAGTATATGCAATGCCAGTTGTCAATTTAGGTCAATGTTGTCTCCCTGAAAGCAATAAATGAACTTTATTTCTCAATTAAATATCTCATCTTACACTAATGTTGACCTCTAATTTGTTGTTACTTTGGGCATTTTTTGTTTCTTTTCTACAAATTATATTTTCATGTATTTTCTAAATGAAGTATTATCAAACTCAATTATGGAAAATTAATGTCTGGCAATTTTCAATCTACAAATTACTTATGGACCCTTGATTTACAGATTTCAGTATTCTTGTTGTTTATTGCATTCATATCATTAAAAAAAAAAAAAAATGTGTACAGGCTTGCTGCAAGCAATTAACATGGCCATGGGGAAATATATTAATGGCAAACAGTTCTTATGTTCATTCACTAACATATTCAGATTGAGAAGAATCAAATTTGAAAATTCCTGGAAATATTTTTGTATAGTAGACAAAGTTTAGGGAATGAAGAAGAAACAAATCAAGCATGTCATATGAAATTAAAGCCTTTAAAAGAATCAGAGCTGGAGACAAAACAAGACAATTAGATGGTAGAGCTATCGCTAAAGTGCATTTGTATGTCTTCTACGGTCCTCACGCACGGAATGTAGCCTTCATCATGACCTCTTCCACCCTGCCCTGTCTTCTCCCTAACCCTGACATCTATTTGAGCAGAGCCATCCAGCCTAGCCAGCCAGCCAGCCAGCCAGCTCAACCTGGCTCTGTTATGCCGTCCGTCCAAGGCCCGATAAGTTAGTCGGCTGAAAATTACCAATTTGCACTCAATTTGGGTCCGCAGGGGGCACTGTACTTTTGCCATTGCCCCGTCCATGTCTGATAGACGCACCTTATCTCCACTCTTGTTTGGTGGTAGAAGAGAAAGAGAGTGAGAGTGAGAGAAAGAGAGAGAGAGATAGAGAGAGAGAGGCTTGGAAAATAAGGGAAAGAGTGAGGTTTAAAATCCTATTACGCTCTGGTTGACATCCAGTTCATCAAATCTAATTTGCCCTACTTCTTTTGCTATTTTTTTTTTCTCTGCGCTCTTTTAATGTCTACTCGCTTCCCCTTTTTCATTACGCCACTTATAAAACTCAAGTGGCTGGTCTAATTTTCTTTTCTACGAAACAACAAACACCTTCTGTTGTGCTGCTAAAAATGATTCACATTACACACAAACAAAATGCATTCTCACTACCCTTACTTTGATATAGGTAAACCTAAATGGTAATATAACATTATGTAATTATACTTCTATTTCTCTTATCAATAGTTTTGACACTATATTTTTTTAAAATACTTCTTCAACGTTTAGATTTTCATTGTTGATGACATCTATACTCTTTAAATTATTTCAAAGATATTTTCTAAAATTTATCCATACTTTTGACAAGATTATATTTACGTGTAAGATTATTACACTACAGAGAGATCGCAAGTAAAATATAATGAAATGGAATGCATGGCGGTGCCAGTAAAAAATATATTTGCATATATTTCTTGATAATATTAATGAATACAGGTATCAATGCAGCTGTCAACACCAAAAACATTTTGCAGTTACAAAAAAAATAAACACACGCAAACAGTCACCACACACACACACACAAACACACTCCCTCACAACAACCAGTGTCAAAAGGAAGAGGGAAAATGTAACAACTTACAAAGAAAAGTGAAAAACAACATCAGGACAATATCAAATCTACTCTAATATATTGGACCTCTTATAATGTTTTTATGCATCTAGTATTTTGTGACCACTTCCTTCCCAGTGGAACTCCTCTTACATGACCCATTGGGATGTGACCCACATATTCAAATCATGAGATCCTGTCCATTTCTTAATTTCCTCTCGTGATGAGTTCAGACAAGGGGAAGGATATTTTGTTGTCTCTCTCTCTCTCTCTCTCTCTCTCTCTCTCTCTCTTTCTCTTGGACTCACCATTTGGAAGTCGGGTGTTCCCTTCTTTATGCATCCCAGTGCCGCGTCCAGCGAGGGCGACTTGTGGTTCAATAATTTACAGGCTCTGTCATGTCCAGAGGTGATGGCCTTACAAACTTGCTCTGAAAAAAAAAAAAACCACAAGAAATATAAGAAAATGATGGACAATCAATAAATATGATCTGTTTTTTTTTTTTTTTAAACCATGATGATAAATGAAGCTCGTGCAATTTTATACTGAGACAACAAAATTAAGAGACTAATTCTGGAGAGAAAAATACCCCAAAAATGAATAATCAAGGCATAATGGATTAAGAGTGCATGACACTTGAGAAATACATGAATATGTCAAAGGCTTACTCTAAAAAAAAAGGGGGATTATAGATTACAAAAATTAAGTTTCTATTACTTATACCTGACAATAGCAGCAATTGTGGAAGATATATATTGGTTTGATAACAGTAAGTTATCAAACTTTACTCTGTCAAAGCAGTAATGAATAGTTTTGAATTGTAGAATAAATATTCCATAACAATTGAACTAGTATCTAATTTCTTCTTTTTTTAAAAATTCATTACAGATAAAGAATACCGAGAATATAAAACTTTTTAAAAATCAGACTATTCTGATAAAAGGATGTCAATATTCTCATCCTTTCAATTCAATATATCAGTTTGTTATCAGAATAATCTCCCTGCTCAGCACTGTAGCTGAGAATCTTTATGTATCACTTGCAGGTAGCATAAAATGTTTCCAATTGCATTCTAATGTGTTAAACCATCAGCTTTGATTTATCGCTTGTCAAGTCTGGATATCTTTTCTAGGGCATTATTAGGCTGCAATTGGAACATCCAGTCCTTTAGAAATGGAGTGACTCATGTGCTCACATAAAAACAAGATGACGTGGGGACGGGGGAACCTCATCCCTCAATTTTAATTTGATAAGGATTAAAACTTGCTCCAACAATTCATCAAAGAAAGATGGTTTGTATATAGAGAAGGAGCAAAACACACTTAGAGCATAAAGGAATGTGTGAGGGGGAAAAAAAATTATCTTTTAGCAAGGGTAATGCCAAGTGGATTTGCCTTCCTACTTAAGCAACCCTCACATTGGGCTCATAAAAACCATCAATGCATTTCTAAATTGTCTCATAACAGGAGCATGAAAGCAGGGGGAATTAACCAGGCTTCCGACAAACGATCCGTCCGAATAATTAGGGCATGCACTAGCTGTAAAGCCGCTTTGGCGGATTACCCTTGGAACCATCATAATGCTTGATATATGTGTCCTAATTACTCAAATTGCTCACTCCAATTTCACAGAAATGCCAGCTCCTTCATTTTGTGCTCCTATTGACTGAGGGCAAAAATGATAAACACGTACCAATTGTGTGAAAATGGAAGCGTGATGAGAAGAGGGGATAAGAAACAGGTACGGTGTAACTTGGAAGGGGGTGGGGAATGGGGATGAAGCATGGTGATAAAAACCTGTTTAGCTCTAACTTCAGCATTTTTCATGGAGTAATTATTGAACAGGGAATAAAGACAATGATTACACGATGACGAGATAATGCAATTAGGGCTGGTGAAATCAGGTTGAATTCGATCTGCTGGCACCCTTCACAGCCGACTTATTATCAAGGATTGAGTGATTTAATCTAATGGAAGGGGCGGGCTCGCAAGAAAAAACGACAGAACCTTCGTCAGGGGCTTTTTCTGAGAGAGCTTTGCGGCAAAGTGAGGCTTATCTTGGCGATGAAAGGTAAGGGCTACAGCGAGTATCAAGATTCAAATCTCAAGGGCAGAGTTGATTAAGGCTGTGTCATTACTCAAGCCTTTCAATTAGTGTAATAGATCTGTGAGGCATCCCAGTGCACGGCAGAAGGACATAAGTCCAGTCTCCAGATGGGGAAAACAAATGCCTTGTGTGCCCAGACAGTCAGCATTCTTGAGACCGTCTCTCCAAGTTCCCTGACACAAAGATGCCAGGTCAACTAGGGTAATAGACAATCTGATAGATTTTTTCCTCTTTTCCTCACAGACGTAAACTTCAATCTCAAAGACGGACTTTGGGTTAAATCAATAGTAGAGCAGAACCTCTTTTCTCAAATCAGACCGAGGTCTTTAACATATTCTTCCAAGACAATACCTTCAGATAATCCTTGCGATTTAAAGCAGTGGAGAATAGGATGAAAATGAATTCATTTTTGTTTTACTTATTCATGCCCTTAAAACATAACATGAATCATACTGTAAAATCTCTAACAATGAGAATATGAATTTAGCCATAAAAATATATTCTCTGTTCTCTAGTCTCCTAAATTTTAAATGAAAATCATCATATTTTTCATTCTGTGAAATGATTCTAAAGTAAAGAGATTCCTAAAAGAGATAAAATACAGGGAATGTAACCTCTTCTCTGGAATTACAGTTATGAATTTGACCCAGTATTATTTCAGTACACATAATAAACATATGTAATAAAATGTAGCATAGAGAGTAGATCAAAATGATTCTTTATCTCTTTCATCAAAGTATTTTCTCTCTTTCTTTAAAAGTATATTACAGGTCAACAATTTAAAAGAACCAGTTCTTTTCTCTTTGAAGTGTCTTTTTTCCATTTAATTTAACTAAATATTTATCTAGAAAACCGTTCATTTGACAAACTACGCAATATCATGATCTTTAATTGAAACAATAAGAGTAATAGAATGAGTATCATCTTTCTTTAGTATTTAAACCCTTGAAGGACATAACTCAAGATAACATGAGTACATGTTAAGTCCCCTTTAGAAGAAATGACACCCGTCTTTGAATACAGATCCAGTCATTAGCCTAGATTTTCAATTAACCTCCACTGGGGTCTGGTTCAATAAACGCAAAATTTGATTTAGAGCAAAAAACAAAACCTGGTGGCCGAGTCGATGAAACGAGGGCGAGGGGGGCAAGAGAGAGAACTTCACATTCCCCTCCTGCAGTGGAACATTCTCGCCTCAGGCGTTCAGCAGCCAACCGAAAAAATAGTGCAACATGGGAATAAATTCTGCGTAATTACGGGATCCCGCATACTGCTGCTTGCCTAAAGACACGGTCGCTCTACTTATCAAATAGGGCATAAAAAAATTGGATTGGGGGGAAATGCAACCAATCTGGGTGCTTCGACACAATGCAATGTTGTTGTTTTTCTCTTCATATACCTTCCCTTAGCAGAGGAAAAAGTGTGAGTACTTTCCTGGATTTTACAGGCACAGACAGTAGTAGGAAATTCAAGGCCAGAGTAGATTATTTTGGGAAAATGGAATAGGCCTAAATGATATGTATTGGTCTTATCGTGTGCCGTTTTAACCTGCTTTGGAAATTTAGTATGAATAATTGAATATAGATAGGTTGGTATTGCATTCAGACTCTTTCATATACATGTATATATTCTGCTTATAGCCAGAACGACATTAACTCTGTAAAATTGTAAAATTAGAAGAGTCAATGACTTTCCAGCTCTCAACACATCATATGTAATGGATTGAACAGAAGCTCTTAAAACTACTTTTTGCTGATGACGTGATAATATACATTAATATGGGAATGCCCACTCAAGATATATTATATCTTTACTCACTCTAACTTTATTCCATTTGCCTTCTATTGTCTCATTTCTTTTTTTTCAAATTTCAGTGTCTGTGACCCCATTCTCATGAGAGAAAGAGAGAGAGAGAGAGAGAGAGAGAGAGAGAGAAAAATTTCATTATAGAAAAATCTTAATAGATACTCCGTTAAATAGGTCTCTAAATAATACAGCCACTGCCTAATCAGTCTTCAAACAATTAGGGACTGATTTAAAAGGAATTAACCCACATTATATCATATTTTCCTAGTTTCAATATTACTGTTTTAAATGTAAGTCAAGATAAAAATAAGACATCTTCTATTTATAAAGTCTCTCCACAAGCAAGCTTACAGACTCCCAAGCGAGGAATCGTTTTCTACATAATAAATATATCAAGGACACAAAGAAGCAAACATGAAATCTCCTACAGACATAATTCAATCAAACATGAATCGTTTGATGAAGTAAAGAATGAACCATTTAGAGATTGAGCTCAAACATTACAGCAAGACCTACTTTTTCTCTTAGATTTGATTGAGTGGCATTCAGCTTGAAATGAGTTCTGCCTTTTATGTCAATTATGGAGAATCAGCGTCTGTGAAAGGGTAGCCTAATTTTGCAGAGCAAAAGAAAAAAAAGGGTACTAATAAATGGGTCTTGCTCTATGCCAACAAAGGCCAATCTAGGTTACGGGCTGTGTGCAACATTCAATGTAATGTGATTGTATGTTATGTGATGTTTTTCTACAGTCCTGATTACCAGGTTCATAAAAAGAAGGGGAAAAAAGGTATGTGAAAATAATTTTTCTCTTAAAATGTGTACTGTTTCCTCTTCAATCAAAAACAGTCTTTTATTCTTTTATTCTCTATCTTCATTATTCTACAGCACATAACATATTCTCTCTCTCCCCCTCTCTCTCTCTCACTGCCTCTCTCTTTCTCTCTCTTCCTTTTAATTTTTTTTTTCATTTTACCACAATGAACAATACAATAAAACTAGGTCGTGTCATTACACAGGAGAGAACTAGTTAACATCATATAATATCATTCAATCAAGCTGAAAATTGGTTGGCAGCAACTGGGAATTTCTAAGTGGACCAAAACTAATGCATAATCATAAAACTTCTCCAAATCAACCCATCAAACGAAATTTATTTGTTCAGCCTATTAATGAGGAAAAGGCAAACAGACTAGTGAAAATGCATACGATGGGGCTAGGCTAGATGGGGCAATACAATCTTTCCCTTTTCTATTTTTCCTCATTATCTTCTGAAAATATTCCACACTTTCTTTTTATAATTTTGAATAATTTAGAGTTGTGCCTTTCACTGAAATTATCATGGAATAAGTAACATTCAACCATGCTACTATACATGCATAATTTTATATCTCCATAAAAAAATTGAATTTATGTTTTATGAATATTTTTTTTTTTAGAAAGAGGTAAAGTGCATTAGAATTCATGCAATTTCTTTTAACATTCTGGAGAGTATAAGGGGATTAACTTTGGTATTTTTTAATCACAAGTGCTCTTTAAGCATTCTTCAAACACGATGCACCACTTAATAAAAAAGATCCTGCAATAACCCCAAATAATAAGATGCATAACTTGTGTAACATATCTCTCTACTCAAAAAACAAGGTAAGTAAGCTTTGGGGGTTTTTTAACCCCTACAACATTGCCTCTTGCCATTCATCTACATGTAAAGAGGTAATTACTTTGCCTTGGCATAATTTTATACCTCCATTAAAAAATCAGATTTATATGTTTTACTTATTTGAGGTGTTTTTTATGCTATAAGTCTGAAAAGGCTTCAGGTATTCATAAATTCTTGAGGGATTTCACAAATTGAGAATAACAGAGCACCTCAAACATGTAATGTGCACACATTACAAAGAAAGATATGAATAGACGAATAATTTCAAGTAAAAAAAAATAGAAAATTGTTTGAATAATATCAACATGAAAAAAGTTGGATAACATCAGTGCGAATGTACCCATATAGATTGCGTCTAGATTGCGTCTGCTTAGCTTACGCAAATCCTGACAGAGAATTGATGTATTGTTTTCCTGATCGCTGTGACATGGCTTTCCGAGCTTCCTCATGATGTCTCCAGCGTTGAGTATGACATACTTAACAGTCAGATATGGATCATTGGAAATGCCACATTAACCTTTAAAAAATGAAGTAAATTTTGGCCTCACTTTCAACCCTCCTCATCATGTCCCAAGTGATCATATCAAGAATGTTTGCACTATTTATTATAGTGTAGTATGGTCTTGTGAAAAAATGAAGTTAAAGTCAAAAAATCCTGTGAAACGACATTGTCAAAATACCAATGGTCATATTTTCATGTACTACATGAATGTAAACTTTGCAGGAGAACGTGATAGGGTTTTCTCATCTATATTTGTTCGGGGGGGCTACCAAATACGTTCCTGTGCATGAGGCCTTCACAAATTTGCGGGTGATCCAGATTTGCAAAAGTTTCATGCTTTCAAGACAATAATTGTAAGTTAATTGTAAAAGTTTCTAGCTTTACAGTAACAATGATATCCGTGCATATGAACTAGGACAATTTTACACTGCAGTTTAACCATGAAAAACAAACTTGTGTATGTAGGAAAATATATTTTATCTTAATTGCATTTCCTTTTGTAGATTGATCAAAAAATTCTCATTTATTTGCAAAAACACAGCTCAGGTAATGTATTTTACTATTTGAGAAGAAATGAAATTGCATCCCTAAATTCCCCAGAACTATTTTCTAATAGGCTTGTTTGTCCGTTGCTTCGTAGTTTGCATCGCTACACAAACACACACACACACACACACACACACACATCTCTCTGTTTGGTTCAATTTGAGTTTTCTTTTCTGAATTATGTGGTTTATCTAGTAGTTATCACTCAGAATGTCTCTGATTTTTCTTTACTTGTTGTGGATTAGAATATAAATAAACGAACAATGAAATGACCAATGTCTCTATAAATCCAACAGTAACTCAATTCGCCCATTCACTTTGTACAGCAATGCTGTGCATAGCAGATGTTGGGGATCAGAGTTTGCCAGAGTATACTTGTGGGTGTGGCTAATAAACAAAAAATTGCCCCCCCTTTTTTTTGCAGCATATGTGAACAAGCCTTTAGGGGGCAGAATGCGGACATTCTCCCCTTCTAGAGCCAATCTGGCATTGCTCAAGTACACAAAAAGAATTTTTTTTGGCATGTCAAGATTTTTCAGAATTGTGTCCCCATGTTACGTAATCTTGTATCTGAATGCCTCTGTAAGCGTCTCCAGCCATTGTCATGTGCCTTCAAGAAGGGGGCAAACATAAATCTTTGTCACTTTTTAAATTTTCTACATTTCATAATGACAGAATAAAGAAATACAGGGAAGTTATAACTGATTATTGTTCGGCTGTTGACAATTAACATAATGTACTGACTGAAATGTTTGATTTGATACAGCCAAAAGAGAGGTCAAAACTTTGACTTGCAGATTTCTAGAAATGTGGATCAAATGGTCTCTCATTCATTGCACCCTTCTGCCAGGAACAAAAACAAATTACATTTCTAATCGGTTGAATGTCTGGGGACAAATGTTGAATGCAATAATTTATCAATTCTGAGAGTCTTTAATCTAGTGTCATCACCAATGTTCTTCATATTTCAATCAATATGATGAAATTTTAAATTCATGTGGTGGCAATTTAAATATGTGTCAGTGTGAATTGTTTTACATCGGGACATCCTACACCTATCTTTGTTGTGAAATATATGGATGTGTATAAACACGTTGTTGTGAGGGTAGTGATGGTTTGCATCCCAATGTAGGCAGCATCGTTGGGCTGTCAATTAATTACAGTGATCGGGGAAATGTCAATAGGGGTGCCAACCTAGTTCTTAGGCAGAGGGGAAACCAGAGTGGAATACATATGCTACATGGTACCTCATCAAAAACAAAATAAGTACGATGGCCATCCCTTTAAAAAAGAGGTTGTCATGAACTTGCAAAGGTTGTCAATCAATTACAGCGATCAGGAAAATTTTAATAGGGATGCCAACCCAGATCTTAGGCAGAGGGAAAACAGGGTTGAATACATATATGCTACATGGTACCTCAGCAAAAACAAAACAAACACCGCAGTTAAAAAAAACCAAATTCATACATAATTCATGAATCATATATTCATCAATAAATTCATCATTGGCAAGAAAGAGATATAATGCAGAATAATTTGCCTCACTTAATAGCAACATAGTATCCAGGTAAACAATAATAGGGAAAGCATATAGAAAATATGGGACACAGTTATTTTTTACGGGGTTATTAAAGGATATTTTATGTTGAGAGCCAGAAAGTTGTTAACACTCTGCATACATTTACAAGTCAATGCCCTTCAGGCTCTCAGCATGCAATAGCATGTTAATTAAAAGAAACTCCTAGTCAAGCTAAATATATGTTAAAAATGTACATACATAAATGTAAACATGTGAACTTAATGGTACAAATACTAGGGTTCTTTTTTTTTTTTTTAGAAACCCTGTTCCTTCAGGCAATGATAAATGTCAAATTTTATCAGGTATTTAGGGATCCCCTATATCATTATATAGTCCATAATTTTGAAATGATGTATTCAAATAGAGGCAATGCAATTTGAATCAAACAAAGCGGTATTAAGCATCCAGGGGTGGGCATATGGTGATACAACATCAGTTAAAAATAGATGATGATCAGCAAGCATTTAGAAGAACCATGGAATGGTAATTAGGCAGGTGAATAGAAAGACAGAATATCTCATTATCATGCTATAGAATGGGCCTTCAATTATGGAGAGCGAATGCTGGGGGTATCTGGGCCGAATGTCCAGCTTATGAAATGTATCTGGCTGGGCTTGACAAAATGTAAAAACAAAACCCTTGTTTTTGCTTGCAACAGGAGTGCAACATTCAGATACAGCTGAAAAAATTCTGTACATTTCAACGCCATGATCTCTGAGAGAGTGAAAACAAATATGCATCATTTCTGTTTCTTTATGTTCTCGAGAGAGGTAAAATTGCTTGTACACGTACTAATCGCGTCTGCTCTCCAAAGCACCATAGAATCTCTTTATAGCGTTATGTCAAATATTTACACTGGCACACTTCTCATCAACTGCCAAATTGAATAACATTCTGAAAATGCGTACACTCATGATTCACTCTTCAGTTGGCTATGATCTTCAAAATGGCATTCCATTTTTTTAAGGGAAACACTGTAAAACAAAAAAGCTACTTGTTTACAGTTTGACATTTATCTCACATATACGATTTACTTCAATGCTTTGAAGAGGGCTGGTATATTTGTCCACTTTATTATAATTTTCACTCATTTCCCCCCCTTTTTGCCTCCAAAAGCATAAAATAGGTGAATATGCAATACTGGACAGAATCATCCCTGAATACGGTACTATAATTACATAATAGGTCCACATCTACCTTGGATCACATTTGAGACCTCATGCAAAAGACCTACGAGAAAACTGGGTGGATGGGAATAACAGGGGTGAACCAACAAACAAACTTGGAAGGGTGTTTCAACACAGTTTTTTTTTCTTTTTTCAAGCTTTAAAGGTCAAGCAGATTCTTTGATTTCTTTTCTCCATAATAAATAAGACAATAGAAGAGATCTGCATCTTTATTGGGAAAATATATTGTATAAGGAAGCTTTTAAATTTTTTGTTCATATCTACCCTGATGTTCCTATAAACCAAATTCAACAGTTCAACTGACTGGATGCATTTTCAAGCACTCATAAATCTATTAGCAGTCAATCAAAAAGCACATCTTAACTTTGATATCATGGAAAGCTGACTATTGATTTGGAAATGGAAATAATAATAATAATAATTCAGACCCAATAAAAGTTATATTCCAATTTGATGGCACGAAAGTGATGACAAAGTACAATTGACAATAACATAACATAGGCATCCTTACATTACCTCTTCGGTATTCAGTGACATTATCAAATAGAATTCTTTTTTTTTTAATAAATGTATAAATTTCTAAAGGAATGACTGGATGATTGGAACTGAGCCACAATCATAATGTATGAATGGGTTTCTAAAGTACCCGGACTCATGATGGAATTAAAGTATAAGGGAGAGATTTTGAGAGACAATAATTGACTGAAAGATCTTTTCAGTAATTAATGACTCAATAATAGATTGAATGTATGGACTGTGATTGAGGGATTGTTCGTTTAAGAGGCTGATGAGAAGATGAAAAATCAACCTATATTTCTGCTATATTAACCAACTGATTGCTGAATAAGTGAATGTATAGCACTGAATTTTCTTTATTCTAGATGAAATACTCACATTGCAAATAATATGACAATGCCTCTGTGGAGTGACTACAGAGCCTGGAGAAACATTTACTGGGGATCGTTCAGTTACAATTCCTTTGTAATAAGCCAGTTCGTAGATACAATCTGAGCATGAGCAGATAAAGGTCATCTGTACCAAATTCTAAAACCCACTGACACGAATACTTGATATGTGCTCATGAATGTCATGTAATCATTATTCAATTATTCACCAATGGTGCATTCCATGATACCCAGGTGGAAGTATGCTTTTCAAAAGGCGAAACAAAAGCTATTCATAAGGCACATCTATCACTTTGAGAGTGATTATTCTAAAGTGCACAAAGTTGGACATCTCCATTTTTAAAATATCTGTGGATATTTGGGGTCATTTGTACCATGTGCTAACTACGAACTGGTCTATTAGGTACTTTTCTACAATTTTTAAAGAAAGAAACATGATCGTATCACAAAAGACTGAAAGATGACAGGGAAATTATTAATAGTATGCTATTAATAAAAGTTAGGTGTGCAAATACTCACCAAGTTCAACCCATTTTGGTGCACTAGGCCATCTTGTGACAGGGTTAGCTGCTTCTAAGTCCTGTTTATTCTTGTCTGCCTCCTGGGTTGGATGCTTCTCCCCGGTCCGTGACCTAGCCTCTGCATTTGAAAGGTCCTTAGCAGGCAGTGGGCGCTTGGCCCAAGTGGGCCTGTGGTCTTCCGATTTGATCCAAGAGGGGAGGGAAGCATGGGACCTAATTGGTAAGACTGCACCGGAAGACTTTGGCACGGCTTTAGGGGCCAGAGGCTCATGGCGGTGTGAGTCACACAAGGGTTTGTTAGCCACGTCCAGCGGCGGAGAGTACGCGGCGCTGTAACTGACGACATGGTTATGGTGGTGGTGCGGTTGCGGTTGTTGTTGATGGTGGTGGTGATGGTGGTGGTGGTGATGATAGTGGCAAGCTTCACAGTTTGTAACTGCAGAAGGGGAGCTGCAAGGTGGTGAAGTGCGTGATGGTGATACATGAGTTGGGGACACCTGGGATGGCGATGTATGGGTAGGAGATACATGACTCGGTGAAACGTGAGCAGGCGATACGCGGGATGGAGACACACGGGTCGTCGGAGAGGCCCTGGTTGTAGAGGTTGTGAGAGGTGAAGCATGGGAGGGAGATACACGCTGTGGTGACACATGAGGAGGTGATATCAATGGAGGTGATACTCTAAGTGGTGAGGATGCATGAAGAGGAGAGGCTCTTGGAGGGGAGTTCTCTCGGGGTGATGACTGTGATCTATCCATGTCGTAAGGTCCTGTAGCTTGATCGGGACTCTGCTGTCGACCATCTGTAGAACTACTGCTGCTGCTACTGCAGATGTGTGGTGTACTGTTCTCTAAGCGATCCACCTCATTCTGATGCAGCGAGCTTCCATGTACTGGCTCGTGAGGGTAGACGTGAATTGGGCGAGCCACTTGCACGCAGGGCCGTTTGATGTGTGCGGGTAGGGCCTCCTTGCCTCCACCACTTTGTCGCTTAGACATGGTGACTTCACAAGCTTCTCACTTGACGAATGCTGACTGCAAAGACAAAATCAAAGGAAATCAAACAAATTAGTCAGCAATCGAAGGTCATAAATGTTTGATAGCAATCTTTGTGGAACATTGAACAGGTCGTCACATCTTATTCAGGTATAAAACAAAAAGACTAAAATTTCACCTATGTCAAAGGGATAGGATCGGTTTCATAGGTAACCTGTCATATCGAATCATGATCATAATACACTATGGACTGGATGAGATGACTACTCAAAATAATTGCATTTGTTATCAAATCTCATTATCTCCCTGAATGGTAATTGAATTGATCTTATCAACCAAAAGTAAGTTTCCTACCCTAGTTCAAGAGTCAAAGTCTCAATAAACTTAACCTAAGGTAGCATTAAAATGCAATCACCAGCATGAGATTCAAACCCGATAACAAATTTTACATGAAGAAATAAAATAAAATATAAATTTTCTTTTTTTTTACTTAAGTAATATGGTACAGGATCTTGTCATTCCTATTATTTTAATTTTATGATTTAAAGAGTAATTTACCTAAAACATTACAAATTGTTTTTTAACCTGTGAAAATAATCATTCCAATTTATTTCACAAAATTAGCTTCCCTTTCCACATTGTCTTTTTGCCTAAATGCAATATCAAGTCTGCTCTACAGTATTTGATTCTTTCGATTCGAAAGAATGGCAATCATAATATCCACCCCCACAAACTTATATCAATCAATAACAGACAACAACATCCTGTGCATGGGATGAAGTCAGCAAACTTGACTTTTCCCTCTTTAGGAGTGATGAAACGCTCCATTAGACTGCAGTGCCATAACATTTTTGCACCCTATTGCCATCTATTCAACAAAGAGCGCTTGACAGGACACATACAAACAAAGTTTGTGTAAGCAATAAGTGTTGATTATGAAGTGATAAATGGAGCACTGCATGAATACTGTCACAATTCCATTTAGAGTTATAAGCGCATGAAATACCCCTTTACATCTACCCTTTGTTGTGGCCTATTTTATTTCAAAAAGAGCACCACTTAAAGGCACTTCTCCCTGTTCAGTATTGTCATTCAGACAATGATAGCTCAATTCATTTTTCATAACATTAAAAATACGATCATAATATTGCTATCGAGTGAATTGACCTTTAATGGGTGAAAAGAGAATGGTTTTAATTTTCAACAACATAAATATGGCTTTGACACATCAAAGAGTGGGTTTTCATGGGCCTACTTTGTTCCCACACATGTGGCTAAATATCAGGAATACAGTACAATACAACAGAAACATGTATATCTGTGCTGATTTCTAAGTTACAGCTACTGTAGCTAGCTTCAAAACTCAAATATAATTCTGTGAATGATACTCATTCAGAAAGTTCAATTCCTAGCAGAAAAGGGGTGAACCGAGGAGCATCTTACAAGTGAAATCATGAATTTTACTTTATTTAATACAGGAAATACCTCCTATATGTACAGACTACTATTCCTATACTCCCCCCCCCCCAAAAAAAAAAAGAATAAATGTGGCCACTACAAATGTATGTCTTCCAATAAATATATAGTTCAATAGGACTCCTTTTATCTTATATGCTGCACAAAATTTGGCCTTTATTCTCAATTCTTGGAATCAGAAGTGCGAATCAAACGAACAGATACATGCACACAGGTTTTCCTTCTTTCTCCTCAACACCAAAACAATATTCTTGTGTGTATGTATGACATTTAACATATAATTCTGTATATAGTGTATTCTGTATTTTGTTATATAATTTTTCCTTTTTTCGAAAAGGGAACCCCCTTTTACAAGCTTACAGTTCTTTGGGGTACCCTAACCATTTTATTACTTTATGTCTGACATGTTTCAATATGTTATCAGTGAACAATCAATGTACTTTTAAATTTTCTTTTTTTAAATGGTTGAAAAAATGAAATGAAAAGACAATACCAGGGATTGAACAGATTTCCATTCTCTTTTCAATTTGTCTCCTTGGTTCTCATTTAAAACTGACGTCTCTACCATGTTTCCATTTTAACACAGTTTCTTGAATAGTATAATCTGTCTTTGTAAAATGGAAAATGAGAATACAACTAAACATAACCTTTCACAATACTACTCCTCACCCACAAGTCCTACTATTATATTCTCCACATGACTTACTCTTCTCTGCAATTGTCTTTAAAAATGTTTTTCTTTCCATACTTTTTGTCAAACACTTCACATTCTTATCATGACACTGCCCATCCTTCAACACAGCATACTCCCTCTCTAAATTATTGCCACTTCATTCAGACTTCACTCTTCCCCCTTCACTGTTCTTATTCTTTCTAGCATGAGCTCCTTCAGTAAATAGCGCCATATTCACAATGCTGCTTTTGACCAAACCACGCAAGCCCCCTACTCTGTCCCTCCTCCTCCGTTCTATCACCTAGGTAACTCTCTTTCTCTCTCTTTCCTTCTTCATTCCCACGTTCAAGTGCAGGCCTATATTCCTGTGCAAGTAACCTGATCCATTGGGCATGGTCAAAAGCAAGGGCGCTGCGGAGAAATCAAAACACTCCTCTCAATGAGTCGGGTCACTTCGGGACAAACCGGGGCTGGAGAACAAAAAATAGAAATAGCCTCAGGGCTGGAATGAACTGACCACGATTTCCCTGCATCTCTCTCCCCCGAGTATTCAAGAACTTGGGACACACTATAGGTAAGCAGACAATGACTATACCTTATTCTGTAACAATATGCAAGTGAATAGGCAGACAACTGGTATAGTATTTTTGCATGACATACACTTGCACACATGTAGCTATCCCAATCTTTCCACATTCACATGCTGTATGTGGATAGACAGAAGAGCATAACTCTATGTCGCTTTATCATTTTCTACATCTTTATTACAGCTAGCTGCTTTTTAACTTTTTTTAATACTCATTAGTACAAACAGAAATGCACATTTACATGTACATCTGATTCCCTTCAAGTATTTATCTTTGCAAAAAATCAAGATATTTGATTATCATGCTGCCCTCAAGAAATGAGCTTATCTACTGTACCTGTCTCATTTAATCTTATCAAAAGACATAATAGGCATGAAATCACTATTTTCTTGCACTATGTCTGTTGGGAGCCAGAAGGGTGTCGACACAAGCGTAGCTTTCTCCTTAGGCTCCACAATATTTCACTTTTATTCTAGCCCACTCTTTTCAACTAATACTGCATGCAAATGTATAGATATGAGGTACTCACCTTCTTTTATTTTCTCTGACAATATATTTCATGTTTATTTGTACCATTTATCTTGTTTATACCACTTGTACTGTAAAAGCACTGTAAATGTGAAATATGAAACAATAAACTGAAACTGAAACTGAAACTGATATACTTTTTCATAGAGTTAATCTGGCTCTTAGCAGGCAAATAATGCATTTTAATACACTCTATAAATGGTAAAATTACATCATGTTAAAAAATATAAACTTTTACTTCTTGAATTTTCAGAAAGATAAAAAAACTGTAGCATCATTTTAAAGAGGACTCAAATATTTGTAAAGATAAATTTTTACTTACTTGAACCCGATATAAACAACAAATTTCCAGAGAAACAAATTTATTTAAAGAGAAAATAAAATAGAAAATCAATATATAATTAGGTTTGTCAAATATGTGGAAAGTTGAAAATTGGTTTAATCGATATGGAGTACTTTGTTTGCAAATGAGCATGAACAGAAAAAAGATACTCCATTCTTTACTTTGCAATTTGTTTTTTCTATCTGTTTTTTTTAAAGGTTTGTGCAATATGATTGGTATAGCACTTTAGACAACATTAAAGCATCAGAGTCATATCACCTCAAAAGACAAGTTTAATACCAAAATTTAAATCCACCCTGTCAAAATTTGGCATAACATAGTATTGACACTTTTGGCAAGAATTGGGTTTCGACACTTCTTGCAAGAAGTAGGTCCTATTGATAAAGTAATTGATTTTGTCAAACGAATGCAAACAGAATAAAGTGACTCAATTTTGATTTTGGAATTTTCGCTACTATTTGAATTTCTTTATAAGCATATATACGTGCAACATATTTTGAATAGAACTTGATGTTTGCTTAAACTCAAGTGAGGCAGAGTGAAAACCTGCAGAACTGTGCTTATTATTTCAACTTAATTTTTTTTCTGTTTCATAGAAAGACTTCTACCACAATGTTATCCCTATCTCACTCTACAAAATTGATCTTGTCCTTCTTTTTCATGTGGCCCAGTAATAGAGCTACTAACCCGTTCCATTTTAGAAATAGACTTTCCACAAAAGTCTAAAAAATTGTTCAGTATTCCAATGATTTTGTAGTCTCAATTTAGTCATTTTGTGTAGGCATATGAACAGAATTCTATCTAAAAATTTGTAAAACAGTACTTGGGTTTGGTAGAATCCAAACCTGGGTTCGCTTTCTAGCGAACCTCTCTGCTTCTATTCCTCCAAGGTTCGCTTTCTAGCGAACCTCTCTGCCACCAAGGTTCGCTTTCTAGCGAACCTATCTGCCTCCAAGGTTCGCTTTCTAGCGAACCTCTGTAACCAAGGTTCGCTTTCTAGCGAACCTCTCTGCCACCAAGGTTCGCTTTCTAGCGAACCTCTCTGCCACCAAGGTTCGCTTTCTAGCGAACCTCTCTGCCACCAAGGTTCGCTTTCTAGCGAACCTCTCTGTAACCAAGGTTCGCTTTCTAGCGAACCTCTCTGCCACCAAGGTTCGATTTCTAGCGAACCTCTCTGCCACCAAGGTTCGCTTTCTAGCGAACCTCTCTGTATCCAAGGTTCGCTTTCTAGCGAACGTATCTGCCTCCAAGGTTCGCTTTCTAGCAAACCTCTCTGCCTCCAAGGTTTCGCTTTCTAGCGAACCTCTCTGCCACCAAGGTTCGCTTTCTAGCGAACCTCTCTGCCTCCAAGGTTCGCCTTCTAGCAAACCTCTCTGCCTCCAAACTTTGCTTTCTGTTCATAAACATGGTCCCACCTTAATTGATTGAAAGATTTGTTAGTACCGGTGAAACTACTAAAATATCATGCATCTTTACATAAGTTTAGGAGAAAGACAGTCCGTTATTAAATAAAAAACCAAACAAACCAAATGGAATTCCTTAATTCACTGAAAGCACATAAAAATTGTGTTCTTTAATATTCATATTTTTCATTTCAACACTTACGGAAGATTTTGGAAACTTTCAGTCCTAATAATGCCCATCCAATATTCATGTGGCAACACATGTTTCCATTCATTTTTTCAATTGATTTTATGTTTATGTAATACATTCCAAATGCACATACTGTATTCCATCAATGTCGGCTATCTGTTATACAGTTAGTAATTCACTGTTATTAAATAAAATAACTATGGACAAGCATTTCCATATCAACTGACAAATACAATAAATCATCAAAATACAATTATAGAGAGCATTCATTTATGATATATCGTGAACACAGCTCTTAGACAGGACCTTTCACATACATGTATATACATGGGTGATTCATCCGAGTACTTGGTACAATATTCAAATCTTTTTGTCTGCCTAAAGTCTGTGAAAATCTTAACAAAATTTTAAAAAAATTGCTGAGAGTGGATATGCATATATACAGTAGAAGCTCGTTATGAAGAACAAAACACTCTCATTATAATATGGTAATTCTGCTGCTCCCGCTTCTTTCAATTTTATTTCTTTCTTTAACCTTTTCATTATCTTTTAAATTAGTTGTTTTCATCTTTTATTTTAGGGAGTCTGTTATGAAAAGGTACCACTGTACATTTATATTTAAGTGATAATTATGTTGTCCAACAAGAACACATTTCTACATGTACAGTACATGCATGTACGTTTACATGGCATACTAATATTTTATATCAAAGCTATGTGCATAATGAAGGAAAAAAGGAAACAAAAGTGTTGAGGGGCTTGCTCAAAATGTTAAAGGCCTTCTACAAATGATAAAGGCCTTCTACAAATGATATTCAAAATATTTACTAGTATACTGTCATGGCTTTGTATATAGCCAGTTCAAGACAAAGGGAATGAAGACTCTGAAGTCATCTCATTACAAACTTCAATCAATATTAGAACATTCAGAGGTTCACAACTGAATACTAACTCATATCACTAACTGCCTACTCATCCTAAACAGAGGTGCTTATATATAGAATCACTGCTCCTCAATGATGCATATTGTTTATATTTATAATGACAGCTTATTCTGGTCTCTGTATATGACACTCCATTATGATAACCCATTAGGCTTGACCCATAGTTCATACCCAAGTTCATATGTCACTATAATGACCCACTCTGTACTAAGACTGACCAGCTGCTTGTCAGGCTGTGTATATAAAGCTAGAGCTGTGACTAAATCATGAAATGGACGCTTGTATGCCCAAGTAGGAGAGCAGAAATGCCTACATGTAACTCTGTAAGTTAGAGCGTAATGTTCAATACATTGTAATTCTCAAAAAAAGTAAGGGAGCAAAAACATTGTTTGCATTCAAACACTTAAAAATATCAAAACCTACATCCGATCCGAAGCGAGCATATAGGTACATGTACATGTACATGTATGTGCTGCAAATTGTAATATTTTGTGAAGTTTTTATGTTCATGCATTTATATACTCATGCAGCTCAAAATGAATGTATAAATGAAGCAGTTAAAAAAACAGGGTTGGTATACTTAATAATCATATTCATCTTTTATTCTAGCTATTTAATATTTTCTTTGTCATTTCAAATATGAGTTGTCACCACAGTCACCTGTTAGTGAATGTGCATTAAGTGGCTGAATACGAAAAATAATTTATTTCCGCCATTACAATTGAAGAGATCGATTTAGATTTGCTGACAGTTAAAATTCATTTTTAAAAATGAATAATAAAATAGTTTTCACAATACAGCTCCACAAATAGTCAAAGTTTAATCTGCCCAGTTGCTGCTTTTATACCTATTATGTATACTACAATTTTTTCCATTATTCAGAAAGCAGTGGTTGATGTAAAAAAAATTATGAAAATTTGACCCCTGCTTCGCTTCAAATGGCCTTCAAACTTAAGACACCAACAGATTCAAAGTTTGATTTGTATTACAAGTAGCTTAACTTGCGTAGCTTAACTTGCGTAGCTTAACTTCAATGAATTATGTTACAACTCAATGTTTATAGATTTTCCTGAAATTTCCAGATAAGATTTTTTTTTTTTTCAACCATTTCCCTTGTTTTCTTTGGCACAATAATGTCTTCTTTGTCACTATCGTGAATTACATCTACTTTACAAATGATAAAGTTTATGGATACAGTCTGAATATTTGATTTTGACAATTTTTTGCCATGAAGGAAATTAATTGTGGCACATTCCCCATAATGATCCATGTCCGCCACCCGACCAATTGCCCCAACTCTAGAACCTGTGTAGTGTACAGCGACCCAGTGTGCATGGCTGCACTCCTCTCCCCTCAACATTTTTAGCTACAGAAATGAAAATTGCATGTACAAGAGTACATTAACTCTTTCAGTGCCGATGGCACGTATATGTGACAGATAGACTTGTCATTTTCATTCACCAATTGCTTGACCACTGGAAAGGTATATGGTGGTCAATGTATATCAACATTTTGAGCATAAATCAAGCATTTTAAATATATGATTATAATTATATGCTACCATAGAAAATTTCAGAGAAAATTGCTGATTTTTGAAAAGATATTACCTTATTTCAACAATAAACAGTAGTAAACAAATGAGAAACCAAAAAATAATGGACAAAAAAGAAACTCAAATGTAATTTTCAATAATTCTAAAGCATAAAATTGGGTAAAGTTATAATGTTTGGTATCATAATATATGGTAATAAATTTCCTCCAAGTTTTGTACACAATGTTTTTTTAAATAATAGATGACATTTGAAAAGTAAGCATTGATCACATTTTGGTAACATTTTGAAGAGAGCTAAACCCCTTGGCACAGTAAGAGTTAAGAAATAAATGAAAAGAAATAAATGAAAAAAACAAATCTACAATAATAACTGTCTGTCACTATCAAATTGCTTTCAGACAGCTCTTTTTGGCAATACTATGAAGTGAAAATTTTGTTTCTGTGAGGTGATTTTTATACTTTGCAGTTGTAAATGAAATGAGTCCTGAAAACAATCTCTGTACACATAAAAGATGATTTTGTAAAAAGTTGTAATCACTATACATATGGGCATTTCAAAGTGGCCCAATCGGTACGGTCTAAGTGAAGTAGTGCATGGCGGTCAGCTTTCCCATTCGCTCCAACACACAATATGACTAAAATGTCAATTTTTCAAAATGTATAACTCAGTAGGATCTTTTTCTTTTTGAAGGACATATAACAATAGGCTGATATATTTTGAGTACTGCCCCAAAAGGAAAAGATGATAAGGAGAAAACAGGAATTGCATGATATTTTGGTGTACAACAAATGGGAGATTGGACCGTGAATACGTCACAGTCGATTCACCAAATTGCCAATTTGAGATTTGCGTAGATGTAGTAATCTCATTTTTCAAAGATTAATAACTTTCTTGTTCTTTTTCTGATTTCTTTCAAACTTTCTCCCGTTTCTCTTATATTTCTTGATCCTTTTCACACAAATCAGCTTTTTTACAAAGGTTTGATTGCCCTTTATCAAAGCGCAATTCTGTTGACTTCCAAAATAAAGATGTATTTTTCAATATCCAGTAAAATAGACTTACTCCAGTTTTTAATTGAGTAATTATATGAATGATAGTTAATTAAAATTAATCAAATACAGATCTACTGTATAATATTTAAGATCAAGGTACATTTAATAAGCTGCATACAAATTAACACTGTTTATATTAGAAAATGCTGGTATGTAATATAGAGAAAGAATAATGAACTCACCCATTTTATTTCACCACAAAAAAGGAGTTGATCTTTACACCTGGAGTAAGTAAGGCAGTAACTTTCTAATTTTGACTACATGTATATAAAGGTAGATGAGATCTAGCCTCTGTTACTGGATGTTGGTATCAAGTGACAGCTTCAGCCACTAAAATTTTGGACCATTATACAAGCTTAACCCATAGTCTCACATTTCAGACACTTTTATATGCATTTACAACTGACAAGAGTTGTACCTGCAAACTACACAATATGAGCTTCCTGCCCAGTTCCCAGAATAATGGGGTTTGTTTATAATCCTTGGCAGGGTCCATGGTTTCTCATATTAAAGGGGAAGTCCACCCTGATTACAAGTTGGTTTTAAAAGAAGCAGAAAAATTAAAGAAACAGATCAGTGAAGGTTTGAGCAAAATACGAGAAGAAATAAGAAAGTTATGAATTTTTGAAGTTGTTATCAATCAAACACAAATTGGCAACTCCGTGACGTATCTTGTGAGCTCCTCTCCCATTTGCCCTGTATTATAAAAATCATAAATTTTCATTTTCTCTAAAGAAAATATTCAATCATACATGCACTTTCGATATAATCATTGCTCATAGGTTTTTACACAAAACCTGTATGAAACAAATATATTCCGTCATCAAAAACCAAGAAAATGAAAATTTATGAAATTTTCTGTACTGAGCAAATGGGAGAGGAGCTCGCAAGATACGTCACAGAGTTGCCAATTTGTGTTCGATTGATTACAACTTCAGAAATTCATAACTTTCTTATTTCTTATCGGATTTCGCTCAAACTTTCAAAAATCTGTTTCTCTCATTTTTCTGCCTTTATTCAAATCAACTAAATACCAGGTGGACTTTCCATTTAAGGGAAAGAATTAACCCTATCCCAGTAGAGCAAACACCAAGAGGGGAATGACCTGCATGGTACGAGCAGTTGGCCTCTACAGAAAAAAAAAACGGATAAGGAAAAAGGAAGATATGCAAAAAAAGATAATAAAACAAGAAAAGATTTTTAAAAAAAGTAAGGTTAAATGGAAAAAGATTACAGAAAAATCAGAAAAATCAAAAACAAAGAAATATGGATGGAAGAATAGAAAGAAGATTATATCAAGGAATTTTATTTCAATACTTGAGGAAAAATAGGAAACAAGATAAGAAAATATATGAAAGAAGAAATACATGTGGATGTATTGGAAAGAGAAGAGCCAAGGTACAAATAATTAAAGAAGAAAAAAACAAAGAAATTCAGGGGGAAATATAGAAAGAGAAGATACAAGAAGTGGGGAAACATAATAATACCAGAGAGATAGAAATGCAAGGAAACACAGGATAAAATAAAGGAAGAGAAGAGTGAGGATGGAAACAGAAAAGAAGTATTTAAAGATGGAATGAGAAAATAAAAGGAAGAATAGAAATACAACCCAGAAGAAATACATGAATTGGTGCATGCTTGGTTTTCTGGGCCTCAGACCACTTGTCCATTAATTAAAAGTAAATAAGAAAGTTGCTTGAAATTTAGGTCACAAATTTGCAAAATTTATATTTTTTAATTTGTATTTTTTCTATCAGATTTTCCTAAAACTTTTACTAATATTTTCCCCCTCATTTTCTGCTTTTACTCACATCACCTTATTATCAGAGAGGACTTCCCCTTTACTGAATTCTGTGCATGTACAAAATTCTAGTATTCAGAAATTGTGTACATTACCAATTTCCAATAAAACAATGGCTGATCAGCCATGCATGGTCTACTTTATAGCTCAAACACCATTCTTCCCCACATGTCACCCAATGCATATACACTGTATAGCCTACATACATGTATAGCTGAAATCTTGATAAAAATCTGCTAGTAAGTTGTCATTGTCAAATAATGCCATAGCTGAACACAGAGTTCCTCTGTTTCCTATTGTATGACAGGATAACCAGTAGGATTACACGCTTCTTTAATAGGAAGGGGTATAGAAATTAGTGTACATGTATGTTGTCTAATGGTTTATTGAAAGATCAGTAAACAGACCTGATGTGAAGTGGAGGGGAGTGGAGTGGGAAGTGGAGGGTATAACAACAAAAAAGTGAGGGTGGAGTGATAATGTAGCTTTGTCCAATCTTCCAATAGACCTTTCTACATTAAGGAAATTACTAAAATATTCAGTGCACCTTAAATTGAACTTCACCTTGATCCTGTAATGAATTCTCCATAAAGACCTACACAGATCGAGGAACAGTCCAAAATATAAAGTGCATGAGCGATAAAACAATTGTTAACCAAAGTGTGAAATGGAGACTAGTGTAACGTAGAATACCAATCTTAGTGTAACTTGAGAGAAATATAACCTGAGTGTTTAGCTGAATCAAGTAGATACAGAATTTAATATATACATTAATTCGCATGATATCGATTAAAGAAGACAGTTGATGTTGTATTGATTTACATTTTGTTCCTCCACTCTTGGATTTCATACTATTCACAGACGACACTAATATAAACCCCTCAAAAAAAATTTGGAAACTGAAGTTTCATGTTTTATATCTCTCTTGTCATGGCATATTCATCGCTTTTTTTCGTGAAATTAGAAAGTGTGTTTATTACTCTTTAAAATGATACCATATTTAAATTCAAATATGTATCCAAAGCTATAAGCTTGCCTTTGATTAAATTTTTAAAAATAAACAAATGATTAAATGCAACAATTCATAACTTTCTTAATTCTTTTCAGATTTTGCTCAAATTTTCATTTATCTATTTCTTTATTTTTCTGCTTCTTTTAAAACCAACTTAATATCAGGGTGGACTTTCTCTTTGAATGTAAAAGTTATTAATAACTAGCACCTATGCTAATTGAATGCAGTATAAACTAATTACAGATAATTTTTTTAACTTTCCAGAAGCCTGCAAATTACACTCTCCAAATAAACCATATTGCACACTGACCTGCCTGATTTGCCTCAGTGCAGAATCTGTTACTAAAGCAAAAGTCGTTCTGCATACTGGAATTTTACTAATCCTATCTGTGGTTTGCTTCATCATTACCCTGAAAGTAAACATCGTCTTTCACTAGCCCACCCTGGTAGTGGTACAGAGATTAACTTCAAGTGATGCAAGCATGCACAATCCAGTGTAATGAGTCATAACCCCTTATCACTCTATCTACTTTCCCTTTCTTTCAGCTATATAGGCCTATATTTTATGAGCAATGAAACTATATGAAATGACATATGTACGAATGAATAACACAACATTATTAACTATTTCTTCACTAATCTTGAACTTAAATTATACTACTTTGATTAATCTACACTAATGTGTATTCCTTAAAGATATATATGGTTTATTCCTTGAGGAGATATATGGTTTATTCCTTGAGGAGTTATATGGTTTATCCCTAACAAACTTTGCAATATTATTAGGGAACTTGCTATGCAATGTGTAGACCCAATGGCAAAGTTATAATGACAAAGAAAAACTCACCAACTGTTTGATATACATGCACATGTACCTCAAATGTTTCTTCAAAACTTAATTACATGTTAAAGGTAATAGATAGTTTTGGGAAGCCCTCAAAAACTTTTCGTGAGATTTCTTTGATTTTACTTAATAAAGAGCAGGGTACTAACATAACTAAGATGCTGTGAAGTTTTTTCCTCGTGAAATATTTATCGAATGAGAGGTGAAAAGTAATAAAAATCCCTGGCCCCAAAAAGAGGGGATGTAAATTCAAACAACGGCCACACACATTACTCACATGAGGATTGCTGTGTGTTATAGAATACGCTACACATAGTGCGAAGCGCTGGGTTTATTGTGTGGTGAACCTTCGGGTGGATATGTCAGTGGATTTGTCAGTTTTTATATTTTTGGAATGTACATCTATAGCTCTTCCTTCTGACAAAATTTGGTCCATGGGCTTCAAGGGGAAAATTTTACCACAATTTTTAGGGGCCGTCTGACACCCCATCCCGACAGAAATTTGTGTCAGTTTTTTGGGTTTTGTAATGTCCAGTCATACTTCTTCCTACTGACAAGTTTGGTTCATGGGGGAGAAGGGGTGAAATCGACCCGACTTTGGGGTCTCTTTTGGGGGCTCTGGGGGCTAAACCCGGCGGCTACGTTCAGGCTGACAACCTTTTTGTCAATGACTCTAGATGGTCTAATTAAGTTTAAGGGGTCAAAATTCATGGGTAAAATGGGGTGACTATTTCGGGACAGGCTCCTGGCCTACCAGAGGATATAACTGAATAATGCTTCATCATAGGCCCCATTCGCTATATTTGTAAGAAAAACTGGTATAAACCAGAGTTTAGGGCTCATTTATACAGGACCTAAATTTTGAAATTTCTTTGATGCATCTCTAAAACAAACTTCGAACTGCTGATTTTAAATGGAAATAGAAATATCTGCATGTCACTGAGCAGTTATGAGCTCACTTTGTAATAACCACTTTCTGTTCTTTATCACAAGCATACCCCACCACAAAGAATAAATCATGTGGTTATTCAGTAGCACCCTTTTGCAAGTTTGGCTGATCTTGACAGCTTTATTTCTGGATAACATTACCTAGACACCAGACCTTTTCTTGTTAATAGCAATTCATCTTAAATCATGATAATTTTAGTTAAGGAGTTCATAATGTGTATAGCCAGGTTTTCTTTTTGGGAGGAGTGGTCAAATTGTTCACACAAAATGACTCCGTTCAAATTGAGAGTGAAAATTTCCACTTGTCACACATGATACTGCTGTTTTGAAATCCGTTTTATTTCGCTTGGAGGAATTTGATAAAAACTCAATTTGGCATTCATAAGAATGTACACATTTTAAAAAAATTTACAGGGGATGTTACTTTTTTAGATTTACATGTATCAACATAGAGGGGGTATTTATTGTGCATAAGCTTATTTATTTTCCACTCAGATTGCAAAATGTTTTTCTCTATATGAAGATAATTTGACTTACTATTACATATACATGAAATAAACAGCAACAGAAAACAATGTTGGAGAACCAGGGAGATGGAGTTTCTCCCTGGGGTAAACACAAAGTGAGTGTTTTAAAGGGGAATTAACCTCAAAATATAAACGTGCTTGTAATCAAAGATGTAATCTATTCCTTCTTGTTGTCCTATGTAGTTTTGCATTAAAATATACGAGATGGGTATAAATCAAGATTTTATCAGCAAAATTTATCGTCTGCTAGCGATACCCGGGGGCTGCCATTTTCTTGATGTGTACATAAAGATATTTTTAATCCGTATGCAAAATTGTCTTTCTTCCTGCATACAAAATCCCATTTGAGATTTTAAATATTTCACAGATACTTATATTCTAAAAACGAAAATGTGTTTTATATTTCTTTGAAAATTAATATTTTACTAAATATAAATCTATCTTCTTGATACTATGACGTACGCGACGGAGCAAATTAATTCAAATTTATGGATGATAACGTTCCCGAGCGTCAATAGTGACAAACTATGCAATCACCTGCTTTAAGATAATGGCCTTCAATAGTCAAAATGCGCATTGTATAAATTGTTATGCTCTGCCAGGCAAGCCCCAAAAATTGATTTCTATTTAGCAAAACCAGAGAATTTAAAAAGAAATCTATAAATTTCAAATTTTAGAATATATGTATACACCTGTTATGTATTTTCCATCATATATGGGGATATTTGTAATGAAGAGAAGCAATTTAGCTCTATGATTAAAAATATCTTCCTGACCGGAACGGTTTCCAATGGTTCATGTACATCTCCATATCATCAAGAAAATGGCAGCCCCCATGTGAAGTACTTGCAGATGATACCGTGTGCTAGAATGTCTTGATTTAAACCCTTTTCTGATATTTTATTTTTTAAAGTGATACAGGCCAATGATTAAGAATATATTACACCTTTGAACATAAGTACATTTATATTCTGGGGTTAATTCCCCTTTAAGTTACAGGCATGTAGCAGATTTGCCTCAGTCTCCTAAGTAAGAATTAAACAATTTGAATTACATGCTAGCTTGTAGTGTTACATTGTAAAATTGAGAAATTTGATCCCTTGGTTGTCTTTTCCTTTTCTAGGCATATTGATCAAGTAACTTGTAAATCAGTTCTTGACAAAATGGCTTTAATTAACCCCCCAAAATTCAGAGAAATCTTTTGTTCATTATTTGGTTTGCTTTATTTTATGTGATTCATAGTTACTTCAAATGATTTTGCCCCAGAAAGGTTATGAATACTGATTTGTCACCACTTTTTGTAAGGGGGTTATATGCCTACATGCATATTGTATAAGAGGGCATATAATAAAGGGAATAGGGGAGATGGAGCATTATGTAGTTTCATATAATTTGGATATTAGCTGAATTTCATATTTACATTATTTCAACCACTATAATGCTTTAAATTGTACAGTTAAGGGAATGCACAATGTAAAAGGTTAATCCTTCCCGGCCATGTGAAACCCTCAAGCAAAGCTTTCAAGATGAAAAGAAAAACCACCAGATGGAAGTTATACAATTTTCCTAATCTTCAATAATTTAGTAAAATTTTGAAATAAGTATGAAAAATATCACGCTCATGTGATCAGTACATCATTTTACCATTTCCCAATTTTCCCTCTTTTTTCTCTCTCATATCATACATTTCTTTATTTTCTGCTGTTTTCAAAAGTTTACAAGCTTCCCATATGCTAACCCCTACATACATGTACATGTGTTGGAAGGACATTTACATGTACATCTACCACATTACACTCCATGCTTTTTTTTTTACTTCTTTTCATCAAGTCAAGTACATAGATGTTGTGATGCAGGATATTTTTATTACATCCTTTACATAAAAGCTCAACATGAAGGCCTATACATGTATATGTTGAGGCTTACAAGTACATGTAGTACATTACAAAGAAATTAAGCCAAATTCGAGAAAGAAAGAAGCTACACACTAAAGAAGGTCACTGAATCTACTTTCCCATTTAAAATAAGCACTGTGACCATTGGTTTACTTATAAAATTTACAACTCCTCCTCAACAACTTTACCTTCTATATAAATCACTACAAGCTTATGTTTTTGCAAGCAGGATGTCATAATAACATTCAAAGCAATAACTTTTTTTGTTTGATGAGGGTATTTACTTCTATTAATGGTAATTTTCTTATTCTGGTATAGCGCTATCTGTATCAACTTAAAAAAAAGCTTTCTTCTGTCTTCTTCTTTCTGAAGATCAAACTATGCCAATTCAGAATAAAGAAGTCACCCTTGCCTAGTAGTATCTCCTTGATCAGGTCAAGGGGTTATCACAGGTTGACCACAAGTGATTAACACAGAATAGACAGTTACATGTGAAGCCAGGTTCCTGGAATAGATAATGGGGTACTGAGTAGAATTGGTTTCAGACGTTGTAGGTCCTTCCTTTAAAAATATGTTAATTTTTTTTTTTCCATTAATTTTTTTCTTTCCGGAGTAGGAGCTGGGTTATTTGTTTGTTGATTGAAACATTGATTGGTGTACTGCATGTCTAGTTAAGGTATAGGCCTACTTAAAGCACATTGATGTTTAGATAATAGGACAGCACTGATGTAGAGAGTTTATTGTCTGGTAAATAGACTAGTTGCTTACACCTTGGTGAGCCAGGGATAGCATCTCTGCAGACGATCCAGATGAGATAAATATTTGCTCTATTTCCTCCCCCAGTTTATTGTGTGAATGCTTATGCTTTGTGGTAAAGAAGCTACATGTATTTATTAGTAGATTGAAATACATGTACATGTAGGTGTATACAAGATATCTTTTTCTCTTTCTCTGGAGGGCCATTTTATGGAGCGCCGCAAGCAAGTTCACAGCAGATAATTGTGTCACTTTCTATGTTGAATGAGGATCAAGATCAAGTAAAAGACAAAATTATTTCACTTGTAATTTTCACTTAGTTCTCCAAACTTGGATACAACCAGTGCTTCAGGAGAGTGGAATACTTCAATAGAATGGTACTTGAGGGGGATTTGAAAAGATTTATCACCAGATCACTGGATGATGTCAGTTTCGAATCTCAACTAAGCCTTGATGATGCATATTTTGATGATAACCCTACTCCTATTGCAACAAGTATCCCACAAAAAGATAAAACCCCTTCAACCAATGATGCCCATGTGTATGATTTCCATTCATCAGACAGTGATTTAGATACATATATAGTGCCACTGCAGTTGGAGGAATCTGAGAGCAGCCTAGACTGCAGCAGTGATTTTTCAAGAATTGTTATCTCAAGTGAAGATGAGAAAGAGTATGTTCCGGTGTGTGACATTTCCACCCGTCCATCAACGAAAAAGGAACCAGCGAACCTTGGTGGCAGAGAGGTTTGCTAGAAAGCAAACCTTGGAGGCGGAGAGATTCGCTAGAAAGTGAACCTTGGACCTGGTGGCAGAGAGGTTCGCTTTCTAGAGAACCTTGGTGGCAGAGAGGTTCGCTTTCTAGCGAACCTTGGTGGCAGAGAGGTTCGCTTTTTAGCGAACCTTGGTGGCAGAGAGGTTCGCTAGAAAGCGAACCTTGGTTACAGAGAGGTTCGCTAGAAAGCGAACCTTGGTGGCAGAGAGGTTCGCTAGAAAGCGAACCTTGGTGGCAGAGAGGTTCGCTAGAAAGCGAACCTTGGTGGCAGAGAGGTTCGCTAGAAAGCGAACCTTGGTGGCAGAGAGGTTCGCTAGAAAGCGAACCTTGGTGGCAGAGAGGTTCGCTAGAAAGCGAACCTTGGTTACAGAGAGGTTCGCTAGAAAGCGAACCTTGGTTACAGAGAGGTTCGCTAAAAAGCGAACCTTGGAGGAATAGAGGCAGAGTGGTTCGCTAGAAAGCGAACTTTGGTTACAGAGAGGTTCGCTAAAAAGCGAACCTTGGAGGAATAGAGGCAGAGAGGTTCGCTAGAAAGCGAACCCAAGTTTGGATTCTACCAAACCCAAGTACTGTTTTACAAATTTTTAGATAGAATTCTGTTCATATGCCTACACAAAATGACTAAATTGAGACTACAAAATCATTGGAATACTGAACAATTTTTTAGACTTTTGTGGAAAGTCTATTTCTAAAGTGGAACGGGTTTACTCCTTTGTGTTCTCATTTAATCCCTTTATTGATAATCATTACATTTTCTCCAACTTAAGCTTTTGGGTCGACAAATTCGAAGAACACGATGGAAATTGAAGAAAAAACTGGTTATAATCCGCAGGTGAAGTTGAATGCACAACAGTTTGGAGCAAGGAGAGAAAAAAGGAGTTAACCTAATATTGAATGTACAGCCAAAAAGCTTAGGATTTGTCGCTTTGCATTCTTTGTGTTACTGTTCCACCTTCTCATTCAATCTTACATCAAAGAGTGTCCTACAATAGCCATCGAACAATGAATGTATACCACATGGAATAAAAAAGGGGGAAATGGCTTTTTAGAAAAACATAAAAAAGGAGAGCAGAAGACAGCTAGAAAAAATTGCTCTGCCACAAAGTACAAACCCAAATAAGGAGAGATTTGGAAAGGTTCAAGGTCGTGGGTAACCAACGCTCAGCTTCATTTTCACAGCACACTGCTAAATATTGATTCAACCATCACATGGTCCGGGAGGGGCTTCATCACCCAGCCAGCTTCCACACAAACACAGAGTTAATTAAAGCCAAATATTGAGCCCCCTTTATGGTTCAAGGACACTTCTTCTTCCCCACATTTTACTCAAATTTTGAACATCTCAAGATTTCTAACTAGGTTGGATCCAACGAGGAGGGAGCTTCAACCGACAAACTCACACCTTCATCTTTGGGCTAGGTAACTGACAACACGTATCTTTCCCTCCCCGTGCCCTTGCATGCTGAACATTACCCGTCTCTCGCTAGAACTCCGCATACCAGATCGCTAACTCTAAGCGTTATATCAACATTTCGTAATGGAATATCTTTCATCGAAAGTGGTCCTGTAACTGTTTTCTCTGCCCTCAACGTCTCCTTTTCTTTCTCTTGACTTTTTTTTGTCCCTCCTCTCTCCCACCATCACTTCAATTTAGCTCCATCTTTCTTCCAGCTAGTCTCTTCATCTCTAGGGCTATTATATTAGCAGCCCAATCTGTCAAGTCCCAAAGTCTGTAAAAATCAAGGGCGGTATTCTGTGCAAGGTTATCGCCGCAGGGCTCTTTTTTTTTTTGCTGGGGACTTGATTACACAGGGATCTATCTAATGCTTGAGTCTTGTTGATTTGGGGCTTGCTGACAATTCATGGCCCACATTGCATTCTACAGTCATTCCTCTCATTTTTCATCAGTAAGAAAGTAAGGAGAAGAGAAGGAGAGAAGGAGAGGAAGATTCCAATGAGCAGAGAAAGGTGTTGTAGGAAAGAAAAAGATGATGCTGTTTTTTCTTCTCCACCATAGCTGTGTTTTTCTTAGCGCTCTTCTCTTGCCTCTGATATGTCAATAACGTCACAGCTGAGATGAACCTAGATATAATACAGAAAATAATCGAGGCGAACATCAGATTCTGATGTTGCGCTACAACAAGTACAGGCAACCTAGGCGGATTATTTACTTAGCACTTTTTATTTTGTTTGGGCTGCTAATCAAACCAACGATGGTGTACGAGACATTTTCTTGACTCCAGAGATCATGTCCCCTTTTAGAATTGTCTTCCGCTTGTCACCGGTATCGTTGATATCTTTCACACATTTGCCAAAACTTTGGATCTCTGTTAGCAGGGCACTGGGAAAGGTAAAATGAAAACTTCTTTTGATTGAGGGGGGGGGGGGATGGGTGGGAGGGGTATGGCTCCCAAAACAATACCATCTTTTCAAAGTATCATGAGAAACATTTTTAATTTTGTTTCCCAAATAGTTTTCTGCATTAAAAAGTCTGATATCAAAACAATGGAACAATTACTAAGAACTTTGTTCTGCTTTTCTTTTCTTTTTTTAATTCTACTGTGCTTTTCTCTTGCTAATTCTATCACTTTTCTACATTCATATATTATGGATACTCTCATTTTAAAATATGGACTTTGAGTGATCTTTCAGTTCTTTCATTTTGCATATCTGATATTTGGGGGGAGGAGAGGGAATAAAATTTTAAGCGGTTCAAAATAATGACTAGGCAGCTCAGAAGCTCACAGGTAATTATATATACTGCAAAACCAGAAACTTTTGTGAGCAAGAAAATTCATGAACATTTTATGAAAGTTTCTGGGTTTTCGGTATTACTAGCAGTCTGGAAACCCCCTGAATAACTTTCTATTGATCCACACATACAAATAAAAAGATAGCTACTCATTTTAGAGAAGGGTCATACAAGAATATATATTCTACTACAAAACATTAATATATGATTTATTACTTATCTATTGATTTAAAAATATTCATGTCTTCAACAAAGCATTGATTTTAAATTAGTAGGCCATAAAGGACATTCTTTACCATCTGTTAATTGTATTTTATTAGCATATAAATTTTTTCTTGCAAATTATAGGAGTAATTTTAGGCATGCTATATATGGTGTTCATTTTGATATGATTTTTCTTTATTGCAAGTCAGCCCTATTGCATAAAAATGTAAGCTGATTACATAGCCAAATTATTATAATTTGTAGGGCCTAAAGCATGCCTTCCATCATAGATGTTCACTGATATGTGGTGAAGGCCATTGCAATGTGTCACTTCATAATTATCCCAACAACATATTACCTCGAATCTATTAGATGTTAAATGAGTGACAAGTCGTTTTCGGCTCATCACAAATTTGTGCATCAAATATTTTATAATATTAAAGTAGGACTGTTCTGAAAAAACTGAAATCATTTATGCTATTTCCAAACTAATGACATGAAATAAAATACACAGTACTACACTACCTTTTGTTCCAGAGGATTTCAAATAAATTAGGGACATGTAACAGGAAGATCCCCTTCCATCCTCCCCCCCCCCCCAAAAAAAAAAAAAGATAATAAAAAAATAATAGTACTAGTAGAGATGAAATTATATTATAGATGAAAAAATATAAAGCGAGTCACACAATAATGAGATGGCAAACTTTCTGAGTATTAAGCATGAAATTAATGAACTTGAGGATTTATTCATGCAGTCATGATATATCCTTGTGCAAGGCATATTTCCTCTTGTCCTTCAAAGATGACACTTTGTTTTATGAGTTTCAACCAATTTGATAGAGCTTGGTTTGCACTCTCGATTATGAAATATCTGAATACAACCTTCACTTGATATCTTCTAAAATATTGGATGTACATTTTTTTTCAGGAGAATATAGCTTAATGGCGGACCAAACACATATCCTGGTGATAGAATTATTACTTTGAAGGTCGAAATACTTACATGCAGTAGCCCTCATTAACCTTCCATTATCAAAGTATGGTAACCTTGAAGAGAAGATACTTTACAAAACACACTATGAGTGATACCAATTACTGAATGACAGTAATGAGAATTCAGGTCTACTAATGAAATAGAGAGAGAGAGAGAGAGAGAGAAATGAGATGAAAGGAATAAGGAACGATCAAGAGGTGAGAAAAATTCTTTGATATGAAAGAAGGAGACTGAAGGAAGGGGGACTAGGATAGAGAGAGGAAAAAATTTGGTAGAAATTTAAATGGAGCAAATTTCCATAAATTTCCATATTTCATCAAATATAAAGTTAGTAACATTTAGACTAGTAAGAACATAACTTTTTTATATCATCTGAAGAGTTAATTCACAACAATGACATTTTTTAAAAATAGGAAAATAACCTTTTTTCTCCAATTTTGTATGACGTAAAATGAATAAAGCATTAACAACAAAAAATAGAAAATGAGCAAAATGTACACTTGCTACAGATCAATGACACAAGAGCAACTAATTATAACATATTGAAACAAATTGGGAAGTCAATTTTCCTTGAAAATGGAATAATATGGAGACAGATCACAAGAAAAGGATGGTTATCAATTTTTTTTTTACCAAAGATATGTACTGAGATGAATATTCTATTTGAAAGCAAAGGAAACAAGATGGAATGAAATACAGAGAATCAGAAAATATGTAATAGACCTCCCCAGTCTGTCCAGAACAGAACCAAGTCCAATATCAAACATAGAGTGACCTGCTTTCTTGTTTGACCTCGCACAATTAGTGGAGCACTGATTTTACTCTTGTTTCGACAGGAAATCTAACAGGTTACTCCCTACCACTAACTAGGTCTCAGAAGTAGAACAGAGAGTAAAACAGCACAATTCTCTACCAATTTCCTTCCTGTGTACAGTAAATGCCAAGATTACTACTCAAACAAAGATTGTGAAATATGATAAAACAGTGACTCTTGAGCTCAGGATTGCCTTTTTTCACTGACTAGATTATGAATGTGACAAATCCTTTTTATAATACATTGATTTTTATTTTAATACTTTGATTATTTAAATTCAATGCAATTTTATTTAATTTTTTCATAATAGAAAGTGGCAAAAGTCCAAAGACTAACATTATCACATAAAATACAATCAATATGTATAATTGTTTGATCTGACTTCTTTCATTCTTTCATCAGTTTGTTTTTTCTTTCATCTGTTTTCTTTTTTAATTCATCTATTCTATCCATTTACTATGTATTGAAAGTAAAATGCAAGTTTTCATTCATAATATGCCATTTCTTCAGCGCAAAGCATTTTGATAGCAAGTGTTTTTTTCCTATTCAAAATTTTATACATTCATTTTTTCCCTTGTGAATATTTTACAAATCTGGAAAATTAAAAGCAAAAAAAAGCTCTCTACTTATATTATAGATTTTTCTTCAAAACATGTAGGCTCACATGTTTTTTGTTCACTGTATTTGACAATTTAAGCTGTCTAATGTATATACTTTTGCATATAAATCTAGGATAAGTCCTCTCATAAAACAAATTACATAACATTTGGAATATAAGAAAAAAAAAACACATAAAGCTAGCATTTCCATTTCTGGTTTGATAAATTATATTCTCTACATTAGAGAGAGAAAAAAAAACAGGACATATAATGGATAAATTCCAACAGGCAAGATTGAGTCTTTTTTTTTTCTTTATTCTCTTTCAAAACTGAAAAGCCAGGGTGACCTTTAACAAGGTACCAGGAAGAGAAGAGAACCGGCCTGTATTATTATGGGTTAACTATGATTAACTGTTTCCGTACGCAGGTAAGCAGATACGATAATAAATGTCACTGACTGATGGATGTAAAGAGAAAGAAAATCCCATTGATTCAGGGAAACATTACAACCCAACCCTGCAAATTATTTCCATTATTAACCAAAAGACATGAAAAAGCCTTTCTTTCATAAATTTTTAGGAAAATATTAATCTTACATCACTATCAAATTTACGATACTATCACTGATAATGTTTTGTGAGAAAAACATTCTAATTTTTTTAAAATTGTAAATCTAAACAGAGTTCCCAGATACCTAAATTCTAAATTTGTGAACTTGTTTGGAATTTCAAGAAGAGCAGCTTCTATCTTTCAAAAATGTTAAGGTACAATGTAAAAATACATTCGGCACCAAAGATTTAAAAATAGATAAAATAGATGAGTTTCCAATTTTTGTGGTTACATCACTAAAACATTTTCAACTTATTTTTTTATTCTGATTTTTTTTTGAGACATCACTATAACATTTTCAACTTTTTTTTTCATTTCCAATTTGATTTTCTTATAAATGCTTACAGTCTGATGGTGCTTTTATACTAAAGCCCAAATAAATTGAAGTGAAATTAAACAATAATGGTGAATGACAAATGCTTGTAATGGAATCTTAAGTCAATTCACATTCTTCAAGGGAATTTCCCAAAATAACTAATTTTTACTATTAAAGCCCTCTCTAACAAAGAAAAATCAAATGCATATGCAGTTCAAACAGAATGAGACTGAGAGTAACGTTAAGTAGAAATCCCTATTGTGTTCAACTGAATGCTTGAATTTGAGGCTCTATTCAAGTTTCATTATTTTCCAACAGGCATTACCTTCTACCATAATTTAGGGCTGATCATGCAGCAAAATATTTCACCTACATCAAAATCAGTGAATAATGCCACAAATTCCAATATAATGGAAATATAGGTGAGGCATATTCAAACAAAGAAAAGTGTTATGAACAAAACTACAAATATCATACTTAGAGACTATCCCTTGGATCCAGTAACATGATCATAAACATTGTGAATGCTTTAAGACAAGTCCTTGATGTATCACATTTTATCCATGATTTCCCCTGCACCCTATTTTGGAATATAGCATACTACAATTTGCACTGCTCAAATCAATCATTCAATCAAATACTGACAAGTAGAGTACAGTGCACTTGGTGTATGGGAGGAGGAGGCAGTCAAGAATAAAAGACATGGAATGAGAAAGACAGAGACAAAAAGAATCCTTCTGCTCAAAATTGCTACACAGTGACTGCACACAATGCAGCAATGGAATAGATTGTGAGGATGGGGGGACAAAATATATATGTCTATTTCCGCAGAATGAAGGGGGAAAAGGGCAAATGGAAGAGAGAGAGAGAGAAAAAGAGAGAATTAAAAGGTCCACAAGCGAGTTCACCATCTCTCTCCCTCTCTTGACTTGCCAGACATAATTTTGGGCCCGCGATTCAAAGATTGTAATCAATTTAATGTGGGTCAACTCAGGCAACAACCACAAAGCAAGAAGTGAGGCTTGCTTAATCGGAATATGCTCTCTCTCTTTCTCCGGCATGGTCGGAACCGCATAGCAAAAGAAAGAGGGGCAAATGAAGAAAAACCACTAAATGGACAACGAGATGCCATTATCAAGATGATGGTAGGGAAAGGGACGTATCTTCATCTCTTTTTGCTCTACCTACCAAACACGTCAAGAAATAGAAAGCTAGGTTTAAAGACTTGAAAAATGCAGAATATAATGATTTTTTAAATTTCCAAGAAGTTTAGGCATGGTGAGGAATGCCAATATCACAATGACTAAAATGCAATGCATACAAACTGCAGGACATAAAAGTAACATTCTCTGTGCACAGTTGATTTCCACAACAAACATTCTGAAATCCTTTTAGTAAATTATAATCAAAATTTTAAATTACTTTTCCTGGATATCTGTTTCACATACATACATCGCCGCTGATTTTATGAACCAGCATACGAATTCTAGCAGGGATTAAACCAAAAATACTGCGTTTCTTTTTTTAGATATCCAATGCATATGAAAGAAAATATTACATTCTCATCACCTGTTTAATTCTACAATGATTGAATGAAAGTAAGATATTCAAATTAGCATTTTAAACGGACAAAGTCTTTATGCACGATTATCCCAGAAACATGTTTTCGCGCTCTGAGGCTTCGTATGCCGGTTCGTAAAATCAGCGACGAAATGTAAATACAATGCTCTAACTAAGGGAGTTTATTCAGTTCTAGGATACTGCAAATACACACAAAAAAAATCATTTTATCACCTTCATTGAAGCATACAACGTATGTAAATTCATTTGACTTGGAAATGAATACAGCTCAGTCTGCTGCAGCCAAATAGAAATATTAACATTTCTATCTTTGACTCTCTTACCACTCTTACCAGATGTACACAGAAATGAATGTGAATCATCCCTCACCTCAAGCTTACAGAAATGTGTGTTGTTTAGTTTGCAGGTCTACTTAGTATGCAATCATTATAAACCAATTAGAAATGATTGGCATGTTTTTTCTCCCTTGAAAAAAGAGAATCACCATTATTTCCCTATTCCAACACTATTGCTGAAGTTTTTATAATGTCTCTTCTCTTAAAGGCCAAGTCCACACTAATATGAAGTTGATTTGAATAAACAGAGTAAAATTAAACAAGCATAACAGTGAAAATTTCACTGAAATCGGATGTAAAATAAGAAAGTTACGGCATTATGAACTTTTGCATTATTTCATGAAACAGTGATATGCATAACATGGGCGGTATACAAATGAGTGAACCGATAATGTCACACACTCACTTTTCCTAATGTATTTTTTATATGAAATTTCAAATATTTCAATTTTTATGGATGTGATAATAAAGAATCTCTTCCTTGTATCAAAATAAGTTACAATAATGATGATTTTACATGTTCCATAAAGAGTCAAACTATGTTTTACATTATTGAAGCAAAAAAATTGAAATATATATTTCATATAATAAAACACATAAGTAAAAGTGAGTGTGTGACATCATCGGTTCACTCATTTGCATACCCATGTTATTGCATATCACTGTTTCAAGAAATAATGCAAAACTTCAAAATGCTGTAACTTTCTTATTTTACATCCGATTTCAATAAAATTGTCACTATTATGCTTGTTTAATTTTACTCTATTTATTCAAATCAACTTGATATTAGTGCGGACTTGGCCTTTAACATTTTCACAATGTGTAATATATGTTTTTCCTCTATTTCTGCATGATTCCCTTAACAAGCAAAAGTAAAATGTTACCGGTAATATAACAATGAAAATTCCAAGGCATATACATATTGATAATATTATTTATTATGTTTCTTTTGTTTCTTGATGTTTTCATTATGATGTGATTAATTTTGTACAAACTTTGTGAAAACAAACATTATCAGCTTTTCAGCTGCAAGTCTTATTTTTTTAATAAACCATTACAATACAATACAATATATTTCAACTCAAAATCCCTATATTCCCTCTTCCATTCAAATCTTAATACTTAAAACTTTTTTTAAATAGAAGAAATTTTGTTTCATTTTAAAAAACTGCAATTATGCTTTTGTTTTTAACAGGGGTAGAAAAAAATTCCCGATTTCAATCAGCATTGTTACTCTCACATGAAAAATCACAAAACAGAAGAAAGACACATCTAGGCCCTCTTGCATAAAAAGTTGCATTTAATCGCAACTCAAAAAATTAAACGCAAGTCCCAAATACTCGATCCTGATTGGTTGAAAATCAAGTTGCGTTTAATTTTTTGAGTTGCGTTTAATTGCAACTTTTTATGCAAGAGGTGACATATCAGAGTTGCTTATGAAATAAACCATTCACTTGAAAATTAAACATTAATCAGATAATATATATTTTTTGATAATGTTTCAATCATCCTCCAGAATAAAATACAAATAAGTGAGTTGAAATAATATATTTCATTTAAAAGTTTAATGTTGCTGATATAGAATTTTTATATATTTCACCTCGTAAAGGGGCATAGTTAATAACAATAAGAAGGAAAAAAATCTTTTTCTTCACATTCGATAAATGAGTGCCTTCACAAAAAAAAATAATTAAAAATAGCTGTATCAGTCCTCTTGAAAACAGTTTGGGAAAGGCAAAACTCAAGAACAGTAAAATATTTAGGAGATATCTTATGCTGTAATATCCAATGAACAGTCATAAAATAAGGGAAAATGCATCCTATACTTTAAAAATTCAAGCTTTGTTTACCTTTTCAAATGTTAGATTTAATGAAGAAAATATCCCCTGCACCTAAATAAAGCACAAACAACCATGGGTAGCATTTACTGAAATAGGGTGAAATGTATGTTTGTGACAAGTACTCTACTTTTCTTCTTAATGCATGCCAGATTGTATAAACTTACCCTGTGCACGGTGATAATAGGCAATGGTCCCAAAGAACACAAAATGCAAACACATCTGACACACAAAAAAAAGTTCACGGCCAATAACAAAAGGATAGTAGGCTATTTCCAGCTCCAATAATCACACACCAAAAGTTCGCTCATAGAGTGATTGAAAGTCAATTAATCTTGCTTACTTCTACTTGCTGTTTCTCAACAAATGAAATATCTCTGCAACCATTAACTGTCAGGATAGGTCAACGCAAGTAGACACAATCCATACAGCAAAAGTACTCCTTGGTTTGGATGGCGATAGACAGACAAGTATAATGTCCACATCTGAAACTGCACGGGTTTCCAGCCAGGCTTAAGCAGCCAGCATGAGAGAGCGCTAGAGAGAGAAAGATATGGACAGCAGCGAACGGGAGAGAGAGAGAGCAAGAGGTAATATGATTTTGCTCTGCCGCTGCTATTCGATCGAATGTGGCACAGCAGCTTCGTCGTAGCCCACGTAGCGAGAGCAAAACGCAAAACAAAGCCAGCCCAGCGCAGTCCATTTGCCTAATGGGGAAACAAGGTGAACTACTTTTCATGCTCCCCTCATGTAGTACAAGGTCACGCAGTAGGTTGAGGTGTAGCAGTCTGGGCTCTCTCGCTCTCGCTCGATGGCTGGCTAGCTCAGCTTGGGCTATAGCTGGCTGGAATGAAAAATGAGAGAGGCTAGAGAGAGAGTGCAGTATCAGTTTAATCAACTTCTTTTTGCTCCCATGAGGGGATGAGACATGTAGATCACACACAGATAAAGTAAGAAAATAGAGATGGATACAAATAAAAACATAATATGTACATCAATTATCATTATAAACATAAAATAAGGTTACATAATTACAGTCTATATAGGATTTTCTTAGTATAAGTAATGAAAAGCAAAGGAACTATTTTGATGAATTATAAAATAGTAGAGAAGTTTAAGACTATTAAGTTATCAGCATGGAGAAAGGAAATAGGGTTAACTTATTAGGATAAATAAGAGAACTGCAGAGATATAAACTCAAGAAGATGTCTGGATACGCCAACAGCCTTTTTGTATGCCTTACCTTCCTTTACATAACATCATAACATCAGAATGGGTGCATTTAAACATTAATGAACTTATCTTGACCTAAAGCTTTACAGCATATTTCATGATTTTTGTGAAGGAGAGAGGGTAAAATCTGGGAGGATCCCTTTTTCATATTACAGGTTTCACAGGAAATTATAAAATGATGTGCCAATTTATTGTTTGGAGCAAAACACATATGCAATCAACTTCTAAATAAATATATTTAAGGTAGGGTGTTAAGACACTAATAATAATAGGTTTTCTATTCAGGAAAAGCAGTCCTTGATCAAAATACTAAAAATGAATTCTTGACCTATAAAACATTTACTCCATTCAGAAAGCATAGATTTTTAAAATTTAATTTCTTACCAAATTCCATGCTTTCAATTGCAAATCCCGCCCATAAATTCTTATACCCCTCTAGAACATTTACTTCTCTTAGTAGGCCTTTTGTTTTTATACCAGGGAAATGTAACTAAGATTTCCTTGCATATACTCCACTCCATACTGTTGATGGAAAATAGCACCTATATTAGAGGTCTACAATGCAGGGGCAGATCCAGGCGGAGAGGTTGGTCACAGGGGTCTAGACCCCCATTCTTTTGCTTGTCAGAGACTTTGGAGAATTGAAACTTTTTTATGTTCAATACCTTTTTTTTTGTGTTCATCACACAGTTTATATGGTAAATCAACACTCCAAAAATGTGATGACTCTTTTATTTTTGCTCTGCAGAATTTTTTTGGAATGGGATCATCCTGGATCTGCCCTGTAAAGTGATTTGGAAGAGCTTGTATTTTATTCTGAAAGTTACAAATAAAGAAGTTTTTGTGAAGGCTGATCTCATGAATACTGTTTTTTAATCAAGAAAAACAATGAAATTTTCAAAAGTTATCTCATAAAATATTTTCAAAGTTACTTGTTGATAAGGTTTGAGTCTGGTAAAAAAAAGTCCCCCAGATTTGTGTTGTTATTTTTTTTAATGATATACATGATATTGACTATAAAGCTTCATTAAAACTAAGGTTTTGGAATAACTAGACTGCAAAGATATTGTATAATTTTTTGTTTTGGAAGCTTGGGACCATCTGCTCCTCACATTTGATAATCCTTTTCTAAATGCCCTGATTCACAACATGAATGCATATGATATGAAGATGAAAATGGGTTAAATTGAGGATGACATTATAGTCCCTGGTGAGAGTGACTGGCTTGGCCAAGCTATCGGGTAATCTGCCAGCAAGACACAACAAATATAATCTCCAACAAAGACAAAATACATTTCTTCTCTTTCTTTTTCCTGAAATGCTAACTCCCATTCTTCTTTTCCTATTTTAAAATGGCAATGCAAACTTTGTAACAAGTTGAATCATGTAAAGCAAAATAAAAAACAGAAAAATAGGATGGTGAAAGTTTGAGATACAGATATGATAAGAAAGTAATGACTGTCTGAAAACTGAGATCACTTATGTGAATTTCAAGTTGGCAATGTGGACATTAGACTGTGACATAATTGGGGACAATTCTCCCACTTGTTGTACACTATAAGATATCATGAATTCCCATTTATCTCTTTTTAGAAACTTTTCTCTGAGAGTGAACTTACTACATATTATGGATAGCATGTTGTTGAAAAAAACTGCTCAGCGATGAAACTGTGAAAATTACATTCAAGTCATTTTGTGTGTCGAAGCAAATGGTTGAACCATAAGTACATGTGAGAAATTCAGAACTTTCATATTTGATTTGTAAAAATTCTCACCAATCTGTTCATCTGATTTTAGGCATTCATTCAGAGTAAATTACTGTTAACCTGTTGATTACTGAACACTCTCATTTCCATAAGCTCAATACAAGAGACACCTGGGGGGGGGGGGGGGGGTTCATAAAGCTGTTCGTAAAGTTACACATGACTTTACGAACGACTTGAATATGAAGTGTCAGATAGAATGCCCAAAGTTTTTCCAATAACCTCAATTAAATTATGGCAAAAAAATATACTTTGCATTAAAAATGTTTGTTATAATAAGAATGTTTATCTACATCTGCACAGTTCAACTTTAGTTGATGCAGTTTAAATCGATTGAGCATCCCATTTGGCTTGTCATATTTACGTCATTCGTAAAGTCATGCGCAACTTTACGAACAGCTTTATGAAACACCCTCCTGGTTCCCATAGGCAAAGGGTTGCAGTTAGATTTCCCTTTAAGACAACACTGGAGTTATATATGTGTTCTTGTCAATGTTTTTGTTATCAGCAAGAGCATTGGGATATAAAGAATGCCCAGGGCTAGGTGCCAGCAGACTTGGACTACTTCCAACAAAAGAGAAAGACATTAGTTATGTCTCATGTGGCTCATTGAAAATGTAAATCAACTTCCCCTAAACCACTGAGGAGTCTACTTCACATGACAAAGGATGCGATTAAAGCTCAAATACGAAGCCAGAATCAGCGTTTTGAAACACACTTATGGGCTGAAAAATGTAGCTATAAATGCACCCAAAGCCTCCTCTCGTCAAGTCTCATTTCACTGCTCTCACTAGAGAATGAGAGAGCGAGAGAGAGAGACAGAGAAGAGCACATGAAAGAGAGACTGACAAAGATATATATCACAGGACTGTCTAACGATGAAAATTAAGTCAACAAGGGCTATCAAACAATTACACGACAGAGTGTAGTGATGCATGTACCTAAGCAAATTCATTTCACCTGAACAATAGTTTGATTCCTAATTTTAGGGGCGAAGATGATTACATGAGTACTTCAATGGATTGCTCTCTGCTGTTTAAAAAAAAAAACTTATACAGAAAGTAATCACTTTTAATTCATGAAATATAATAAGATGTGTCTGTGTATAGTTAACTAATATTGACAATAGAATAGGATCCTATATTACATCCCCCTCTTTTCTTTTTTCAAGTCAAATTGTATTTATCAGACTGGGAAGTAAAGTAATTCACTATTATGCATATCACATGTGGCACTTTCATCAAGTAATTCCAGTCATGCCTCAAAACAAATGAATTCATTTTTCCATAATCTTATGTTAGCTCAAATGCCATTTGATAGATGGAAAATACAGACAAAAAAATTTAGAAGAAGCTTAGAATTTCACAAAGAGTATTTTTCATTTCTATCATTTGAATGCAAAAGAATAGTCAATGGTAAAAGTTTATCCATCACCAGAAAGTAAAAAAAAACCCACCTGCTTACTGAAATCAACATGAAGAAACATAAAGCTCTTACTAATTGCACCATCAATATTGTCATCATCATCTTCATTTCTACATGAAAAGGAGGAAAGGCTCTCATAACAGCGTATATAGACCAGAGGTCTATTCTACACAGCTTCCATGCTCAGTTGACTCCATAGATGTTTTTTCTAGCAAGAAAATGGTAATTTCGACTGATCAAGCAGATTCCCAAGAAAAAACAAAGCACAAATTTATTCCTCAGAAAAACCAATCTTGTGAGGCAAAGGGATGGACATTCGATCATGGGGACGGAAACATGGTAAACGCCACTGTCCTGCCTTGCAAGGGACATGGCTGGCTCGAGACATGACTATGCATGCTCTCTTCCTTTCTGACGGGCGTTCTGTTGCATTAGCAAATGGCTGTATAGATTGTCCATTCCATTGATCGCCCTATAGGGGTACGCTGCTCTGGACTCAAAATGACCTGAATATGGCCCCTTATCTACATTAGATGGGGCAAAAGCATTGTGGAGATTTATTGAATCATTGTCACCATTCGAAATAAGAGCAATCAATTCTGCTTACTTATGAAATCACGTCACATGCACAACTAACCTTTATGTTAATTTCATCATTTGGTGATATCATTATGCGGAGGACAAATACATTTTTTTCCTACACAGCATAAATCCTATCCAGAAGCATGAAGAATTTACACACATTTATCTTCATTTTAACCCTTTGACTACTGAATTCTTTAACTCTCATAGGCTTAATACAGGAGCCACCCGGTTCCTGTAGTCTATGAGTTAACACAAGAAGGAGCCTAGTCTTTTTTTTTTTGTTGGTTACTTGATAGAACAGCATGTTTTAAACTCCTGCCCTTTATTTAATACATTCACTAATTTCTTATACATATATTCATTATTGATTTCTTTTATCCATTCGTTACTAACCCTAAGATCCTAAGATAACTCAGGCTGGAGTTTATGGAATATGTACATTATACCCAAATGACATTGTATCCAGTGGTTTAAAAGCAAGATAATCCCGCTCTTGAGTTATCAAAAGTCCCTCAGTTGAAATTCTACCATGTTCTTGTCTTGTTTGTACCTAAAAAGTCATAAGGAGAAAACAAACCATTTATGAAACATCAATGACATTATAAAAGTAAAATTTGGTATGAATATACAACAGTAATGATTTATTCCTCATCAAATTAAAACAAATCAGGAAGATAAATAACACTGAGACCTAAATAAATACATGCTTCAAAAGTCTCAATTAATCTTCAGCTTATACATTAAAACAGTAAAAGCTTCCTTTCTAACATATATACACCTCTTTAAGTTAATGCCTTGCCGTTGTCAGAGTTGTCCATATAGAAACAGTATCCTACATTAACTTCTACCATTCAATTTCTAAATGGGAATTCTCAGTTACTTTTTTGAAAACAAACATTCACCATAAACAACATTTTCTGCTGTCTTCTGAGCATATGAATTCCATTTTCTAACATACTCTCACAGAGTATGATTTCCACTTTCAGACATACTCCCTCAGAACATATATCCTAATCTGTTATTTTTTCTTCTTCACTCATTTCCTTAAGTAAAAGAAAATCCTTATTTCTAAAGAACATAAACAAGAACTATTCACTTCTGTAATTGGTATTATGTATACCTTTACAGGAAATTGGACACTTGGAATGTCCAATCATTACTTAAAGGGAAGTTTTTAAAGAAAATAACAAAGATAAAATTTTCTGGACAAAATTTTCTCTAAATCAGATGTTTTAAAATGTCAATATTGACTTGGCTTTAGATAATGTATAATGAAAATTGAAATAAGCAGGTAGAATTACAAACCAGTCAATTATTTTTGGTGTTATAGCCCACTTTGGTGTTGAAAGACTTAGCTTCACCAATTTTAAAATCTGCAGAAAATCACAATGGGAAACTAATATGTTTCATTATTAAAAAAAAAAAGATTTCCAAGATCTCCAACAATTGTAAAAAGTAGGTCAGTATTCAGGTTCATATTTTCAACAAAATAATACTTCATACAAATGTGAAACTCAATTAGGTTTAAAGTCTAATCTAAAAAAAGAAGTGTCAATGGGAAATCCATCATCTGTGTTTATTACTCAATCACGAAGCTTTCAGCATAAGGTTCTAAAATATCAAATTTATGAATTTCTCTTTTCATTTTTTTCTTCTCATTCTGTTACATCAACAACAGCACAGATAGATTTCTGATGGAATTCAAAAATCATTTTTGGATGGAGAGTAGACTAAGCATCTACAAAACATGACCTAGATCTCGCAATGCCATTGTCAGGGTGCAACCTTGAAAATGGTTGATTAATGAGATACAAGAGCCGCTCTGCGTAAGAGAAATATTTGCTCTTCTGGCTTATACCATTAACATTGTTGGGGTTGAACGGTAATAAAAAGTACAAAGAAATAGGAAAAAGCATGTTTTAGCAGCAACCCTCCCCTTAAATGCAGTATAAGTAAGTAATATAAAGTGATTACAAGGACGTTATTGACAATGTGATTTTGACATTGTGACAGAAATGATCTGTTCACGTTATGTTGGTGAAAGGTAAATAGCAACAAAACCTTTCCTATTATTCATTCCTTGTTTCCACGTTTGAAGTGAATTCATAGCATTCATGGTGAGACGTAGCAACTACATTTTTTTCAATTGTTCTATCATTCCTTCTGGAAAGGGGGCTTTTCAGAAGATTTTAGGGGAGTAAGATATATTTCAATAATCACTTTGCTATGTATTTATTCTATTGTAATTATTTCGTAAAGATAACTTACAGATAAATTGTAGTTCTTGTAATTTGTTTAACATAGTATTGTTAAGTGCACAGAGATTTTTATAACTATTATGTACTACATAGGAAACTATTATTATTATTATCACTCCTAGCCCAAGTCAAATACTAATAGTGAAATACATGTATTCATAAGTTCGTGAACTACTTATTCCTTTATAATGGAGACAATTTTTGAATATGCTCATTTACAAACAACTTTAATGATTTTTTTTTCTAAAAAAATGAAAAACTCAAGACCTGACATTTCCTATATATTGTGTACATTTACTCTTTTCTTTGCTCTCTGTGAGTCAAGATTCTATAGGTTAATCAACACTGTATACATTGTATACATTAACTGACCTTCCAAGTCTACCCACAGGTGTGCGTTGTAACACCTGCCAAAAGTACCTACATGCTTTGCCATAAATCAATTCAGGTGAACTTTTATTCCTCTTGTTGACTTTCTTCTCTTTTGAATTCTCTTTCTTGAAAGAGAGCTCTGTGGCATCATGGGAAGCTTCTAATTCTGATCCAATGTACACAAACTTGACATGTAAAATAATTGATTACAATACAGGGTGGTTACTAGGTAAACATTGCAATTTTTTAAGGTATACCCTGTAAAAAGGGACAAAATACCCAAACTTCATGACACGTGACGAAAGCATAGAACTCAAGCCTTGTGAAGACTCTAACTAAACTCACAGTAACATAATAACTTGCATGCATTTTTTCACAGTATTGTGAAATGCCACTTGAATTCTCTATCTGCAAAATTTGAATTTTAGAACGAAAAAGTAGCACTTTCTAAAACTGCAAACACTTGAAAACTTGTAAATGTGACAGTATGTAGATAATGTAATGGAATTTCATGATTTATAGGTCACTATACATGGACAGAACTTTTATGGAAAGCTCTGCTCAGAGCTTTGTTGGGATAACAATGGATTGTAATCAACTTCACCATATTAAGAGCATATATGACAATTAACAGAAAAAATTTATGACGAACAAAACTTTGTTAGAGCAAAATTGACACGCATCATATTCTTGAAGCATGGGTTGTGCACTTTTGAAAACCTTTATTATGGTATCCAATTCATTAGGAGACCTAGTCAAAGGATTAATCACAATATACCTCCACCCTTCCTCTTTTGAAGTGTACATATATTATTCTAGGAAAAAGATAAAGCCTTTTCAGTAGATATAGACTAATTACAAACATTATGTGTACTCATTGTATATCTTTCAAGGTCAAAGTATATGTGATTAAATTCAGACTTTAAAGCATCATAATTAACGCTCCGGCCATTAGCTCTAATAACTCCAAAGCACTCTTTGTAATGTGTTACCCAAGTTTTAATTTGGAAAATTAGTGAGTTGAATATGCAGTCAAGGAGATATGAATAGCGAGAGTCCCAAATAACAATACTTAATGCAAACAACTGACAGAGTTTGAAGAAAGTACAATTGAATTAGTAACATATTTTGGTTATTTGACATTGGATATTCCAAGCTGCCATATTAAATTAAATCAGTTAAGTGAGAGTTTGAAATTTCCAGGGTCATATTGCATAATTAATGTGATGATTCAAGAAAATAAACAAAATGAATCTGAGGTTCTCATATCAATAATTAAGATCTTATTCTGAAATCTCATTGATTCCACACATAGAATTTCTCACTTTCTATTGAGAAGATATATCAAAAGTCCCCCAAAACAAGCAAGTATATCTTTAACTCTCAATATACCATGTATTTTAGAAACATGCATCATAAAATAGTTTCACAAGTCTAGTTTCAAATTACTCTAGTATTTCGCCTTATTAATCTTGATATAAACAGTGTTCCATGATATATATAAGTTTACAATTAATGGCCCCTTTAAACTTTCTAGAAGAAAGACAATTTTAACAAACATATGAGGTACAAAATCAAATGGCAGTTCACACTTCCCACAGCACTGGAGGCTTAAGGGCGATATATATATTTTTTTCTGATTACTTCTGGAAAGTGGGTTTGAGATGTTACTATTGTGAAACATGATTTTACTTTGTAGAATTTTTTTTTTTATTATTGTCCATAATTCTCCATTCATTATTTTTTCTTCAAAACTCTAGTATATTGAAGCAAGCAAGATTTTAAAAAGAATAGACATCAGCAAGGATAGAAAATAACTGAATACTATATGAACTTTGAAACCTTTTGAATGGTAAAATAGAATATCAAAAGTAAGGACATTGTGTCCAGTACATTTTGTGCATTAATATTATGACTCACTCTGTAAAATGTGAGGTTGCTAGTTAGAATTCATAATGATTTTCTTGGGATTTTTTTTTTTTTTTTTTTTGGGGGGGGGCATAAATCTGGTAAAACAAACACTGGTAAAAGTATACATACATTACATCACATACATGTACATGTAACAAAGGAAAGGGAAATGGAGGGAGGGAGGAGAGAGGAGAGAGGAGAAAAGAAGCTTTATTATTGCAGAATCATCATGACACAAGTGTTTGACCAGAATTTGAACCTGAGGTGTGTACACACTGAAATCAATACACAACAAATACTTTCTCTGCCTCTCATCAACGCTATCAGCCTCTTGTACATCGCAGATCACAACTATTCTTGGAATGCAAACAAATTCCGTACAATTCACCAAGTCACACGACATTAAATTCCGTCCGTTTCTATTGATCCCTGCGCTGCGCGATTGTGGTATTCTGTGTTGGAGTGCACGCAGTAAAATGCAGTGCATGACTTTGAAGCAAGATCATTGAAAATACTTGCTGAGAAGAAAATTGATGGATGATTTGGATAAAAATGACTAATCATCTCAGTGAATCAGTGGTTTTGTGATGGTCATCGGATCGGATATGAAAGGGGGGATGACCCCTCCATCATAAGAGAGGAAAGTGCAGAAGAAAAGAGATGAGGGCGTTTCTGTAGACTTCATGCACTTTTTGAAGTACTTGACCTTTGTGGATTCCCAAGGAGATGCCACTTATCTTCCCATATCTTACCTTGTCTTTTATATTTCACCTTCCAGCTCCTAGTTACCTCAGAACCATGCCAATGGAGCTGGTATTGATTTCAAATTTTCTTGACGTCGATCTTTTCACCAAATTACTAGAAAACTAGACCTGTTGCCATGGCTGCGCTTCCTAGTATCACACTTGCTTTGGTTAATATTCTTTAAAAGTGCAAATCACTTTGTCCGCGTCACCTTACTTCTTAAATTTCTAGGGAGAAGGGGCCCATACACGAGGGATGGTGGCAAATTTGGAAAAATTATATTTATCAGAGTGAAGATAATACTTCGAGGAGGCAAACTTCCTTAAGGACAGAGATATCAAACTGTAAAATAAAGTAGTTTTCAATCAAGTGAAATGAACTACAGTAACAATAACTGCTAATACTTCAATGAAACAGATTATGATATGGAGCACAAAAAAATCCAGATAGGGTAGTCATGTAGGAATGTTCAGTTTGCTTCAAAAGTATAGTGGGGTAGCCTAAACAATCAAATCGAAAGTGAAATTTTTCTTTCTCCAAATATTTATCTTTTTGAAATGTCTAATGCCATTGGCAGTTAATGGTAACTGAATTTCAATGGGAATAAGATTGCTTTTTTGTCTTCATGAAATTCAAAATAAAAAAAATGAATTTTGAACTTAACTATCAAGGAAGACAACGATTGTATCAAAACAATACAACAAGGTGGAAGATCGAAGGGGGCATCAATAAATCTTTAATACTTTAATACACACTTTTTGTGACCTGACCGGCACATTTAATAACCCTGTTTTCATTGGTTGTCATAGATTTAAGAGATGATAAATGCCTCAGAATGTAAAAATGTTTGATCCACTAATGAGAAATCATAATTTTAAAGGTAATGTACAGCTTTGGTAATCACTAAAATCTTTTCATCAGATTTCTTGGATTTTTGTTGATAAATAGTAAGATGCCAGCAATACTAAGATGCTGTGAAGATTTTGCCCCCTAAAGTGGAATATTAAACAAATGAGAGGTGAAAAATAATTTAAATACTGGGCCAGGAATGTAAACTCCCAACAACAGCAGTGTGCACTATACTCTATAAACACATGCAAAACGTATGAGGATTGTGTGTATACCTCACACAGCGACACACATGCTATCTCCATGCAAAGCCCAGAGATTAATGAGCTGGGATCCGTCGGGTGGAAAGGTCCTAGCCTAGGGCAGTATATTGTTGTGATCTAGCGTTCCTTGCAGATGTTTACACTAAACTTCAACGGAAATCATGGATGGTTTACCAAATGATCTCGTACAAACATCTTTTGCTACCAAAACTGTAAATGAGCTTTAAAAAAAAATGCCTCATGAACTCTTATTTGCAATATATGTTTTTTAAACTTGGTAGCACATTAAGGATTAAATGTGGGAAGTAAGCATTTAAATCAATATCTAAAGATAGAGAAATAATCTGTACCACAGAATAGTGTACTAGATTGATCACACATTATAAATGCTGTTTTTATTATGAATATAATATTCAACCCAAGCATATAAGAATCAAGTGATCCATGTATTAAAGATACAGTGGAGTTCTGTTCATGTGATTGCATTGTAAAGAAACTGTGTGGAAGCAATTGCGAAATGTTGATGATTGGTGTGTTTTTTTGTGTGGGGTTTTGGAATCTTAAAAATGATAGTAAACTGACTTAATCTCAATGAGAAGAAAATGCACTGCGCACAGAAATGGGTAATTGGAACTACACACATGTGGCTTGAAGGTTTGGTCCAAACACTACAGCGATTTCAAGACATGAAGTAAAAAATTTCCTGTGGAGCAAGTTAGTGGCGTATCACATATACATTTATCTACAGTAGATGTAAAGTTAGTACTATTTCTAGGATGATTAAATATGCATTTTCAAGTAATTATTGGTTTACAGTGAGGTTGTAAGTAAAAAGACCATCTGAATATATCAGGTATCATTATGATATTAATACATGTCCAGAGTATGCTTATCTTTGGTAGAAACTTATTAATAGGCCAGGTCTGAGGAGAATGGTTCAAAATATGAAAGTATGAAAGATCAAAACAATACCAGCAACTGCAATGTATATCAGTTGATGTGCAAAAATAATTGATGCGATAGAACAAAATATATCCTTGATAGTTTACAGTTCACAGCAGAAGCAGCAACAGGGTTGTTATACAAATACAGACTATTTATTTTTAAAATTCAAATACAGAATTCAAGTCTTTCTTTCTCTCTCTCCATTTCTCTTGGATAATTTTCTAGCTGGATTGTTGTTTGTGAGCTCCACCATGATGACACACTTGAGATAACCTCCATTTTGATTGGAAAAGCTCTTCAAGTAACCCTCTAGGGAAGACCTCACTATGATCCTGTATTCTTCTAGATGTAGAATCATTGATAGGACTATTCATTTCATCCCACAGGGAATTGACAGGCATTCATCAGTCGCTATAAGTAACATTAAGAAATCATGTTTATGACTCCCCATCTCATCTCTGATAACATCCTTCCGAAGGCGAACCTATAATCACACACACATCCTTGCATCCCTCTATGGTTGTGCCACAAACAGGGTTCAATCAGAGGTCGTACGTGGGATGCTGCGATCTGAATAACATCGATCATGTGACATGGACCTCTAGTCGACGACGGTACACTGCGTCCATCAATACCCTCTGATGCCACAGAATAAAGTGACCCCTACTAAGTTAATGTTTGGCGTGCATGCGCATACCAAAATATACATGCATTCCAAGAAGGAGGGACGGAAAAGAAGAATTATCTTATGTTACAGCACGAGTGTACATCATACCAAAAAAGTTACATCATTGTGGGCGCTATTTGTTGATTTTGACTGTGATTTCTTTGGATTTTGAATTTGCATGAGAATGAATGCAAATTTTATTACATGTAGTAATATTAAATAAACAAAGATTAAACACAACCATAAATAAATCTTATGAAGATGTAGAACAACATAAGGGTAAATGGTTGAAGTAGATGCTATAACTATCATGTGAGATAATTGTAATATGGAAAGCCTACTCTACACCAAGATACTGTACACCATATACTCTAAATCTATATTATCGTATGGATTTATATAATCTTGAAATGTGAAAACTATGCCATATAAGAGTGAACGTTAAAATTTGTTTCAAGAAGAACAGTCATAACATAATTCTATTTACTGAAGAATCTTTCAAATTTGAAAATCTAAATCAATTCTAAAGACTCAACAAATCAGAAAATCAATTATCAAATCATCAATTTTGTTCTATCATTTTTCAACAACCTAAAATCAGATTTATTTGATTCAAAGAGCAATTCATTTGATATAAATGAAATTATGTGATTTCTTTTTAAAACATAAATATTGCTCCCATAGAAAATAAAAGATTATTTTTGATAGATCAAATATCAGATATTATTTGGAATACAAAAACTCTCACTTGGATGAGTTATCTAGCCGAACACTTTTAAAAAATTTAAACAATGATTTTGTAGTAAATTTTTTTGTTGCATCAACAACAGTATTTTTTGTGCTTAATTTAAGTCTACATTTTTTTTTTTAATCAAGGCAATGTAAATTGTAAAAGGCATGTAGAATTCAGATGTTAAGAGTCATTATCAAACTTAAAAGAGTCTAAATGTAAGTGTATAGATTTTAAAGGGTATCAATCACCAAAAAATATTTTCTCTCTACGTTAGTTCTATTTTGATATACTATATTCAAAATATGGACTTCAAATGTTCATTCTATTTGAGATATTGCATGTTGAAATACACTCCCAATAAACAATACAGTGCCTTGTGAGGAGACTATTAGACGCACCCGTATGTGCTCGCATAGAATAAGGGTTCGGTTCTGCGCAAGGGGGTTTTATGTTTTCCTTAATTTTCTTCATACTACTTAACCGTTAACCCTTACAAGACCAGGTAAAATGTTTTGGGGTTAGTTTTATTCATTCCATCTGTACACAAATTATTTTTTTAGGTGATTGGTACACTTTAAGACTACATACAGTTCATATAAAACAGATGCTCTACATCCTTCAATGCAGCAATCTCATACTCATAACCAAAATCTTATAATAAACAGATACATACTTTGTACCATAGATGATTTGGCCAACTTATATATTCATTGTTCTTTATTATTTGGCTGAATGTATCCATCATACAAAGTGGGTGTAATAATTTGATGAACTTGGACTATTCTGCAGAAAATAAAACCAACAAAATACAGGATAACCATATCTAAAACATTAAATCAAATTAAAATGAACCGAGGTGATGATATACAACCAAAAAAAAGAATTAAATGTAGTAAAATAGTACAATTCATAAATAACTTTGAAGCACAAGCTGTACAACATTGGCAAACCCCCTTAATCAATTTGAAAGATTTTATTTCACTTGGTGAATGGCAGAGCACAAGTAATCTTTCTTTGAAAGAGAAGTGATAAGCAAATAAAGTGAAAATTTGTTTACAACACCTGGCTACATTGTAAACTGCTCTGCATTTTCCTATTCAAGCATGTTCTCTTTGCCAAATATTAGCACAGTACATGGCACTTTAGAAGTTGCCAATATTCAAGAGATCAATTCGACCACAATGTTTCTGCTCACTATTGTTAAAAACTGTAATTTCTGCACATTTCAACCCTATCCATTTGAATTACACAGGCAGAAACATCTTTTGTACATGTATTAACTGGCAAGCAGTTACATGTAATTTTCATGCAATGGAGGTTAACTGTCTCTAATGAGTAAGTTGACATTGTGCCAAAAACTTCTTCATTATAAATTAATGCAAGTTCAAGGGCAGGCTCACAAACGTTTCATTCATATCTTTCAAATGTTATAAATTCAGTCGCTTTAATTCTTTTAATATACAAATACTACTGGCAAAAAGTCACATGAGTGCATCTTAGCATGAACAATGCATACACAATGAACCCCCATAATCTCTCATATTGGTAGATGAATACAAAAGGTGGCAGAGAGTCCCTCCTTCTTCACATACGTGTAGTGCTTCTATAATACTGTAACCCAATCTAGAAGTGCATCTACCTCTTGCAAGTGTCAAAAAGAAGAGATGTATTCAGCATGGGGTATGCAAGATCACACACTGAAAAATTTATTATGCTAAGCACTGGTTCACAGCAGTAGTAAATTGGCAGCATTTTTTTCCCCCTTCTTCCTCTTCATTCCCTTCCATCCCTCTTTCTTCCTCTTCTTCTTCTTCTTCTTGCCCTCTGTTCACAGTGCATACAATACCCTCCCCCGACAGTGTGCAATCATTCATGCTCACATTCACGAGTCCGTGTTTTGCGCTCCAGTACGCATCGCACTTTCCCGTCTTCAGGCGGTGATGTGAACCGCAAAGAAAAGGGACTGCCGATCGAGGCACGGTCAATGCCAAGTGCAGCCTCGGGGCACTTTACTTTTTTTTGTGGCATTTTCTCCCTAACTACCCTTTATGTGTTCGTCCCCCATTCTGTTTTTCAAGCAGTCAGCTTTACAGATTATTGGGTAATGTATCTTTTGCACTATATTTGGGATAAAGAGCTACATAAAAGAATATCTGTATATTTCAATGAACAGTTTCAGGCAAAGTGCAACAGAAACAAGAGAAAGAAAGAGGGGCCGGAGAAAGCAAAATAGAGCAAGATAGAAAGAGAGAGAGAGAGAGAGAGAGAGAGATTCTATGCATTACCATCCAAAAGATATAGTATTCAAATACATTTTTCCACTCTCATGATACTTGAGTCAAATTTACAAATGAACTCAACAATACAAGTTCTTATGTTCTAAAAGAATTTATGAATGATAACTTAAGGCATATAGGATATATCATATCTTTAGAATAAATGCTTTCTACAAATATATTTTAAAGAGAACATTGAGTTCTGGGAAAGGTGAAATATAATTTGTGAGCTTTCTCATCCCTTTTTTGTCAGTTTGAAAGAACACCCAGTAGAATTGTCCCCTGAAAATAATTGCTCTTCAAATGCCCTCATATTCGAAATATGACGAGAAATAGCCGGAGTATTTGGCCCAAACATTCATGCTACCTGTACTTGCAGTCCCATATACCCATTTCTGTGTGCAGCGCATGTGCTTTTCAGCTAGATTGGGTCAATTTCTCACATCATTTTGATTATTCTCAAACCTCACTGTAAGCACTAATTCTTATGTAGACATAATCAACCTTTCCTTCTTTCACAATGTAATCACATGACCAGAACTCAACTTTATCTTTAAACATCATTAAATTAAAACAAATGAAATTGAAATGTATATTTCAGGAAATAACATACACATACACACAGACCTATGCAGCACTGGTGTTAGTGTCTGCATTTAAGAGAATACACCAGTATTAATTACATTCATTTAAAACTAATTACTCCAAACCAATTGGGTTTCTAAGTCAAGGCCTAAATATCAAACCTCCCCATCTGTCATTTCATTATTACAGATGGTGTGTATATATTTCTATCCCCCTTGAAATAACCGTTGAAAAGGTCAAAACTAAAAGTTTTGCATGGTGCGTGAGCCTACATTAATCTACCTTTTTCATTAATTTGTTGTATATTCGGATGAGAACGAATCTGATTGTCTATGAGGACAAGGAGTCATTTCTGTAAATCTGATATTGACCCAGTGACTTCAACATATGGATCAAGGGTGGATGTCATGCTGTTCAATTACACAGGGAAAGAATGGGGGTGGCAGCTCAGGTATGCTGTATATGGGAGTACCAAAGATAGAGGAAGGAGAGAAATAGATAGAGAGAGCGAGAGGGGGAGAAGGAGGTGAGAGTACACAAAGAAAGAGATAAAGCAAAGGAAATAAAGAGAGAGAGAGAGAGAGAGAGAGATGGATGGAAAGAGATAAGGTAACTGAAGGAATAGACAGTTAAAGAAAAAACAAGATCTTATTTTTTTTAAAGTCAAAATCAGACAGAATCAATATTTTTACTATAAAGCCATATCAACGTCCCCTTCCTACGAGCGTTTAATGCATTCAAGCCATAGTACATGAACGTATATGTGTTGACACTTTTTGCATCACAATAATACAGTGCACTATTATAGTGCAATGACACATGATGAACATGACCTGCTGTAGATTAACAAAAGAATATTTATCAGGCATATGTTAATCCACTGTAAATCATCTGACTCTTTCAAATAGATTTTGAAACCACCAATCCATCACAATCAAATTGTCTGGGATAGGTGTATACTTACACCTATAATAAAAGATGTCTGTTTTTGAAAGTTTGCTCTTATTGGCATCACTACTAACATACACTGTTCTCCTGTCTGACATTAGAAATAGAACTAGAGTGCTTTGACTTTATCGACGGAAACACTCACATTGTTCCTCTTAAATATCACGTTAGGGGCAGATGTAATAGTCTATTTGTCTAAAAAGCATGTTTATGAGGATTATTCTTTTACAAAGCGGCATGTTTTATTTTTCTAAGAATGAAATTGATCCAGTAGAGCACATAAATGGTGTGAATTGAAAGCGAATGAATCAATGTCATTAGACAGATTTTTCGCCTGAGCCATGTGTTTTTATATCCACTATTAAAAATTGAACATTGTGCTTTGTGACAGTTAAATGTACTTTTAACAATAATTTTGTATATATTTTATGATTTGCTTCTTCTAAGAGTTGCTATTGGAACACAGTTGTCCCTAGTCAATAACAAATAGACTATAATTGATCTGATAACTCTTTTTCCTATCCTTATCTAAAAACTTTTAGGTGGTATATTTTTCACATGCATGGCTTTATACCAGTTTTTTTATCTGTCAATACATATTTTCAATGGCTAATGAGTCCTCAGTATGTTTTATTAATAGGGAAGATCACTATCTTCAGCAATCTAATCAATGACATATGCAATCTGGACTGAAACGTTTGTTGTTTTTAAAAGAAATCGGCATTTAAAGTAGAGCAAAAAAAGAAACAGGGCCAGTAAGTGTAACAGAAAAAGAGAGAGTGGGAAAATCAGAGTGAGAGAGAGAGAGAGAGAGAGAGAAAGAGAAAGGGAAAGAAGAGATAAGAACTAAGGTAAAATGATTATGACATATATTAAGTTGAGTTCCATTCTTGTAGCACTTTCCTAAAATATACAACCTACTCCAGAAACATTTCAAACGTAAACTTTCCCCCAACTGTATAATCATCACCATCATCATCACTACTTCTGTCGTGGTTTGCTGCAGTCTGCTAACGCCAACTAAAAGTTTGGGCAAACAAGTTGTTTAAGCGGGACCCAGCAACTGCTCTAGTGAGCACAAACTTGTATCCATTCCCTCGTCATCATGGGGCACCCCATGCCCCACTCCTTGGGGTTCCTTGCTACTGTTGATTCAGCTTGCCAAGCCTGGAAAATGGGATCGCTTCCTTCCCTGAGCTCCTTGCTCGGCAAAAAGAAAGGGTAGATGAAGAGGAAACAAGGAGAGAAGGAAGTAAAGAGAAAGATGACGACAACTGTCATTTGCACATCTTGCGCGCTTGATACGCCTGGGAGTCGGGACGCAATTACGCGGCAAATGCACCTATGCTAACAGCATATAGGACTACATTTAACCTGTATACCACATCTCACTTTGTTGGGATGTTAGGCAAAACATAGGACATCCTTAACCCATCCTGTGCCACTAGGTGTACCAACAATTATTGAACAAAATGTTCAAAGGTCATACTTTAAATTTTTATTCTGTTTCAATATTGCAATGTGTTAAATATCTCCCATGGGAGAACAATGGGAAATGATATTTTCATAATTCTATCATAGCCCCAAAATAAAATTCATCAACATAATTCTCAGGCTGCATTTGAGTTACTTCAACATTCCCTTCACTTAACACTCTTGGCAACTCCACATTTTCAAAAAGGTATTTTAACAATTTTTTAATCATTGAATTTTATTTCAACTGCACATCTTTATAAAATAGTGTTCCATGGTATCATAATTTGCAATTCACAAGTCCACTTTGAATTTCAAGAAGAAAAACAAGCACTTCTTAAATAAAAATAATTAGATACAATATCAGAATTTAGGTACTCAGAACCATCTAAAGCACTGAAATGGTTAAGATTCCTTTTTTAATGATGTGGGGGGGGGGGGGTGGGGGTTCTGTTCTGGAGAGGAATGAGGGTAATCCTGAAACTGCTTCTATTCTTTCACCCACATACATCCACACAAGACATGACTTTGCAATTGTAAATCTAGATCTGGAGAAGATTTTAAAAATCAGCCTACAGATACACTTCTGTAATTGGTTAATATCCATTTGAATGGGCCATTCCAGGATTTTGTAAAAGAGCGACCACAAATCTCAGGAAAACTTTCTGACAGGCAAAAAAATAAAAAAAACAAAAGTCATCTTTTTTTTTCTTTTCTTTTTTTTTGGGGGGGGGATCCCCTTTTAGTCCAAAATGATCTGACAAGCAAAAAAAAAAACCAAAAGAAAAAAGAAAGGTCATCACACATTTCGGGGTCTCTTTGTCCTTAGAAATTCTCTGTCATGTAAAAAAAAAAGAAAAAAGTTATCAGTTCTAAAAGGGGGGGGGGAGGACAATGTACACTTCGGTTTCAAAAGAGGGGCACAAGCCGGAATTGCCCCCTAAATCCGCCACTACATTTGTGCATTTTGGCCTTTTAAAAAAAGCAAAAGAAAAATTCTGATTCATGCATGACAGAAGAGGTAAACAGATAATTCACAGTAGCCCACGTTAGCATTTTGCTCAAGTAAACCTGAAATGAAAAAAAATGTATATATAGAAAGATAGATAAAAAGAAAGAGAAATTGCAAAATATGGTACAAATAGGAAAGAGAACTAATAAAAGAAAAACGAAATAAAATGTAATGAATAAGAATGAGGAACAAGGCCTACTAGTCGTGATGTATAGTTAAAAAGGGGGGTTTTGGTATACTAAAGGGCAAATGTAGGATAACAAATACTAGAAGATAACAACAACAAAAAGAACCAAAAATAGACAAGGAAATGGAGAGAAAAAGAGAGAGAGAGAAGAGAAAAGAGAGTTAGAGAACAAGGATATGATTGATGGGGATGATTTAGGCTCACTGTCATTTAAATTTGATACGATGGCAAGACAAATTGGCAGTAGAACCCTCAACATGTACAGATTCCCCACACACCCAATGCATATTTAATGTTGTTGACCAAAGTCTCTAATCTGTACGGTATCACACCATTTTCAGGAGAAAGACACGCACACCTCAACGATGAAAAGAGAATGAAAACAAAAAATATTCCACTTGATCATCATCCCTCTATATTCTGTTTCACTTCACATCAAAAGAGATACTGGAGAAAAAAATGACAAGATGCACGATTTTCTTTTCTTCTCGTTTTTCTTACGACCTTGAATTACAAAATCTGAAGATATGGATACTTCATCGTTTGTTTTTCTCATTGAATGCTAATAAATATACGTATAGAGATATTGTGGTGTGATGGGAATATCTTCCCTCTAATTAAAGTGACCAATCTCCTTCAACTTGACCATATACAACATGTCAGCTTTGATTTTACTCAAAAGTCTGGCAAAGTTAAAAAAAAAGGTTAAGAAGTGCATTTCCAACTAGAGCTCTCATCTGAAGACAATATCATTCATCATGCGCTACTCCTCAAGCCAAGAAGTGCAGAACAACACTCTCATCTTTCCTACTCCCTCATCAGCTTTTTCATTCCCTTTGATTGGGAAGCTTTGCATACCCCCTAATGTTGTTCATGTGCACTTGACATTTCACATCTCGACAAATTGATTGAACATTCAGGGAACAGCTGCCGTTGTTCATGTTGCTATCATACCTGGTAACAAGAGATGATATTGTAGCTCACATTGCATTAGGAAACATGATTATGACTTATAATGTCTTTGACATAGGAACCATGACGAGAACATACTACCCAAAGGATTTTCCATACTTAATTTTCCACTTGTCATCCATTTTACCTTTTTTAATAAAGGGTTTTTTTTTCCTGTTATTTTCAGGTAAATATCACCCATAATGCCATTTTGTGAAAGGGCATATTTTTCTCTTACATGTACAAATATACAATTTGAAACTCCTTTTTATAAGTGATTATTAGTATAGTAATGAATGCACACGCATGTAAATTTTGCATTCCCTACATGTAATACTTTCTTCCCTAATAGCTAAGCTTCATGGAACTATACTAAACTCGAAGTTCTAGCTTTAGAATTGTTATCAAATATTCATGCCAACTGTGCAATGTATGTCACCATGGTCACATAAAATGTATATTTCATGGGATGTGCCATTATAACTGCAGCATACATGTAGCTCAATAGGCTTGCTACCTGGAAACGGCGGCGAAAAGCCTGACACAACATCAGAATTTCATGAGGTGCTAAAACATGAATAGCTTCTGTAAAGAATATTGAACTCTGCACAAAAGTGTCATCTTATTCTTTTGCCAAGATGGAGTTCTTGGAAAATCCTATTTGTAATTAAATTCTCAAAGCTAAATGCTACATATGACTGTTGTCAATTAAAGGTTGTGTAAAATGGAACTAAAATGTTAAAATATCTACAATAGTTTGTATTGCAATTGACATTGTTATACTAAAGGTTTGCAGACATCGCATGATTTCATCAGATGTGTGTTAGCCAAAGATATCACTGTTTCAAAAACCCATTTGCTACTTCAAACTATACCACTCTGAGTGGAAAAGTCTAAATTACACTAAAAAGACAGTCTTGATATTGGGACCTTTTCCTAGCTTCCAATTTTACACCATTTATCATGATATTGCTTGCTGAAGCAAAACACATAGATAAATATGAAGGTTGATATATGCACATATTGTGTTTAATGTAGTGAGAAAGAACATCTGCTAATCTATAAATCTTACGATAATTTTCTTTTCTTTATTACTTTGACAATATTTACAATATACATAATACAGCCATGTATCAATCAGACTTACAAGTCATTCATTACTTTCAGAAGAAGATTTTCAATTGATGAATTGCTGTATTATGTATATTGTAAATATTGTCAAAGTAATAAAGAAAAAATTATCGTAAGGTTTATAGATTAGCAGATGTTCTTTCTCACTACATTAAACACAATATGTGCATATATCAACCTTCATATTTATCTATGTGTTTTGCTTCAGCAAGCAATATCATGATAAATGGTGTAAAATTTGAAGCTAGGAAAAGGTCCCAATATCAAGACTGTCTTTCTGGTGTAATTTAGACGTTTTCCACTCAGAGTAGTATAGTTTGAAGTAGCAAATGGGTTTTTGAAACAGTAATATATTTGGCTAACACATATTTGATGAAATCATGTGATGTCTCCAACCTTTTAATATAACAATGTCAATGACAATACAAACTATTGGACAAATTTCAATTTTCATGGTTGTTGATGAAAAAATAGATTTTTTTCATAGAGGGGGTGCTTAAAAACATATGTACAATAATATGTCTGGCACACAGGTCTAATAAAATATTTTCTTGGTAAAAAAATAAGTTCATGAAATTTTCAGTGCAGAACGAAGTGAGATCTGAGTGCTTAAAAGAGAGAGAGAGAGATAGTGCAGAAGAGAAAGAGAGAGAGAAAAAGAGAAGAAAAGAGATAAAAAAGAGACAGGAGAGGAAGAATTGAGAGAGTAAGAGTGAGGGAAGGAAATGGGAACGGTTCATATTCCATCACTGTGCTGCCTTAGGTCTTTATATAGTTCAGAGACGTGATAGAAATGGGAATAAAATTTCAGGCCACATGCACGGACAAGAGTCCAGGCAGCCGACAATGTAGACTAGAAGGAAAATTGATTTAATTTGGGTAAGCAAGTGAGTGCATAGAGGAAGAAGAAATGGATAAAACAATGATTCATGGCCATTACTCATGCCATGGCCTACATGTTCGGTATCATCATCCTTGAAAGATAATTAACCCCCATTCCCCTCTTTTAAAGCCCCCTTGACATGCAGAGATGGTCAATAAAGAATGATTTTTTTCCCCCACTTATTCTTATATGCATGCATATATTTTCCTAAATATTTGGTTAAAGGTAACAGATAGTTTTGGGAGGCCCTCAAAAACTTTTCGTGAGATTTCTTTGATTTTACTTAATAAAAAGCAGGGTACTTACATAACTAAGATGCTTTGAAGTTTTTTCCTCCTCAAGTGAAATATTTACTGAATGAGAGGTGAAAAGTAATAAAAATCCCTGGCCCAAAAAAGAGGGGATGTAAATTCAAACAACGGCCACACACACTACTCACATTAGGATTGCTGTGTGTATAGAATACGCTACACATATAGTGCGAAGCGCTGGGTTTATTGTGCGGGGAACCTTCGGGTGGATATGGTCTTAGCGTGAGGCAGTGAAAAGCCGTTACCAAGCGTTTCTTTCAGATATTTACACTAAAATTTGTTTGAAATCGTGAACGGAATGTTAAATAATCTCGTACATGTGTCTTATGATAAAAGGAGAGTAGTATGTGACTATGTTAGATAAGTTTCTCGCCAGTATGATTTTTGCTACCGAGACTGTCTATGAGCTTTAACTAAAAAGATCAATTCAGGGAAGTGCAAAATTTAAATATTCCATTAAGAAATATCAGCAAAGCAAAATGTGATATCTTACAAGATTTCCTAGAAGATATATAATTGTTTCTGTTTAACAGTCACATGTATTTTACACCAAAAATAAAAATAATGACATACTCTACAATCATGGCAACTTGGCAAGAATAATTTTGAATGACATATATGTAAGAACAGCATCAAAATGGAATAATACACAAATTCACACATTCATGCACAGTGCACAATGGCCCACATACTCTATGCTTCTTATTTTAACCCTTTTTTGCCCTATGCAACAAAACAAAAAACCAGCTTGCTTAAAATAAATTATTTAGAATATTTCATAATGGCTACAGAATGACAATGCTAGTCACTGATCACAAAGTGCATTAGCAGCTACACCATTTACACCATCGGAAAAATGACACCACTTAAAATAATAAAGAGCCAAATGAAATTCATCCACATATATATATATATATATATATATATATATATATATATATATCACCTTGCACCGAAGAAGATGAATATCCAGAAACTTACATTATGCACTTGTGAACTCCCCTTAGGGTTTGGCATTTAGTTGGACTATAAATACACCCTGCACAATGAAGAGAAACAGCTAGCTGTCCTGTTCAACATGAACGCTCGTCTAACAAGACGCATCAGCGGCTGAGCAGCAAAGATATTTCAGTGATAGCTACATGAAATAGACAGGAGAGCTTCTTTTGCACTATTATGCATGACCATCGCACTGGCCAACTGAGTGAATAGCTAATGTTCCTTCCCCTAGCTCTCCTCTCTCTCTTTTCCTTTCCATTTCTTTTTCTCTACCTCTGTCTATCTTTTATCTTTCTATCTTTCTCTCTATCTTTCGTGCTCTCTATTACTACCTCAAAAGACAAAATTCGCCAGTGGGTTTGAGAGGTTAAATCCATAATGAAAAAGGTCATTGGCAGTGACATCATAATATCTAAAAGAAGAGGGCCTCTGCCTTTGAGCATAAACAAACTCAAGTCATCCCTTTTTCTCTTTCCTCTACATTCAATGTACACGAAGCAAGGCTTATTGATAGGTGCAACTTCCCAGCGCATGTCTGCTACAAGCATGCAGAGAATCTGTGCCACTATATTGTAGAGCTATATTGGGGTTTCCCTTTTTCTATGCTTCTACTGATTCTGTTAAGTAGGGCCAATTATGCGGGTCATGGGGAGGCTTGACCCAGACCTAGCCAGCAGTCTCTCTCCGAGGAAGAAAAAAAATGTATAATACAGATTTGGGATTTACGCAATACAATAACATTGCTTCATATACATGTATAGGAAGTATTGAATACATTCAGAGCTTTCTTTTCTATCCACTATCAATCTTTCTATTTTAGTCTATCTAATTTTTACAATTGCCATCTATCAATGCTTTAATAAGGGATATAAGAAATAGTTTGCCTTGGCTGATTTTGGTTCTTGGATGTTTAAATGCGGGGGTGGGGGTGATCTCAGCTATCATTTAGAGGCTTTACACTATAAAATGCAGTCAACATACATTTATTAATACTCTTTTTTATATTTTCTTAAACTTATAAAACCCTCTAAAATGATTTGGTGATCATAACAAATATAATTTCAAGGTGATTATAAACTTCATGAAAGCTGTTTTATCCAAGATAATTTGTTCTTTTTAAAGTGGAAAATGGGTCAAACATTTCATATAGTGGCTGCTGGGTAATTTTCAATTCATACAAAATTGTACATGTACACACCATGCTAATTATAATGTTGTTTATCATATGAGCTGTTATACTGGTCCTACTAATTATTGTAATATGCTACTACTACCAACACTATTACTACTATTACTACTATTACTACTACTACTACTACCACTATCACTACTACTACTACTACTACTACCACTATCACTACTACTACTACTATACTACTATTAGTACCACTACTACTACTACTACTACTACTACTACTACTACTACTACTACTACTACTACTACTACTATACTACTATTACTACTACTACTACTACAACTACAACTACTACTACTATTACTACAAGTATGGCTGCTGCAGCTGCTATTACACATACTTTCATGATATTACCCTTATACATATACATGTATGCCTATTACAATTAATACTTCTTCTATGAAAGGTGATATACTAAAAGAGGAACAAATGATAATCTATCGACTGCATGTACTGAAATGATAAAGAACACAATACAAGCTGTCAGGTTTTGTCCGTCATCACACAATATGTTTCGTCCACTGGCCATTTCCCAACAGAAAATTGATTTGGGGCACCAGGTTGAGCTATGCACTATTATAATAAAACCACAAATTTTCCAATGAAGCCTGGGGTTGACTCACAATGAGCATCGCAATGGCAGAAAGCATACAGTCTGCTGCACCTCTTTCATATATTCTTTACTTCAATTGCTCTCTCTCTCTCCTTTTCTCTGTTTATATCTTCTGCTATTCAAGGTTTCTTTATTTCTTATTTCTATTTTCCTTTTCTTTTAAACCTTCTTTTTCTTTCACTTCCATCTCCTTTTCTTATCCTTTCTTCGTCTAATAAATTTCTGTAACCTTTATCCATTTTGTTCCTTTACATATCGATTTCATAAGGTGTGCACTTTTTCCTCGTTTCCAATGACTGCACCTTAACCTTAATTTGTGTTTTCTTTCTTAATACTCCTCTTTTTTCTTAATCCTCCTCTTTTTTCTTAATCCATGCAATATGACTGATTCTGGTACAACACACATCTTCCATAGACTCAAGCACAAGTTAACTCAAGCTTGGAATTCAACAGGTTAATTTTTTTATCAATGCATCCTGTCCTGCAGTCATGGTCTGAAACTTGAATCATAATTTATATCTTATCGATGTGTTTATCAGCTCTATTACACAAAACTCAAAATTTTTATTGTTTTTTTCCTTACACATTTTGAGCTCATTTTGGCAAGAAAGCCACACAATTTGATCCACACAAGATGAACCAGTAACTGCAATGAAGCAGAATACTAGACTAAAGAATTCTGCTTTAGAAATTATTCTCTAAAAATGAACAATTTTACTGTTTGAAGTCCTTTCTTTCATATTTTTTTTCTCACGAGGTATAAGATCATGATAATTGTCTTCAGCAGATATGAACATAGAGTAATATCTGATTTAATGAAATCAACAAGTGTAAAGGCTATCCTATTTCATTTATTACAAGATTATATTTCATTTTTAAAAAAAGAACAAGTTTCAAATCTGGTGAAAATAGACTGTTCTTCTTCAGGAATCTATAAATGTTAATGTAAATTTTTATTTTTAAATCTCAGGACTACTCGAAGCTTAAAAAGGATCCCACTTATAACTTATCCCCCATATTACTTGCGAACCTACCTTTCTGTAATGCGTACTTTGGAGGAAGTAGCTGAAAGATTAGGCAAATCTGCACTGCGGCCAAGCTACTAACACTCAAAAATTGCTCTCCAATCCGGTCCTAATGCTTCTTTACATTGATAATGGACTTCGATGGAGAGTCTGAGGAAAGAGATTTGGGGGGAAAAAAATATCTGTTAGTACTCAATAGGCATATCGTTCTGGAGTCATTGTTTGGAGTCAAACTGATGTAAGACAGAAATTACCTTGTCACATTTGCATAACAGCATATCACAACAAAAGACAATGAACCTATAAAGGCCGATCGACCTCCATTTTCAAACCTTTTCCTGTTAATGAATCTCGCACAATTTTCAAATCAAAGCTGAAAATAAGGATAGTTTCAGCATTTATCATAGTTCTAAGTCTATTGTTTGATACAAAATTTGAGGGATTCCACATCCTCTAAGTCACCAAAAAAAACCAATAAAACAAAGAAATTGATTTAGTGGAATTTCTTTGAAATTTTAAATCTGAATTTAAATATTTCAAATTTCCAGCTGAAACAAAATTTTAAGAGAAGTTATATGATGTAATATCAAAAACTTCTTTTTATAAAATACTTCAAATGAATTATACATGTACATCTTTTTTGTTCTTTTGCTCATGTAACATATATCAGCAATATGAAAAGTAAAGATTTATTTTCTGCATATTGTCAGGAGGTGCATGTATGGTATATGGAATCATTACTTCAAGCAAAAGAGAAAATATCCCTAATTTTTAAAAAAGGGATATAGTGCCCAATTTTCATATCTCTCTCTCCCTCTCCCTCTCCCTCCCCCCCCCCTCTCTCTCTCTCTCGCTCATTCTTATATCCATCTCTTTCATTCTATCTCTTTCCATTTCTTTCATCATTATAAAAGAATAGAGGGAAGTGCAAATATATTCCATAATGCAAAAGACTGAGCAAAGAGGGAATAGAGAGAGAGACAGGATAAGAAAAGAAATCGTCTAATTAAACATGACTTTATATATGAATCTGTTTAAGCCATGAAACAATAAAAAAGCAATAACCAATGTCACTATCTATAATAGAGAAAAATGCTGGACAATGAATTCTGTTACCTTTGGGTTAATTGAAATGACACGAGCAGGGGCATAAAAAGATCTGGAGCAGAGCATGCGTGCCTACTCTGTAAAGGTATTTATCATTGACCAAATTCCATCAAGTGCTTTAATTGTTAGAGGGATCAAATACTGAATCTAGGCAACTAGAGTGCGAATAATCATTGCCCCTGGTGTCTCCAATCCTAGCTCTATTGATCCTGCAACGCTGCTCTGCCTTTCATTCTATGGAATATAACCAAATCTAGAAAGAATGCCTCAGGGCATGAATTCACATAAATGTACGAGTTCAGTTCACATATGAACAACATATTCACGTCCTACGTCCTGTGTCTATGTACACTTAGCCCTATTTGGCTTGTATATGTTTTACATATACCTAAAAGATACACATATCATATTGGAATATCCAAGATACAGCTACATACCTGCAAATATTTCTTCTGCATAAAGTTGTTTATCTTAATTTATACATAACTCTATAAATAAATGTACAAATAATTTATAATTTTTGGTAGTGTCACATTGAAAACATAAGCTGTATCCAGGCTTAGAATTCATTTTCTAAAGGTCGGAAATTTAAAATAAAACTTGGGTAAACTGCAAGCAAATTTATATATTTGAGCAAGATATAAGAATGTAAGGTTTTCAGAAAGTAATACCTCTGTAAAAATGACACAACTGAATATAATAACAAAATAAATGCAAAACAGAAAATATCCCCATGGACTCTTATAAAAATATGAATGACATATCATATTTTCAAAATGTATTAACTAGCTGACTATTTGAAAAGATCCTGAAATTTAAGCTAAATGTGAATGGATTCTATTGTTGGATTTTCCAGGCCAAAAGGATGACATGGTTATGAAAGGGAGAAATGTGTCATGCATGAACTCTATAGTTGTAAATGAGAGCACACAAATAAAGTGGTGGATTGAAGGCACACAAAGAGAGGAAAATATGATAAAAGGAAACTCATTCACGGATATCTAGGACAAGGCTACTGTCTACTGTACGCACTAACTACACGTTTGTTATCATTTTACCAACACTTTAGAGCATCGGAGAATGAAACATGGGGGATGCCTGTAAAAGCAGATATCATCTGTTGGGAGCCAGAAGGGCATTAACTCTGGGTTAAAGTACATGAATTAATGCCCTTCTGGCTCCAAACAGACGGTATACATGTATCATACATCAGCATTTTTGTGAACACTCTACTGCATGTAGTTAGGCATCTAAAGGAACACTTTTGTACTGATATGTACAAACAAATCAAATGTATGTTTGTTGCTGATGTCACAAGATATATATATATAAAGGAGAGGATATGCTGGGAAAATTTCAATCCTAGATTATATTTCTGATGTTTATATATATATATATATATATATATATATATATATATACACACATGTGAGCAGGACAATGCTCTTTATGCATTTAGAGTTGAGTACAGCGATTCAAGTTAAAAACAAACCCATCCCCCCCCAAAAAAAAAAAAAAGAAGAAGAAAGAATTAGAAAGGAAGACAGAATAATTCATATACAGTGTAACACTGTTTATCCACATTGAAATATCTCATATCCACCAAACTAGGCAGAGAATAACAGTATGGCATTCAATCTGGTCTTATCTAACTTGCTAAAATAGAATAGGGGGAGATGAATAATTCAATTTTTTGCACTACTTCTTTCTAGATATGTGGGTCATCGATGCAAACTATCAGGCTGCAGTGATAATAATAATGGAATTACAAATCCCCAGTACCCTTGCATCTTGCTATCTCTCTCTCTCTCTCTCCCTCTCTTACTTTGGATTTCACAAAATGAAAAAGGAAGGAAATTATGAGCATATATATATATATATATTTATATATATAAACCTAGATTCAACCAAGGGGTGAATTTTATTTTTTTTATTGTATATACGTATATCAGCGCAAAATGACGTTAAAGAGAATTAATGGATTCAAAATGTTAGTATATGTTTAGAATTAATTTGATTCAATTTGCATTTATGGCAAAAAGAATCGTATAATAACTACCTTTTGTGTGCGATAAGGTATTTTTCGTAAATCCCCAAACTATTGATATAATCAAGAAAAACAGACATCGCCCTAAGTCCAACCTCAGGACGTTAGATCCCCAACAGTTATACATATATAGATTTTCCATGTTATATTATACGAAAATGAGTTCTCCCTACCGAACAAAACTTTGTAGTAATATAAGTAATTTGGTGCCCTCTACGTTTATATTGAATGAATGCCTCCTACCCCTACAGAAATGATAAAAAACATTGCCGAAAACGTTAAGGCGAATCAAAAATTCGACTTAACGTCGGCTTCCCTCTTCCGATGAATATTTTGCAAAAAAAAATCGCCAAGTAGGAATTATGAATATATATATATATATATATATATATATATATATATACACACACACACACACACACACACACATGGTGATTTTGTTGCAGGTAGGCTGCTTCTCAATTATATGGGTTATCTGCCACAATGTGGGTTACTCGGTCACAGAGCCAATCTCCATATAAATATTGCATGACGATGCTACCATTATATTATCTGATCGACTATCAGATAGAGGCTCAAGATATTGCCACCATGGTGAAGGCCGTTATGTTTATATTAAAAATTCATGGAATATGGAAGTCAAAACAAAGGATCTAAAAAAGATGACAGTGACTGGGGGACATGACCTTATTTGCAGCAATTTCTTTGTTAGTCTTCTTGAGCCTATTATATTTTTTAAAAGTTTCCCAACAGCAAAGCTTTGGAGATTTCCTCCCTTTTTTCCTTTCCTTGATTGCATTGTAATCAAATCAACAATAATATTCTTTCAATAATTTTTTATTGATGTACAGCACTGTGAAATATCTTATAGTTTGTAGAAGAAGTATAGAAATATAATTCTTGTACTGTATTGTATTGCATACAATGTATATTCATTAGCACAAGCTTAAATGTGTTATTAATGTAAAATCTACCCATATATTATACAAAAAATGAGGAAATTACAAAATATGGAATTTGATTGAATTTAAAACAAAGATCCCTGTTAACATTTTCCTTCCTCTTCTTCAACTCTGAATTGTAACTTGCAAGACTTATACTATTCCTGTACACAAAGAAATACTGTTTCTTTTATAGGTGAAACTCCAAATGCTGCTCCACTGCAGTATTTTGATGACAATTGTCTCCTCCATCTCATGAATAAACAAGAGAAGATGGAGATTATCCTCGATTTCCAGATAAGTATTTTGTGTTCTGCTTTAATTGACAACAAAGTAGTATCCTGACCTATATTTTCAAGATGATTGACAGTTTAAAAGGGAGAGAAGGAGCAATCTATTTAGAGAATATATTTTTCTCAAAGATTCCTGTCAATATTGTTTTTTCACTCAGTAAGAAAATATAGCCACTTGATATAACACATACTTTCCTCTATTCCAATGAGAGTAAATAGACTGACTGGTCAAAGACTATGTTGTATGTGTAGAAGTCTTCTCTTTCTGTTTTAAATTGTGTGACATTGAAAAATAGGATCTAAAACAAAAATAAATAATTAATAAATAAAATAATAATAATCACGATAATAATAATAACGAGAATAATAATAACAATAATAATAATTATAATAATAATTATGATACTATAAGAATATTCGGCCATTCATGTGTGATGTCTCTAATCACTTAACAGCTTTAGATTGAATAAGTCTGCTATTGTCATAAATTGTACCTAATACAAAGGACCTTGATACATGAATGATGTACAAATGATATATGCAGGCTAAAATACATCTATTAGCAAAGTACATAAATCAGCATCAATTTTCCCTTAAATACGAAGGAACTTGAGTGAATATCCCCCTATGCCTTACAAAAGTAGGACGAAAGCCAGCATGACAGACAAGTTGATGGCATTTGAACTTGTAGAACACTAATTCAGCTTCCTTTGAAATGTAAGTCTCAATATGCCTATTTAGAATTTGACAAGAGAGGAAAATGCTTTTTGGAGTTTTTTGGGCTCCTGGCCAAAAAATTGCTTTTCACTAGGGGTACAAATTTAATTTATTACAGGCACTACAGTGGTCTCTGCCATGTTTCATTTCCTAGATGAGTGTGTAGGTGTATAATGTCTATACGCATTAGGGGTGGGGCGAGATGGGGATAGTCCAGCAAAAAAGCAAATGCATGGAATCCTCAGATGACAATGTCGATTGCACACGCTTCTGACTGGAGTTCTACATGTACTTTAATGTATGATACACATAATCTTTATTTAAATATAGATCTAGTCATAAAAAAGGTACTTTTTCCTCTTTTTGTTTTTGAAGTAGAAAATACATATAGATACAAGCAAATAAATGGCAATAAATGCACCAACAAAACAAGAAAATATAATGTTGGTTTTCAATAACCACTTCTGTCAATTATTACTGTATGAGTTCTTCTCTAGCATTATGATGGTTTTTTAAATATATACAGTACAAGAAACATAGACATTTTATTTCAATCAGTTCTTTATAACAACATAAATAGATAAATGCAAAAAAAATTAAACGATGAATAATAAACATACATGTACTGTATTGTACATGTATATTTAGAATCCCCTTCATCAAAATAATAATCTCACATAACATACATGATCTAATCCAGTGACAGTTAGGAATCCAATCATACTACTTCACACTGTAGCCCACATGAAACCTATCAGACAAAGTGAATACATAACTCGGTCAAATAACTGGCCTTATCCAAGCTTCATCTGGTTACAGGCAATATATATTCTGGCTATTTACAGAGAAAACCCACCTTTGCCATGAAAATGAGCTTCTTGTATGTACAATATATACCATCACCAACTGCAGGGTTATTAATATTATGGCTGCATACATACAGTGCTCTAAGCTATGTCAAATTTGGTCTCAAATGGCTGTCTAGACATGTTCACCCAAGTCACATCCTTTTCCTAAGACGTTTCCAAAACATGAATTAATTAACTGCTGAACACTCGTACAGGACTGTAATTAAAAGAGAAAAAAAAATCAGAACAAAGTTCTGGAAAGTCATAATCCAAGGAGCAGAAAGTCATAATCCAAGGAGTAGATAGAAAGTCCACCATGTTTTGTATAGCAGAAGACAAACTTGCTCTCCATGTAGCCTACGAATGTCCTGTTTTTCCAATTATGCTCTCTTCATCTGACCGACTTCCTTCATGCTCCAGAAAATGAGATGATACCATGACGATCATGAAAACAAAGGAGGAAAACATGCATGCTCCATATCTGACATTAAAGGCTACTGTGAATATTCCTTCAAGAATTTGAAATTGGTTTTTATCAAGGACCAATAGCGCAAGTTGTCTTCAAGTTACAAACTGATATAAGGAGCCTACATTATATTGTCCAAAAAATGTTTTTAATGGGAAAGAAATTTTGAGAAAGAATATGGCAAGGTTGTACATTGTAAAAGCACAAAACGTCATTGTGAATCTTCATTAAATATTTAATTCAATATATACTTTCTTATCCTTTATTTTGTAATAAATCTGGGACAATCAAACCATCCAAAACTACATGTATACCTTTCACCTTATAATATTTGTATTTTCATATTAAATTATCCCCGAAAGTCAAAGCCAGCATTTTTCACAGCGATAAGATTCAGAGATAATTCAGGATACCTTTAATCTTTTCATAACATCCTGCTAATTTCTCCACAGTCATATGTACGCTTTCTTCTACCATCTGTTAGACCTTACTCCAATAGCACACTATGATCTGGTTTTTGAGGCCTTGATGCACACACCACTGGTTCAGAGGGACAAACCCTTGTCAGTTGTTAAGCTTAGTGTCTGAACTATGTAGACTGCCCAGTGCCCAGTCTACTTCGCTCCATAGGCCCTGAACTACAGCTGCTCCTGACAGAGTTAGGCTTACATGTACATGTAGGCTCAATGCTTACTTGAATTGTGTTTATGTATCAAAATAGAGTCTGTCCTTGCAGACTAACCACAGACTGCGTATCTGATATTTGCAACCAAATGTAGGACAGAGTCCGCTCAATCTCGCAAGACGAAGCACTTGCACACACACTCACATAGGCCATGTATGCAGGACTTCAAGAGAAAACTTGAATTTCTTTGGAACAATTCAACCACATAAGAGTTTGAAATACTGTTGGAATCATTTGTCTTTAGTAAGTTCTCGTTCCCTATAGTCCTGCATTATGACTAACAGCCAATATTATATGGAATGCCCTTTAACATTCATTAATCAATTTCACCCAACACCACATACAACGCGAAAAGCTGCCATCTATTATTGGAGGTGATTCCGAGCTATTATAACCATTTTAAACAGTATCCTCACATGAAAATCTGCACCTGCCATAATAGTGTTTCATCAAAAAATACATTCTATATTTATAAGTTGCATGTACTTTTTATCATCCATAGGGAAAAATCAGAACTCTCTGAAGCAAAGGGGAAGCTACAACATACGTTAATATTATTTTGTGAACATTTGCTGCATCACAAATATATTCAGAGCTGCTTGCCCATCAATCATGAAAGTACAATGGAGTATGATAAAACTGTCAAATGTCATTTTCATAATTCCGAAGGTTTAACATTCAGAAGGTTCATAATTCCTAAGGTTTGTGTTTCCGAAAATTCATAATTCCAAAGGTTCAAATTTCTGAAAACTCTATGTTATTTTTGGAATTACAAACCGTCAGAATTATGAACCCTTTTTCATTTTCGGAATTACGAACCTTAAAAAAAAAAAAACCTTTGGAAAATACAAATCTTTGGAAAAATGAGTGCCCCTCGATGAGATAAGTAAGGAGATGATCATATGTTCAGATAAATACATTGACCCTGTGGTATCTACTTCCTCTATGCAAATATATATATATTTGTATATATGTAGCAGCTCTTTTAAGTTACTGTATAGAAATTGTGTGGTGATTTCTTCTATTTTTTTTTAAAGAAGATAGTGTTCTAAATTTCTATTAGAGTACACTAATGAAGCTCTGAACAACAATTAAATTCACATGCTTTAGGAAACACTGTTTGATAATAACTGATGACAGTAATGAAATACACGAGACTGGGTAATGCAAGTATAATTCAAAGAGTCTATGTAACATATAGCCTGCAGAATGTAATTATCCATGACATTGACATTCTATAGGAAATCACCTGCTTAGAGCCAGAAGGGCTTTAAGTCAATGTAAAAGATGTGAGTAAACGTCCTTCTGGCTTTAAGGAGATGAAATATACAAATGCTAAAACTCTTTCATGCAAAGATGGTCTGATGTCATCCTTAATTAATGTGCTATAATAATTAATTACATTAGACCACTATCATTATGTAAAGTTCATAGATCCATGATCTGACACAGGGGATTAAATGGTCATGCTCTGTTCCATGCATGCCATAATCCTAACCCTAACCCTATGCATGTCCATTAGCCCCCCCCCCCCCCAATTTTTTTTTCTATTATAAATTTTCTACAATCTTGAACAGTAAAATAAGGTAATTTGCATGAAGAAAAAAATTTGTCCACCTTCGTTTATTCTTTATGACCTCTCTTTGGATCATTACATGATTATTACAATAATACAGTACTCACTGATACAGAAAGGCAATTACATATTTTACGATCTATACATAAAGCAAAAATATTTATAGCTACTGAGGAGTACAGTTAATTTTACAATGCTTATCAATGCCTTAACTTTAGAACACAGTTGAATATCTATTTTCAAAATAAAAATATAGAGCAATATACCTAAATTCTAGGATATAAATAGAAAATCATTTACATACTAGGCAAAAAAAAACCTCCATATCAAAGCAATGGAGAGAAAGAGCAACATGTAGTTACAGTGGGATTGAAAGAGAGAGATATTGAAAGAGGGAAGAGAGAGAAAGAGAGGAGAGAAAAATAGAGAGGTAAAGAAAAAGAGGGGAGAGAAAAATAGAGAGGTAAAGAAAAAGAGGAAAAAGAGAAAAAAGAGGAAAAGAGAGAGATAGAGATAGAGAGAGAGGGAGAGAGAGAGAGAGGGAGAGAAGGATGAATTAGAACACAGTCAGTATACAAAAGGGAAGAACTGGGTGAAGGTCATATATGTATATGTGGACTATTGATCTGACCATCTCTGAGCTCGAGCTTGTAATGAAAATAAGGCAGTTTCGTTATTTCATCTAATTGCTATATAAATGCTTTATCATAAAAAAGCCCCTCTCCAATTAATTTTTTTTCTCTCTCCTCCAAAAAATAAATTTCTATGCTTTCTAAAATATCTTACAAATAGGCCATCATTGTAAACTTTTTTTTTAAAGATTGCTCTCTTCGTATGGATGCATGGGGGATCCTGGTTAAATAAAACTATATATTTTTTCAATCTGTTTTTACTATTTTATAATACATATCATACATATAAAGTTGATATCCAATGTTACACCAGCATGAAAAGCAAATACCTGAGGCTTAGGGTGCGGATATTATGGTCTATCTAAAATCCAAACATGAGGTGTGAAATTCATATTTACACTACACACACAAAAGGTATGCCACAAAATAAACAGTGGTCATTGAATAGAGGCTGTGTCAAACCGTTGCACTCAACTTCTGCAATTACTAAAAACAAATGTTCATCTCTTTCATCTTCTTATGCATGCTGTTTGTCTCTCCTCATATGGCCGGCAGAATAGCGTTAGTATGCTCGCATGCCATAAGGCAAATGTCTGATAACTTGCTTCTTAGGTTTTGATTGCTGTATAAACATGTTATACTATTTTTAAACATGACCGGGATTTCTCTCGTTATTGGCTAATCAAAAAATGAAAATGAATGGTAAGTACCTAGTGGTAGTAGTTTCGTACCAAATAAGCATATATTTTTAAAGCTACAGGTATTTTAATGCTAATGACCTTCTGCTTAATGCAATAATACGCGTCCGGGTTAAGTAGAATGGCGCAACGCGCATACGCCCTTTTGAAAGAAAAGAGTACATTGTGCCCCCTCTTTTTGAAAGTGTGCCCCCTTTTGAAACTGATAACTTTTTGGGTTTGTTTGCATGCCAGAGAATTTTGGGAGATTTGTATGCCCCCCTTTAACAAAATCCTGGATCTGCCCCTGCTCATATCATTGCTAATCAAATAAAAACTTTTCTTTTAACTCTTTACTCGCTTTGGTCGTCTAAGGGAACAAACAGGAGACTGCCATCGTCGACTTTTTACACACATAAAGTGTGTATAATAGTGCTCCAAACAATGTGGCAGTCCAGGGTTTTGATCCCTGACGAATGAAGATTAATATAATCATAACTAGTATACACAAACACACAACCTCCTGCAAAAAAGTGGAAAATAATACTGAAATAACACGAGGAAGGAAATCACCTATACTCTTGATACTATCCTACCTCCTTCTTTGAAGTATAATGCGTTTTTAGAAAGGGGTTAACGACGGCTCATCTTAAAGAACAACAACGATATCATACACAAAAACAAAAACTCTCCACTGTCTGGAAAGGAAGAGTGGAGGAAGAAGGGCTGAGCAAGAATAGCTTCCTCCAGATGGTATATATAGATCACATGTGAAAGTTATTGGCATACTTTTGATGGAATTCAGTCGAAACAAGGCTGTATTGCTTAAAGGGATGTGTAACAAGACTATATCATCCCTAAGGCTAAAATAACTGATGACCTTTTCTCTTTAATGCTGATATTCTGAACATAATGAAAAGGGCATTTATGTAATTCTAATCTTCTCAAATCTTTAATAAAGACTAAATTATGTGCTAGAAGCATAATGTGAGAGGTTGGAAATATTAATGGACCAAACAGGAGTATTTAAAAGGAGCTAGTCAAAAATACATTTACCACTCTTAATTCAGTATCCATTAGTTGACATTAAATTAACAAACACAGTTCATTTCCCTTTTCATCTTCCATCTACTTACATGGAAGCACAATTACAAACATCTTTCATTTCCATCTGTGATATCATCTGGTAAAAGTCAGAAGGACGCTAACACACTTCTTGCTCACAGTAGATCATTTTCCCTTTAGTTTGAAAATAACAAATCAATAAATCAAAATATTTCATTTTGAATGATCTTTAATTATCAATTGATACCTAACAAGTTCAATAGACAATACTCCTTACTGTTTCATGTCAAATACAGTAACAACAGCCCTCTACAGTATGCATTTCTCACCAAAAAAAAAAAAAAAAAAAAAAAAAAAACTTGGAAGTTTATGCAAGAAAGTGGAGTGTAACATATACCTATGGCTCATATATCATTTTTTTTTCTGGCAAATGGTTACACCAGATATATCTCATCTGTATGTGAGGAACAAAACAATTCCACATGACATATGAACTTGGCATTGAAGAAGAAATGTATGTTAATGTACTTGTGCCAATTAGTGTAGAGGCCATGCCAAAGAAGCCACGGAATGACTTCTAATGGCTAAACCAAAGAGTATAATCCACCAACTACATGTAGCAGACACCTACCCGCCCCCCCCCCCTTTTCTTCGCATTGGGAAACTTCTGACATCATCTTGAACAAGAACTGTATTTTTATATAGCTGTACAATAAGGTTTAGTTTAAGTGAGCAAGTTGAATTAATACTTTTTGCTGGTATTTGACCTGCAGCTCCACAATATTTTAGCATCATATCTAAGAATCATACAAACATGATAATAGTACTGTTATTTTGCACAGCATAAAAAATGGTTAAAAATAGATTTTATATGATTGTTTACAAATACATGTAGGCAACTGAAGACATACACATATGGCCTTAAATTAAGCCATATATATGTATGTATCTGAAAGACTTGATGACTGAGGATTAAGGATAATGCCTCCCCAACAAATGCACTAGTGGCTACTGCATGTACTTAGTAATGAACCTAGGACCTCCCTATTTCAGATTCAGATGTCAGATTTAGATTTTATTTAATTTCATTTTCATTTTTCGAAGTATATAACAATAACTACTGTGCAATTAACAATATAAAAAATAATTGACAATGAAACATTTTCGATTACCGGTATTAGAAGCAAAATAAAGAGCTTTAACATTTAAGTTGTCAGGGGAAAAAAAAACAGCAAAGGCTACACTGAAGTAATTATATGAAAATGAGAATGAGAATGAAAACATACCACTGTGCCTGTGCTATCACTGATTACTCACACATGTAGCCTTAAGAAGTCAGATTCCAATAGTACAAAATCTGTACTTCTAAATACACTGCAAACAGGCTTGATTCTATCATTAACAGAAACATGAGGCACTGCAACTTAAAATACCTTGTCCTTTTACCAGGGTCAATAATTTGCAAAGGATGAAAATAATTTTTTTTTAAATACCAGGAGGAAACACAGCAGGAACCTTTACTGCACAACAAAACTTCTTCTGAACTTCATCTGAATGACTATCCAGTTGACTATGCTCACAAAGTGGCATAGCCAGTTGGTATTTACCAGAGTTCATTGTCAGAGTATGGCAATATTTGAGCTGTTTATTGAAAAGGAGAAAGGCCTTACTAATCCTACAACTAACTGGATCAGAGTCCAAAATACAGTTTATATAGTGGCTAAATATACTTCCAATTGCTCTCTATTCTATTTTCTCCCTTTCCTAATCACAATTTGTTTGAGCATTAATTCCATCTCACTACATCTATTATTCCATTTCTCTGTCATTTATCTCTGATTTCGGCTATCCTCTCCCTTTCCTTCTTTCCATCATATTTCTCTGTTTATTTCCTCTTCTTTTCCTCATTCTTTAAGTTGGTCAAATCAACTATATTAATGTTATTTGAAAAGTAAAGAAGAATTGTAGAAATGCCTTCTCGATTAGAGACATAACCGTGCCTGGATCGGTATTACCTCTTTTACACTGGGAGATAGCGCACTTAAGAGGTGCTATATAGAGGTGCCCTAACTGCCAGTATAAAAGGGTTTTAAAAATTTAGGATGCCCTGAAGTCAGAGGGCTTTTGGAGGTGTTTCATGTCCACTTTAAAGGGGCTTTAATATCACTATAAAATGTCATCAAAAGTTTTTAGGCTGCTCTAGACTCGGTGATCTGTAAAGCGGAAATCATTTCTGGTTACATTACATGTGTAGCAATATCATACGCATATAGCATTTGATCAGGTGGCAACTGCATAGGTGTCACATGACCTTGTGTGGTCAAGAGGGCAGTATAAAATGACTTAGGCCAGTCTAAAGTTAGGGCCCCTCAGAAGTGGTTCAAAATCAGGGTACAGTATAAAACAATTTTGTCCAGTACAGTCAAAGCTCAGGGGCTTCAGAAGTGACCTAATATTTGGAAGCAGTATGAACGGGGTACTTAATTCTATGACAGTTGGTCTTATACAAGAGAGGCAGGCTCCAGGCTTTCACCAAGATCATTCAACCATATTCTCTTCACTGAATCTTTATCATGGGAACATTTGACTGCCAGGTAATTGAATCTCTCATTCAGCCAGAATATGTGGTTTCCTCTTACCAAAGTTAATCAAAATTTAATCATATCATGCATGTTCATGCCATGACTTCATGTATTCAAATAAGCTAGGAGAAATACCAATCCATGCACAGCCACGGGTATATGTGTAAGTCACAGACAAGTGTACACATGAAGTTGGGCCCCGCTTTATGTACACATGTATGAAAAATGAATGTAAGTTGAAGAGAGGGCAGTCCATTTAACTAGTACATGAATGGAAACATTTAAAGCCTATGAAAATACAATAACACAAGTGAGAGAAAGAGAGAGAATGAGAGATACTCACAAACAGACAGAAAGATAGAGACACAGACGGATAAAATTTATACTTTGTAGAGACAGAACAAGAGAGAAGAAAGATAGAGAGTGACAGGAAGAGTTGGAGGTGCAGAGTGGAAACAGAGAGCTACAAATATTGGGTTATGCTGTCATCACAAAAGATATTACAAATTCGAATTCAAATTCAAATTCATTTATTGATTCAAAATCCAAACATATAGGATCATTCTCAATTTTCAGTTTACAAAGCAAAAAAAAATAAAAAATAAAAAATCCCAAACAAAACTCATCATAATTCAACTTTGAAGCATAATATAAATTTACCAAAACAATAAAAATAAAAACTGCCACAAGCCAATTCGGAACATGATACATTATAATAGTTACAATATATAACAATACTTTTAAATATATATTACATTATATACCAACATCTTTTAAATATATGTAACATAATAATGATAATACCACCATCTTTTTAAGCATAACACAATATACCAACACCTTGTGGCAGATTAGCCGTGTGTTAAATAATTGGGGGGGGGGGGCATTATGTTGATTTTATGATTGATTGCTTTTCAGCAGGTCTGATCGTTTGTCATACATTTGGGCAATTCAGATAGTTTGTGTATGATTGTCCTTCTGTTACCATGGAATTGCCCATTTCACTTATTCCTAAGATTATTACTGTGTTTGTATCTGTTTCGTTGTTCGACATAATTAGTTTAAGTATACTGAGCTAGTCATTTATTCATTCTGAGTGGGGGAGGGGGGGGGGGTGATAGACACAGATTTTGGATTATGGCAGAACAGAGGATAATTACTCTATTCTAAAATCATATTATATTCATCATTGGAGAGGATCAAATACATTTCCCTGTTAGCAAAATGTATAAAGATGAAAATTATTACTTATTACAGGTTAAAGTTGAAAAATCACTGACGATTTTAGAAATGTATAATCACAAACATTTCTAGAATATTGCTAATCATGTGGTACAATAGCATGTGTATATAGAAAAGTGCACTTTGGAAAAAGCATGTCCACTCCTTTTCTCTCTCTCTCTCTCTCTCACTATTGCTCTCCCTCCCTCCCTCCCTCGCTCTCCCTCCCTTTCTCTTTCTCTCTCTCTCTCTCTCTCTCTCTATCTCTTTCTTCCTCTACTTTGTCTCTGTCTATCTCTTCATTTCCCTTTTCTTTGTGTCTCAATCTTTTCTCACCGTGCAAATCATGTAAGCTCAGTACTTTTACCCTGGGCTAAACCCATATTGACCGAATGTCAGTTGACTCAACACAGAATATTTCAACACGGCCTTCAGCCTGTTTGCTGGGAGAAAAGAGTCGTTGGGGGAAATTCACATTTAAACGCAGGAGCCTTATTTGCATGTGCTCTAGGAGCCCCGTATTGACCTACCCAGCTCACCATCGCAAGAAACAAGAACGGAAAATGCACTCTGACATGTGCTTTATCACTGCCCAAATATATGTGAGTTCCCCTGAACAAATCAATGAACGTGACAAGTCATTCTGGGCTGCTCCTTTTCTCTATCCCTCCTTCTCTCTTTTCCAGTCTCTTTCTCCTAACACCATGTGTTTAAAACAGTCATAGAAAGAAGGAGTTTGACAAAGCAAGTGTGACACTTCGAGAGTACACACAGAATTAAAGTACTGTAGATTCACTGTGCATTACATGTATTCATTTTCAGAAACAAAATCTGTACAAGTCAAAAAAAGTCAAAACATCCCACAATTCATGACCATATTATGAGTATGAAAGCACACACAAAAATAGTTTATCTTAGCAGCTATTATGTGCATTTACTTCTTCTTTTGTGTATATTGTGTCTTTACCAAGAAAAATATTCTTGTTTTACTATAGCTATTTGGATAGATCATTACAATTTATCAAAAAATACTACCAGCATCATAACCAACATCATTAAGAAACATATCAGATTCATATGCACATCCATATTATGAATACATACATATAGCATATAAATAGTGCATGGTCTATCATGCACTATACTGGATTATGTGCACGACAAATACTATACAAATTATCCCGAGTGCAGTTTACTGGCACGAGGGATAATTTAGTATTTGGAGTTCATACAGTCCAGTAATGGCACATAAATAGAACATGCACTAATTGTTATAGTAAATAGACCGCTAGATCTATAACTGTTATTGTGTATTGGGCCCGGGCCCTAGGTCTATAACACGGGATTCCCCGTGCAAAAATCAAAGTTATAGCGCACAATCGTGCACTATAACAAAATTTTTACACGACACGTGATGCGAATCTAACCAATCACAAATTATACATACACTATTTACTATATATATATATATATATATATATATATATATAGTAAGGGTTGAGGATAGTGGTGTAGATGACATCTAGTCCACTATCCTCAACCCTTACTATTTCATCAAGTATATAAACAACATAAATTATGAATAGGACTACCTTTCATAGGCCATCTTTTTGCAACAGCGTTCCATCGTATCTTAGTTCATGTTTAAGGAATTTGAATTTCAAAGAGGAAAAACAAGCTTTTCTTAGTCCAAACTATTAGATACAATATCAATATTTGGGCAATATAAATCACCTAGAGCAATGGAAGGGTTAGAGTCTGCTTGGAGCTTTTTGAAAATTTGATTATTCCATGGATATGGCTGGATCAACATTATAATGAATCTTCACCTTTGATAGCACTCAAATGATAAAGTGACCACATCTCAAGCTCTGCCAAGCATTAAGGGTCATTTTACTTGCCACTGTCAAGAGGAGGAGTTACTACTGAGGACGACTACCTGCAGATGCTGGATGCCCACTCACCATGAATTTCTAAAATTTTCTTCGACCAAGCATGAAATTAACCCATTTCCTAGGATGTATGCACTTGTATACATGTAGTAGTTTCTACTAGCGGATTGGAGGGGGGGGGGGGGAGGGGGGGGTAAGTACAATCACCCCCTTTCAAACCCAAGTGGCATACCTTTAGTACACAAAAAATGTGCCCCACCCCCTTTTCAAATTATCCACCAAAAAGGCACCTCATAAATGTGATAACATTTTTTCATTGCTTGTGAAGATATTTTTGAAACTGTCCAACCCCTTTTTACAAACTTCTGAATCTGCCCTGGTAGTTACAACCATGTTGTACATTGTGCATCCCAAACTCTCATGATGATAACATGTTTCTGAGGAAGCAAGACAGATCTTTGATGCCATCATGGATAAAGTATGTGCCAAGGAAGGCACCTTCTATAAACTGAAATTGGGTTGGTTTGATCTGATCTCTCCTAGTTCTACATGCACATTTAACCAGATGAAAAACAATGTTATTTCCGTAGATTTTAGATTAATATACTGCTCCAATATCATGTTTCTTTCATGTATAAAAGAACAGTTATTCAAGGCTTCTCACGGTTTACTTCAGCTAAAAAATACTACATTCCATACATCAAAAAAATTTTAAAGGAAGATCATTATTTGGGATGAAAACAGACCAATGTATCAATCAACCCCCACCCAAAGCAGATCTATGAGCAGATTTAACACATTCCTCTTGAGATTACAAGAGTTTTTCTGAATGATTAAAAACATTACAATCAGATAACTTGAATCTTAGGAAGCGAGACAGAGCTGTAAGCAAACTGTCTGCTTCTTGATACAGCCTTCTTAGCAAACTTCAACGCACTCTCTCAAACCGTCTAATCCCAATGCCAAGCACTCGTCACCTGGCAAATACTCCCAATCTAATGGAGAAAAGAAAAATTTGGTCTGCTATCTTCTTCCCACTTGACACATTGGCTAAGATGCCTCGATTGTTAGCCTGGGAAAGGCGAGAAGCTGCAAATACTACGCTTAGTTGCCCGACAAAATGTGACACAACGACTAAATGCTAATGCCATGTTCAGCTCATAAATCATGTTTCGTTAACTGTCAGATGAAGGGGCCGAGTGACAGTCAGGCTCAGAATAATGTAAGAGAGTCACATACTTAAATGCAAGGCACTAACATTTCAAGATTTATTCATGTCTCAAAACAATAAAGTTTTCTCTCTCGTACAGTGGGGATCATGTTCATCTCTGAAAATAGTTAATTTTGCAGAAAATGTGAAGCAAATTAATCTCATCCAAACTAAAATATACACATATCTGTTTTAATTGCACCGTAAAAACACTTTATCATTCATGATTAATGGAGTAGACATCTTTTGAATTCTTTTTCCCCATTTTCTCAAAAGGATAAAGAAAGGAGAATGAGTTCATAGTTCAATATTATTATCTTTCTCAATTATTAGTTTGCTATCTTGCAAGTTATTCAAGTAGGCCTACTTCTGCAACAATGATTAATAAATCATGATTGGATGAAGTATGATCATTCACTCTGTGTTCTACTTTGCATTTTTATCAACCAAATTCAAAATTACATGCATCTATGATACTTTAAAACTTTTTTATATATTGTGCTTAAAACATGAACTACACGGTCAACATTACATACCAAAGCATGATAACATTTAGTTCTTATTACCAAAGCACTTTGATAATTTTGCTCACTGAAAATTTTTGATCCACGGGTCTAAACAAAATTATTGTTTTATAATATTACTTTACTGTAATGTACACTATGTACATGCACAGCCCTAAGAGCAATCATGTGGTCACAATCTAAAAATAATCTTCACAGTCAACTTACTTTCGATGTACACATATAATGTACTAACAAAAATGAACAGCTCACGGTTGAAGGAGATAATGATACATGATGTACCCTGGTTAACCTCTCATGGAATCTAGCAGACAGGATACACGACCGAAACCAATGCGGAAGTCAATAATGTCATTAGCCCAATTGAAAACACACAATACTCTCACTTGCTCTAGCTCTTGCCCATTCTTTCTATCTTGTTTTCACTCCTTCTCTCTAGCCTGGAAACATCCCAACCCCTCTTGATTTTTCTGTCCTGGAAGTACTGACCCAATATGTAAGACTTGATTTTGTCCACACATGTGCATACTCTTTCTATTTCATATGATTTATTCTCTCCTTAGGCTGTAGCAAAACATTTTTTTCCTCATATTTTGTATCTTATAACTTCCTATGCTATTTTTCATTTGTTTATTTCTCTTGAACTTAAAGCAAATACCTTTCTGGGATAGCTGCATATTGCAATAGTTCATCACAAAGATGACTTTCCATAATATATTTATATACATGTATACTGTATTTTGTCTGATTGTGATGAATGTGCTTTAAATTCAGTCATTGTGTGATTTGATAGCTCAAACTAAATTACTCATTTCTGTTCTGAAAACATTATTTTCTTATTTCTATACAAGAACAAAAACTGCAAGTGAGTATGTTATTTGGGTATTTATTCATCACAAGGCTCACAAGGAAAAATACTTGTAACATTCTATCTATCTCAACATTTCAATCTCATTCTCAAACTCATCCTGGCACAATATTCCATTGCTTGTCCAAGAAAGTTAAATTTCAATTTCTACTATATACTTAAAGATGTTGGGTGAACTTTCCTCATGTCACACCCCCTCTAACAATCCCCCCCCCCCCCCCCACACCAGCTCCTCCACTCCTTTTCCGTTCTCGCATATAGAGAATGACATGAATTGGATGGGACAAGAGATTTCCGCCTATACTGAAATTGTGAATCACTGCTCTACAGCTATTTCCTACATGAACTAGATCCATGTGCATGCATCCGTCTGTGTGTGGGGGTGTGTTGTGACCATGCATCCTTCCCTTGTCTTTATTAAAGTTCACTTGCCTGGCAGACAGAAATAGCTGTTTTCTTTAAAATAAAAGCAGGCAGCTATAACTACTTTATCCATGCTTCCCTGCTACAGAGCAACATACTTATCTGATAGCAGTGTGATACAAGTACCAGCTAACCTGCACAGCGAAACAGGGGAATTGTATGTAGGTCAGAATTCAAAGCAATATGATTGCCTGTGTGAAAATACATTTCGGAGACTAGGCATACAAAGGAAACCCACAAAACTTTTCTTTAAATAAAAACCGTACGAGAAAAACAAAGTAAAACCAAATATGTCACAAAATTAAAGCTTTTTACTTTAGAAATATGCTGACCACCAGCTTGCATAAAAATTCATAATTTTCCTTTAGAAAGTGTAATAATCATCTGATAAAAAATGGAGTACCCTATTTAATATTCTATGCATTGGGTATACATTACTGTATTAACTATCAAACTGAACTCCACCTAATAATACAAAAGATCATAATTCTCAATTCAAGATGATTTTTTTTTTTAATCTAAACTGTAAAAATCACCTAACATACCTTGAATTTAAGCTTAGAATATCATCTTGTCTTGAGAATAATGCTATTCTTTTTTTTACATATTGTGCCCATGAAAGTACATGTACATACATGTATCATTATTGTAGAGCATCACAAATGGCAATTTTTAACATTATCAACAATGTCCTAGAGAGAAACATGCCAACATGCCACAAAATTCACCTTTTGATGAACAATACTTTGAAAGCATTGCATGCATTCACTCTTAATCACAGCCTATTTTAAATAAAAGAATAAGATGTATTTATATTTTTTTGCTTCACCAATGAGATAATAGAAATATCATCTTTTATCCATTATAAATCATTCATTACAAAAAATATACCGTGGAGAAAGATAATTTTGGATAGTGAAGGGTCATAATCTACAAATATATCTACTGGAAATTCTGTCTAAAAGTGTTCATAAAGTAACAAATGTTGAATTCAAAATGTAAGGGTTAATTTTATTTCAAATTGACTGCTTTTTACTGTGTGGCTACACTTACCTTTTTTTTTTTTTTTTTTTTTTTTTTTTACAGTTCTTAAGAAGTGTGGTAAACGTTAAGTCCACAGTTCAACATCAAATTCTGCAACAGATATGCTACAAAGTACAAAATGTAAATATATATATTTCTTGATGTACACTAATGGATTAATTTTGAAAATTTGATCATAATTAAAGCTTGGAAATATGAAAAAAAATTTGCACACAATTTTGTCTTGTAAGGTACCTTTAACTGGTGAGACTACTACAGGATATTGGTCATGTCATATTTTCATCAAAATTGATGTTGGTGACAATGGGTAGTCTTACCGTGCCAAGGCCAATCACAAAATGAAGGGAATTATTAAATTGTCCTTTTGTCACCCTTGATCAATCCCTGATCATGGGTTGTATCCACTATTGTACCACCATGGTCCTTAACATATTTAATTGAAATACTAAGCTGTAAAAGTAGCTATTGCTTATATGAGGAGGGATTGGATATCATGTCATCCACATAGATATCATGTGTCTAGTATCGGGTAGTTTTGACAATAATACAATGGAATAAAATAATGGAAACAATCTGATTTTTATATACTTCATGTACAAATTACAAGTGTTTAAAAAGTGAACAGATGACATACTGAAAAAATTGTGCCATTCTTAGGTATTACATTCAATTTTAAGGGATAAACTACATATAAACAATGTCAAACCCTTATCTAAATTGCACATGTTGTAACTATTTATGCCTAAAAAAAGGAGCATTATTTTCGGGAAGAGTCCCCATATAATAATGCAATATACAAGTCTGTGAGGTGACTGAACATTTTGAAACCACAATAATTGAAATGTTTGGGTGCTTACCAATGTATGTATAGACATATTCAAGCAGTTTCATAGTAGACTATATTTTACAATACAACAGCAAACAAGTAAGCCTCTCATAAAATGAAATTAATGTGTATGATCTGCATAACATCAAATATTTACTGTATTGTGCATGAGTCTTTGACCTTATGAATATTCTCATCACAACATAAGTACCATAGTACTGTTTCATAATGACTAAAGAACTATTACACATGGGGAGAAACTATTCGGTCTCAAAAAACATTGCATTATTTACTAAATTTTCCAAAGTCTTAAACTGAGCATTTCTTTATCTTCTTAATATTTTTTTAATAGTTTTATCAAAACAAATTACATACATTGATTTAATCATGGACTTTTAACAACCTCCTCCCTAAAAACATAGATATGTTGATGTATGATATACAGTATAACTAATATTAGAGTGTCTCAATCAAAGATGTTTTCCTTGGAACTCTACATCATTCAACATACTTGGTCAGAATAAAAGGAATTACAGCATTATAAAAAAATTTCAAATGAATGCTAGACTTTTATGTTAAAAGTTTATTGTTTCATCTTATTCTGGAAACTACATCCTGAGATTAATTAAATCATATAAAACAGCTATATATAATATCTATATTTATATCTAAATTGAAACACTGCATACATTTATATTTGCAATAAAAGTACAGTAATCAGGGCAAGTGTTTTGTTTAGCACTCCCATTAAGAAAAGATAGTGCAAACAAAACAAGAAGGCCTATAGGAAAACTGGTCTTCACTGCAATAGTTAGCATCACAGTTGAACTGAAATTAAGCTTTTGTCATTATGTAGCCATTTAACAAAAATATAAATAATGAATCTTCAACTGGTACTACAAAACAAACAAACATGAGAGTACAATCAGCAATTTGCATACAACTGGCTCAAGCAAAAGGATTAGAGGGATTAAAGGAGCATTGGTTAATGCCATGATGAAGTCTGTATATAGACTGTAGGGATTACACTGACCTTGTCCTCACCTAAGGTCAAATTTGGAAGGCCAACCGGCCGGCCGTCTGTGCTGACCACTTCACTATTGTTCTACAAACAAGGGCAGGCTGTCGAAGTCCAGAGAGGCCAATCAAAATTTATAAAAACAGTAGTCTACATCTGATAATAATTCAGGGAATATTTCAATCCACTGTGACTTTTGAGTGACAGAACTTGGATAGGCTCACACTGGTACAAGAAGAAAGCATTATTTATAATTTGTCTATATTAATTATTATGATTTCTATGATCCTCTTTAGATCGATAGCATTCGATTTGGGAGTTTCAGTTCCACTTTTAAGTTTGAGGCTGCAAGCCAGCGGTGCATAATACCACTACCGCTACCAGTTCGCGTAAAAGTAGCCAGTGCACCCATTACTATGATTACGGGCCAGCTACGGCCCAGCTACCCTAGCATTGCTGCTGAGATGGGGTCGCTCCTCTTGCTCTTGGTATGCGGTTTGAGAATTTTCTCTAATTTTAGCTCCTGCATTCAATAAGTGTGGCGTTGTCGTCTGATCATGGCACTAGATATTAACTTCCAAAGCCAAAACACATAGAATACAATACAGTTTAAACTTACCTGCTCAGTGGAGATGAGTTCTACAGCTACTTCGAATGGTCTTGGTATAAAACTGGTGCAGAATATTATGAATAGTGAAAATTTAGCCTTCAAAATATAGCTCACAAGTTGATTCTTGAACGGTATACGATCAAGCGAAACAACTTCGTGCGTCCGTACTACCGCGAGTATACAGTACGCACGAATACAGATTAGTCCGTCGTATATGCAGTGAGCATATTGCAGGCTTGATCGAGTCGAGTTCAGGGTCATGCATACTTTTTTCTGCGGGCGCTATCGATTAATAGTGAGGATATTTTATCCAGATGTAACAACTCGATCCATCCTTTCGGTATGTAAACAGGACAAGAAATCAATATATTCAAATTTGACAATATGCTAAAAGATATCTAAGGAAGGAATAACATCCGCTTTGTCCAATCACAGTAGTCTTTGAATATATGTTTTATTAAATTTAAAATATAAGAAGCTGATTCCCCTCTTACTTGAATGGACGCCACCATTTTAGCACAAGCAGTTTGGTCGAGGGAACTAGGTCGGGTTCAGCCAGATCTTGTTTGAATTGCCTCGACAGAATTTTGTCCCGCCTCCATGTAGCTATAGCTTGGTAGAAAGCGGGTAGAAAGCGAAAGCGATTGATTGATATGATCAAAGTTTGACATTGGTTTTAAAAGATGTTAAGTGAATTAAAGATAAATTGAATTGCACTAAACATGGTAAACATTCAGGCCTTACTCTAGAAGTAGAATCGTTGTTCTCATCATTAATTTTTCATTCTTCGTTCTTTGCTTTCCAAATTTTACCCGCATTATACAGAAAAAAAGTGCTCAAATTTTGTACTCATAATTAACCCCCCCCCCAAAAAAAAATGGAATCTTTAATTGGCGTAATCATTCAAAATGTAAACTTAGTGTGTGACAGGCAGAGGGTCACGACCTCGTAGGTTAAGAAACACTGTTTTAGTGTATTATCATGCCACCCTTTTGAATTTCTGTCCAAGGTGAAGAAATATGTATCAAAACACCCATTTTTTTACGTAGCAGGTGTCAACAATTTCTAATGATGGGACCTTTTTTTATAGGGTTTTAGATAGTGATATTCGACAATGTGTGCAACATTTCCACCCCTTGGTAGTATTCCTGCCGTGTAATTTTGATCGTCTTACAGGGAGATGAGAGTTGGTCTAGCGGTAGTGTCCACAGTCAGCTGTCTTTCTTTGCCTACGAACTGGTTCTGATCGGACCCAGGTTCGCAACTGAGTCACGTCTTTCGGATTGTGATGTTAAAGGAGAATGAAACCCTGGGGAAATATCCATTTTAATGAAAAGAGAGGATAGAGAAAAACAAGTGAAAAAAAGGTTCCATCAAAATCGGTTACGAAATGAAAAAGTTATGAAAGTTTGAAAAGTCTCACCTTACTTTCTATGGCGATCCTCAAATTGGCAATGTTGCTTCAAAATGGCAGGTTTAGTAGTACAACTCTCAATATGTTTTGTACACAAAATTTCATATTTTCTCCATTGTCTCTAAAGATGCTGCTGACTCTTTGTGAACTAAACATAATGTTGCGTCAAATACATTTTTCCATGATATATCTTAAGCTAAGAAGAAGACAAGCTGCACCTTGAGAGATAATGGGGAAAATATAAAATTTTGTGTACAAAATATATGGAGAGTTGTACTACTAAAGCTGTCACTTTGAAGCAACATTGCCAATTTGAGGATCGCCATAGAGAGTAAACTGCGACTTTTCAAACCTTCATAACTTTGTAATTTCGTAACCGATTTTGATGGAACTTTATTAAAATTGCTTCTCTCTACCCTCTTTTAAAATTGATTTTTCATCAGGGTTTCATTCTCCTTTAATAAAGGTCGATCCCCAGACGTAAATAATCATATCAGATTGATACACATCTTTAAAAACCCAATTACACACACACACGCACACACTGGCGGGTCAGGGGTTGGCACACAACAGGCTCTTGCCCCCTTAAAAAACCCAAGTACTGTACCTTAAGGAAATAAGTACCCCCAGTGGCGGATTTTTTTTGGTTTTTTTTTTTGTTTTTTTGTTGTTGCTTGTCAGAGAATTATGGAGGGGAACTGGACCCCATATCCCCCCCCCCCCCCCCCCACTGAGCGACTTTTGGAGGGCTGGCGAGACCAAAAAAATATGGGTCTCCCTCCAAGCAGTTTCCCAAAGTTGACAATCCTGCATTTGTGTGCCCCCCCCTTATACAAAATCCTGGATCCGCCCCTGAGTACCCCCACCGCTTTTCAAAATCTTAGACCCATGGAGGAACGACTTCTTTTATTCTTTTTTAATTTAATTGTATTGTCGTTTGCTTTCTTTGTGGGGGAATTAACAGCATTTACATTGAATATCCCAGTCGATGTTAACCTAACAATGTGATACGCTCTTGCCGTGAAAGAGTGTTTATATATATATATATATATATCTATATATATATATATATCTATATATATATATATATCTATATATATATATATATATATATATATATATCTATATATATATATCTATATATATATATATATGTATATATATATGTATATATATATATATATAATATACACACATATATATATATATATATATATATATATATATATATATATATAATATACATATACATATACATATACATTATACATATATAATATACATATATATATATATATATATATATATATATATATATATATATATATATATATATATATATATAGCTATATCAATGACGATGGCGTGCTTTAAAAGTCCCCATTTCTATTCTGGATGTTGTACAGAGTGCCCTGCCGGGGCTCGAACCAAGGACATTTTCCAGTGTCTAATTAACTTACTGTATACGATTACTCGACCGGTTCCATTGCTTGGCCGGGGGAACATTGTCAAGCTTATAATGACTTACTATAATTTAATGAGTTTGGTCGATACTTTATTAGATAAAACGAATGACGAAATTAGTGATGCCTGTCAGACTTGGCCGATAACGATAACAAGATTCACCCTACACACGTCCTACTAAAACATACACGAGCATTCTCAACAAGTAGACACAACATTGTAGGGTGTATCTTGAATTGAAAATCTCGTTATCGTTATCATCATCGCTCACCTCTGACTATAGCCCTTCAAAATAATATTTTAGGGTCTATCGTGCGAATTTTGTTTTCATATGAGTACCTTGTTCAATATTGCATTAGTAGACCGAGTTCATACGCCAATAGACCATTATGTAACGCACTCATTTTCGTTGCCTGTCGGCCTCATGACACTTTTTTTTTTTCTTTCTTTCTTTTTTTTTTTTTTTTGGGGGGGGGGGGGGTATGGTTCTAACCGGGGACATTCAGTAAAGTGTAGTTTAAGCTGCGGCGTTTAGTACAATGTCGACAGCGTGCTGGCAGCGTAGATCTACTACCTAGAACACGGCAGTGCGTTGAGTTAGGGATGGGGTTACAGCCCGCAGGCAAAGTCCATGCTAGCTGGCGCCACATAGCCTAAACCCAGCGGCAGAATCATCTTCAAGCCTTCATCAGCACCACTGTCCTTTCACCCTCTTCTATTTTTCTTCCAGCCTTCCCTTTTTTCTCCTTATGCTTGTCCGATTTTGTCTCCCCCTCCTAAAATGACCAACAAGATAGTATGACTTGATAGTTATCTTTAATATAATACTGAAAATAATATTTATCCATGCCATCATCTTGTGTTATTGTTGAAGATCTAGGGCGGGCACATTTCTTATGCTTCCATCATGATTGAACCTTGATAATCAATATGCCTGAAGTTTTCCTTCTTTTTTCCACCTCATCAATAATTTCCCTTGTTTATGACATACGCACATGGATTGCAAGGCCTAACATGTAGTAAACAACTTAATAATTAATCTCACATTCTCATTTTATACTGACACAGTTACACCAACTTCCCCCTCTCTTTCTTTGTGCATTTTTTTTTTCAACAGATGCAGGAAGAAGCTCAGTTTAAACACATCTGAAACTAATCTGCAAAACTGTCTTACGACAGAAAAAAAGGTTTCCACCCCTCTCTCTCTCTCTCTCTCTCTCTCTCTCCTCTCCTCTCTCCTCTTCCTCTTCCTCTCTCCTCTTCCTCTCTCCTCCTCCCTCCCCCTCTCTCTCTTTCCCTCTCACTCTTCTACCCCTCTATCTCTCTATAAAGGGGTACATGTAGATGTGTTTGTGTATGGATGTATCAATGGTTTTGTGGGTTTATTGTCTCAATCGCTTTCTCTCTCTCTCTCTCTCTCTCTCTCTGACTTTCTCTCTGACCTTATTTCTCTTCTTTGACCCTCTGTCTCTCTCGGTCGGTCTCTCCACCCCCCCCCCCCCCCCCCCCCCCCTCTCTCTCTCTCTCTTTGCCTATTGTCTTTTCTTCACCTTATATAGCCTATACATCTTGAAGTTGAAGGGAGTTTCTCTTTACTCAATAAGGGTGCAATCCAATGCCAAAGGAAAATAAAAAAGACACCGCATTGCATGCCAGTCTGCATTTACACGACCTCAGTTTATAAGATAATGCAATAATAGTTATGGTCGCGAATTTCGGGTTCTTCAAGGTTGAAGTTTATACGATGAGGGCGTTTGGTCATCTAAAGGAGAACGGGTCAACCTTCTCAGAGCATCCCGGTCTGTTAAAGAGCATAATATTGGCATTATTTCACGTCATCCACGAAAATCGGAGAAGTGCAATCGCATTTAAAAGGTATTTTATTTCGTTGTATTTAATTGCCTGCTTATATGTATTTTGATATTATTGTTTGCTCTGAAGCAAACAAAACAAAACAAAACAAAACCAAAAAAAGAAAAAAAAGAAAGGCCATTTCATTCAATTTGTATTTTCAGGAGCATTCTAAAGACTTTATTTTTGTGTTTTTTTTTGTTTTTTTTTGTCAAATTCAAAAATTGAACTATTAGATTTTTTTTTCTAATTATTTGCAATGAGCCTAATTTTCAATAAACAAAATAGTTAATACTACATAACACAATATCATCGACCCGCAAAAAAAAAAAAAAAAAAAAAAAAAAAAAAAAAAAGAAAAGAGAAACAAAGAAGCAATAGAAAGAAAAATTAGCATTTTTATTTATAACATGTTTGTGATGATGTGAACTACTTGTATATATATGTGTTCTGTTAACAGATGATAGTATAACCAAGATTGAATTTATAAATTAGTATAGTAATAATGTTGCAGAACAATTTGCATGATACAAATTGATCATTTTGTACACCCACCTTGAAGATAAGCGGGTTGAGATATTAGGAAAACTCATTTGAATTTAAATTGAAAACACTGATACTATTGCATTTCTAATTTTGCACGTTATAATATACATGAGATTAAAATGTATCTTTATAGTATTAAATGCATTCAAAAAAATTAAACAGAATTTTGTTTCATTATCTAAAAGAATTAGCTATCAGCATTTTGTCAAGAAAAGGGAGAATCCGTACCAGAATAATTATTTGTGTTCTTTATCTATTCAGTTACGACAGAGTTACTTGAATTTTTTGCTCAGATTAAGACCACGTGAAATTTAATTTCTTCCTTTCTCAAAGGAATGCAAAGTTAAAGTCACTGTCATTAATGAGCAAAGATATAACATCAGGAACAAATTTTGAAAATGATAGTAAAAGAAAGCGCATTTTAGGAAATAAAAAGGGTAGAATATATAATTATTGTAGGGGGGCATAGCAAGAAAAGAAATATCGTATGCTTGGTTGATTCGAAGTCAAATATCACAGCCTACTATACCCTTAATACTCCGAATATCTAATGATAAAAAAGCACCTGCAATATTCTGACAAAACCCGATTAAGCTACATTCAGTTAAATCATCTCGATTTGATGAAATGCAATATCGAGTTTTACAGTTCCAGTAACCTTTTACATTGATCATCGATATGAATCTGATTAGATTAAAAGTTACATTAAGAAATATATATACATATTTTGGGGGTGGGGGTTGTATATAGCTCAATATTTTTCCGTGTCATCAAACGTACTTATCTATTTTAATAGAGGTAAATAAAAGTAAAAAGCATCCTTTAATTTTTATATCATATTGATTTTTTTTTTAAGTTATGGTTACTTTTCTTGAAGTATCTTTTTTCGATTTCAATTCAGTTTAAAGATACTTATTTCCAATTTTCCAATATAAGTATACAAAGTAATAAATGAACCAAATAATGTACATGTATTTTTAATAAAAATATGAAAAAATATACGGTCATGCATGTGGTACATACATATTATAATTGCAGGACACATCTCTGGAAGCAAAAGCTTGGGGCGAGGGTGCCCTTAGGCGTTAGAGTACATAGAGCACTATGCATGGTATGATAATGAGCAAAGCAAGTATAGACAAAAGAAATAAGCCGAAAAATAGTCACAGATATAGAATACTGGTATTTGACACAATCTAATTTTTTTTAATGATAATTTTGATGACAATAAAACCTTGTCTGGCAGCTTGTCTGTAACCTTCGGTTTAGTAGCAGATGAGTGCACTTGCCACATTTGTATTCAGGATAGTTAATGATAGTTTATACTCTACCGCTTAAGAAAATCAATACCAGCTACATAATGTTATTTGTGAAAATAGTAGATATTGAAGATCGTATGCGGTTCCATAGAAGTGACTTTGAAAATAAGCGGGTAACGATATAGACATCAAAAGACACGAAACACCTAACCCCATGCCCTATCATACAATATGTTCTTGGAGTTTTTTTTTAACCAAAGGATATGCTCCCAGATAATCAAGGTCTTTTATGTCTGAGTAATTGTAGCGTTCTTATTTCACCTGATATTATTATATAGAAATTTCTCATTATATTACTGTGCAATTTCTATTAATTCCGCAAAAATTATCACGTGAAGTAAACCGATGTATGTGTTTTGGGAAAGAGTATACACAAACTGTAAAACACTGATTGATAACATAGAGGAAAACAGGTTTCAGATTATTCATTGTAGCTGAGTCTAAAGAAAAACATGATTATGGCAAATAAGAAGTAATAGAAAATCTATAATACGTCGTTAAATAGAGATCTTAATTTGTAAAAAAAGATATACATTTTTTTCTTTTCGAGTTTTGCTTTCAGTTACTTTCATTATTACATACGAGTGGGTCGATAACTCAATACCTTATCGCTTCCGACCGCCTTAACAACAATATTAAAGCAAACATCATGTCAGATGGACATATAAATACGACAAACAGACTTATTTATATATATATATATATATATATATAGGTATGTCTTATTACCAATAATTATTTACCTCTTCATTTCGGGTTGAATGTCGTATTTGTTGTGCCGTTCTATATGTTTATTGATTATTATGACATTTCATACCTAACCACCAATAAGGTTTAGATGTCCATTTTTAGGTTACTATTACTATGTTAAAAGTGTAGATTTACTGCGTTTCCAGTACTTACGTTCTCCCATTTACACCATTGTATTTATAATTTTGAAGATAACGTCTAAGCTTATTTTGAAAATGTTTTACATCTTCAGAACGCCACTCGCGAAGCCATTTAATATTATTATTATATTGAATTTTTTAGTTGAATTATGGTCTATAGTAAACATCATTGATATTGCATGTTAAATGATTTTTCTTCAAGTAGGTCCTTATGCTAATCTTATCTTTTATCGTAGAATCTCAAACCTCCAAGAATAGTCATAGAGATGAGAAATCATCATCCTATGTCTGTGTCCCATGTGTGTTTAGATATAATTATAGCTTTGTAGATGGTAATAATATAATTTCTTCTTTCTTGTTATGCTACATTGCACAGCATATAAGGATAGCGTTCAAAAAGCCCTTTCACATTTATGTAGATATTATCAGATAAGCTTGGAACTATTGTGGATCGATATTTCTCTGCATAAAAATGAAAACATGCTTCAATCGTCACCGGAATTTATGTATAAAGTGAAGCATTGGAATGCTAAGCACAGGGAGTAATGTCCTGCATGCTTCTAAGGACTTCCAGCAAATTATCTCCGCCTTTTTAGCATGTCCAGGTTACGTTTCTGAAAGGGAAAACCCCATGAAGACAATTTGACATTAAGCACTGCACGTAGAAAGGACAAAATACTCTAGCAGGGTATAAGGACGGAAATGCCGAGAGGGAATACAGAAAGGAACAGAGGAACGCACTTAGAGTGGGGTGGGTCGAATAGTGTACAGTTCAGATTCACCACAGTAATTAAGCTAAATTGGCAAACCTAATGCTTAGGTTCTCCAGTGATAATGTCAGCTGAGTCTCTCAGTTCGAACTACTGGAAAGAAAGGCTTAACGTCATAGATGTAGAATCACAATTACAAATATACATTTAACCAAAAAAAATTTTGACTGGGAGATATAAGAGTGCGTCGATAAACGGAGGGGATTACATAATTATGTGAACTATGATGATGATGATGACAATAATAATAATGATAATTATGAAAATAATGATGATAATAATAATCATGATAATAACAATCCTAATGATAATAATAATAACAATAATAATACAAAAATGAAGTAATATTAATGATAATAATAAAAATAATGAAATGCATTTTCTGAGGCAATAACACTGCATTCACGGCGTCTAAACTAATGACAGAGAGAGAGACAAAGTAAGAGAGAGGGTGAGAAAGGGAGGGAGAGAAAGCGAGAGGGGATGAGAGAGAAAGAGAGAGAGAGAAAGAAAGAGAGAGAGAAAGAGAGAGAGAGAGAGAGAAGGAGAGCGAGAGGACATGTTTAAGAAAGCATTGGCATGCTGGACAAAAGGACAGATACAGAGAAGACAGGAGAAAATGCCTTTTCGCATTTCCCACTTTTAACGCTACATCTTCAGTAAATAGGCATATTAATAACAAACGACATTTTAGGGTGTCCGAAAGATGAAGTAAGGGGTTCATTTGTATTGCATTTGTTTAATCAATGAATCTCAATTTCATTTTATGGGGGGATATAGAAAAAAATATGCAAATGGGAGAGTAAATAATGATGAACCTCTAGAAAATTGTCACTAGACCTATTTCCCTTATTTTTTTCCAGATAGAATGTACAGAACATGCGACGTATGACCTGGGTTTGCGAGAGACTCTACTGTACACCTGCATGTGACATTACTCTGAGGTCAATATTTAACCAAATTCTGAACTTTAACCCGGAACCAGACACTTTCCTACCTAACCCTAACCCTATTTTTTGGTGAAATAAAGCGCGGAGCAAAATCACTGACCTTGTAAAAAGCCTCTTGTCCAGGGGCGCCCCACAGCTACTCAACCTCCGAGAAAGAATGCTATTAAAAAAGACAGCGTTCTGTCCTTTTAGCGGACCTCCGGCCTCTCACGGAGAGTGGTGATCTAGACTAGATGCAGACAGGCCCATTTTTGGGGCAGGTTTGCCGCATATAATCATACCCTCTAAAATGCTATTGTCGGGAATTAACAAATAAGATTGGGATTTGAAAAGGGAATCTTAAGTGGAAAGACGATAATCTCTTTGTAAGGATAACGTGGCTTTATTTTTTGTAAAGTGTAATCTTATTTAGTGTATTCCTCGTGGATGTTATATCTCCTTCGCAGGTAAAGTCTCAAAATAAGAAACATTATTGCATACAAACACGAACAAATAAGTTCAGATTTGCAATTCTCTGAATACTTCTTTACTAAAAAGCATCTATTACATAATTATATTTTCCTATATAATCTAATTATTCTTCTTATAGATGAAGTCTGATAAACCGTTTATTCAATTCACTTTACTTTTCAAGCTATTAAACATTTAAATTTTGTATATAGATGAATGCTTGTAAACAAACAATTTCATATAGTTTCACATGACTATGTGGGCCCTCATTGTCAAACAAAAATATTTCCTTCTGATTAATTTTGTTGCCAAACTATTCAAATTATCAGAAAGTTAATGGAAAGAAAGTATTGAAGAAAATGAAGATTACTCCCTTTTACCAAACAGCCCTTGTGGTGTAAAGGTATGCTGTCACCACTTGCATTAATATGCGGAATATTCGTTGCTTATTGTAGCAGGTAGAATCTTTGATGAGCGAATTTCGTCTATTCAGACACCCCATGTTACCCATGGGAGGGCTACGGCACAGAACACCTTCGGTAATGATATAACATTATATGCCATAAAATAAACCATTACTTAACACACGTAATAATTAAAACACAGTCATCAAAGTTTACAGTAATTGTTTATTATTGTGGCTTTATTTGTTTACGTGAATGCAAAATTGGAGAAGGCAACACTATAATTCTTTCACCAGCCCCCATCATAGAAATTGTTTGATATGTCAGCAAAAATATCTAGATAGAGATGAATTATGCTTGTAAAATATTAAGATCAATGTCTTACTCGGTTCACTGCGCATATACCCTCTTCTGGTATAAATAATAAGATATAAATACGCTGTACTTTTCTTGTCTACTCTGTTTCATTACTCTTCCCACATATACAAATGCAGCTCACATTATGCTCACATTATAATGTGGAAATGACCATACAATTTTGAACCAATGAAACAATGCATTCGATCGGATATATTCCATCAATATACAGGTGTTACTTGCATGGCATTGTCATTTTACGAATTATTATGATACGTATTTACTAATTAAAAGTCTGTTGTACGAATTCGCAGCAATTTAATGACAGTTAGATATCAACTACTTACCTTTTCACAGAATGAGGTATAATACAGTAGATTTCGTTGTTTGGCAGTCATAAATTACAGTAATTCAATGTCCAATGTAGTAACATGATGACACTGTATCATATTTTAAACAGACTGACTACGGAAATGTACTTCTGTCACCGAATTACTACTGATTCTACAAATATATTTGACAGTGTAAAATCTTGAAGAGTAGACTACATGATGCATGGATCTTTGATCATCGTAGGGGCTGTTTACCTCTTCCGCTAGGTCGGAAGCAAGACATGAAAATTCACTAATTGAGAATCAATGACGCAATAGATGACGTTGCCTGCCGAGCTATCTCCGTCTTACTCCTTAAAATGTCTCTCGCCTGTAACCATCTTTCGCAGAAAATGATTTAATAAAATTTCATTAAAGACACGCAAAGTATCAAAGACATGATTTTTTTTTTCACTTCATAATCTCGACAATAAAAAGTAAAAGAGAAAGAGAGGAAAAGGCATCTTCTTGAAACAGCTAATCAATCTTTTTCAAAAGGCTGTACGTTGAAGAGAGCCCACTTGCGTAATTGAATTGCCCACTTTGGAATTTAAAAGCTCTAAGCTATAGAGTTGAAAAAGGTTGGGAAAAACAGGAAGAGGGTCTTGCCTGGCCATGTGGATCGGGTTAATAAAGCCAGACGAGAAAGATCTCGAGCGACAGCCATTTTCAAGAACTGTTTTGAAGCATTTCTCAAGGGTGAGGCATGATTTGGTATGTTCTCTTTTAATACGACGGCGACAATCGGTCAACAGGACCTCGTAAACACATTTAGAAATGCAAACGGGGAAAAAAACCCAAGTCTATAACACTTTTTCGCATACAGGCAACGGATGCTTTCTGAAGCGGCGCAAGGGCACATTGAGAAAGTAAAACATAAAAATTATATCAGCAGCTCTATAGAACAATGTTCGTATTGAAATCATGTAATCTAATTTTTGCAAATCTCTGATTTTGTTAAACCTTGATTATCGCATGCTTTTTATAATATTCTTGTGGAGAATTTGCTCAAATGTTTTATGAAGTCATGATGAAAATCGATTTTTAAATAAGTAATGCGAAATGATACACTTGTAAACATTTAGTTTTAATACTATCTGACAAAATAATGTCCATAAATTATACGCATTTGATATCACGATTATATTCAGTCGGTCAAACGAAATGGCGAAGAGTGATAATGTGGCACTGTAATTATACAAATCTATTACATGCGATAAATATTAAAATAAATGGTTTGGAGCCTTTATGATAATGGGTAATATTGATATCAATCTATATTTTCCTTTGTCTGTTTCTCGAATATATTTTCTCCTGTTGACACATAGGGACATCTTGCCGGTGGCTGATCTATAACTTTGATAGAGAGGGGGCACAGAGTAGGCGAGCCCCCTCTTATTCAAATTCTTCTTATTTTTTGTTGTTGTAATATCAGAATGAGAAACAAGGGTATCATTCAAAATTGCAACATAAACGGATGGATTCTAAAAAGGCAAGCATCTTAGGACGAATTAGAATATTTATAATACTTAATTGCTTTAAAATAAAAATAAGACAAAGGAAAATTACAGCGTATTATCAGTTAAAAATTTAGCAATAACTGTACAATAAATTGCAGTAGATATGCAGTTGCACATCATAATTTGAATGACGAATGATAATGTAAAATGTTAGCGATCATTAATTTCGAATGAACAGACCGGTATATAACGAATGTTTGTTTGTTTTTGTTTTTGTTTTTTTCTTCATTAAATAGTTTGCTGTACAAAAAACATTCTACTATGAGACGATGTGAAAGTCACAAGGGAGAGTGATATAGACAAAAAGGAGAGAGAAAAGGATGGATCAGGAAAGACGGGAAGAGAGGGGTGCGGCTTAGAACGGAAATATAGAGGAGAAAGAAAACGGAGATGGGACAGAGAGAGAGAGAGAGAGAGAGAGAGAGAGAGAGAGAGATACACATTGAGAAAGACACAAAAAGAGAGACAGAGAGAGAGACACATAGATACAGAGAGGGAGGGGGAGAGAGGGAAAAGACAGGGAGGAAGGGAGGAAGAGAGACAGGAGCGGGGTGAGAGAGAGAGAGAGAGAGAGAGAGAGAGAGAGAGGGGGGATTAGAGAGATGGAGGGGAGAGAGGGAGAGAGAGAAAGAGAGAGAGATGACCATCCTGACCTCCCTCATGTGAACTCGATACCCTGAATAACAAAGTTGAGGGTGGGTGATTGAAATTGGATTTGCGATCAATGTCACCATTTCCTTGGCTTTTCTCGTCTTGATGAATTTTTAAATGCCGGAAAAAAGCACCCTTAATTTCCTCTTAGTTTCCATCGAATCCTCAAAAATGGTGTCCCATTACCTTAAAAATGGGGGTTAAGGTTAAAATTGAATGTTGACCGCGATCTTAAAAATAATGGAAACTCTATTGCCTCTTTTTTCTTTGCGAAAAACAGAAACATATAGTAAATAGTATAGCAAGTGATCCAAATTGAAGAAAAAGAAGAGCAACAGAGAATAGAGGAGGGAGTGTGTGTGTGTGTGTGTGTGTGTGTGTGTGTGTGTGAGAGAGAGAGAGAGGGAGGGAAAGAATGACAGAAAGAGAGACAGAATAGAACGGAGAGAGAGAGATTGAAGGAAATAGGATAGGGGCGCAAGATGAAAGACGGGAATATAGGAAACTGAAAGACGGGAATAGGAAACTAAAGTAACAGATAGATATTTAACAAGAAAAGTACAATGTTACCAATAGTACGATGACCTTCCAAATCAGTTTCACGCACAGTGTTTTTATGCTCACCGATCTCTCAATATGTAAACTTTATTCATCAAATCTCTCTCAAAATGAATAAAATGTATTAAATCTTTTTATTTTGCTTCTATATTCTACCTTTGCTCTTCTTAAATGCATACCTTTTTATTCACTCCTCATTGTCTTCATGCATCCAAAGGCTACGTATAGGCAGAAAAGGCATATTTTAAAGAGAAGGTTGAGTTATGGAAAAGGTGAAAAAAATAATGTGTGATCTTTCTCCTTCCTTTTATGTCAGTTTGGAAAAACAACATAGTAGAAAAATATAACAGTATTATAATAATATCACAATTCTCTATAGCGCCTATTACAAAATGATTCAAATCGCTTTAAACTAGTTATTATAAATCAACATCACTAAGAACTAAACATTGCTTACATTACTGAATAAATTGAACATTACTTACTTTACAAAGGAAATTAACGTTACATGTTAATTACAAGGAAAATTAACATAGTTATCAGAAAACAATTGAACATAAGACATAATAATAAGAAGAATACTTATAGTGGGTTCTTGTATAGCGCACATGTCTGTCAGACTTGACACTACTGGCGCTCCACATAAGCCATAAGATAAATATGATGTTTGATTTAGGGTTATTCTTACCAAGGTAAGATATAATTTTTAGTACAGTAAAAAGGAACTGTCATTTTTTTCTTTACTAATTATTGACTAATTATTGACTAAAACGTTTATTTTTTTCCTTAAATCTTTCGGGGAGGTTTTTTTTCTACTACATTCTAAGCTGTCACTGATGTACATTCCATAATGTCGAAATCCCAAATATTGGCAAAATTGGCATTTTGTTTTGTTATCACACTTTTTAGAAGTACTTATTATCTTGGTTAGATGTGAAAGTATCCTAATACCTATATCTTCAACATTCAAGGTTTTTCATTGTTCTTTAAAAGCATGCTTCTTTATACTCATGCTTTCAGTTACTACTATGGAGGCATTACTTCTATGAAATATTGGTATTCATTTTTTTTTATCAATAAGATATTATGGGTTACGCGTGAGAGCGATACATTTCAAGCATGTAGCTTAAAATATTGAATAATACCTTGAAGAGTGAATACATTCATATAGTACTGCTGTGAATGTGTTTCATCTTTTTCTCACAATCAACTATTTAGCACTCCTTGAGAGAGCTGTTGTAGAGTGGTGTAATTATTAATAGGCTATGCCAATGACTTCAAATGGCGCCGCCGAACGAGCTATGGTATTTTGACAACGACGCCACGGGCACGGGTTGGGCTCGTATCACTGAACCGGCGCCGTCTGCTTCTGCTGCTGTTGTTACTCTACTATATTGCCTTTGTTACCGTCGCACAATATGTAGACTGTTTTAATGCTATCAAAGAGGCGCCGCTATTAAATCGTCAGGAAATTTATACAGTTTTTGATAAGTACTGTTTATCAAAAGCAACCCATTTAAATTTATCAAATAGACCTAGTTTAAATAAACCAGGTCGTCACAGAGTGTTTTAATTTTCAAGCAGTATTGTGAAGCTTAACAGAAAATCGTTGATCAAGTACAAAATTATACATTTTGCAGTGTACTAGACATGGCATCGGCATTAAATATTCTTGTCATTGAAAGTGACAATTTAGGATTTATTTATACTTATACAGTTGAAAGACTTTGAATGCATATTATGCGAAGCCTCTCGTTTCTTAGCTTCTTTAGGAACATGTTCACAGTTATCTAGAAACACGGTTATTTTCGGAAAAGCGTAGAGGAAAGCTTTCATGAGGTACATTTAATTGGACAAGGTCTTATACACTGATTGGAGAATGTAACCGCGTATTGATGTGCCGCAAGGGTTACGGGAATAAAACACACAACACCATTATTACAAAACTGAAGGTGAAAGAAATGAGAACAGAGGAAATAAATGAACAAAAAATAAAAAATAAAAAAAATAGACATAAGCGTTCGAGGCGGGGAGGGGGGGGGGGCTGCATCCTCCCCAAGGATTTTAAAATTAAAGATATTCGGGCAGCCACCACCTCATATTTTTCTACGTATTTTGGTCGTGATGTGCCTGAATATGTAATTTCTGTAACTTTCACTATAAAAAGTGTCAAAATTTTCGCTAGCTCGTTTCGCTCTCTCTTAAAAAATAGAACTGGAAAGTCGATATTCGGGCAAAAGGCGTTCAGCCCCCCTCGCAAAAATGTGCCCGTAAGCCTATGCAAATAGATGATACTCAATACTTAGAGTTGATAGAGCGTAACTCATCATAAATGAAACTTTTCCTGTTTCCTAGTTCTGTTATACCATAATTTTCTTGTTTTTGTCACGATAAACATGACTTGTACAAATTCTTTTTTTTTTTGGCAAATGAATACAAAAATAGAATAAATAGAGAGTAGAAAGCAAAGCAGCATAAAGTCATACAAGACTTAGTCTTCTAAAATGAAAAACATAAAATGAAGATAAAGACTTTAAAAAAATAAAAAGAAAAACACAATTATACGCAAGACACAGAGTACGAAAAAAGAGCGATACAAAGAGAGAGAGTGAGTGAGAAAGAAAATAATTAGAGAGGGATGAGAGAGAGAGAGAGAGAGAGAGAGAGAGAGAGAGAGAAAGAGAGAAATAGAGAGAGAGAGAAAGAGAGAGAGAGAGAGAGTAAGACAGGGAGAGCGGAGGGATAGAGAGATAAGTAGAGAGGGGGATAGAGAGAGGGGAAGAAAGAGGGGTGTTGGGATAAACGATAGTAGGTTAAGAATGATGGTAACAAAGATGAGATTGTTGACGCAAATGGTTGACGGCCAGCTGCCAGATGTGGAAAGAAAGGAAGGGTAAGGAGTGCGTCATTACCTACCAACGCGCCATCTTGTCACAAATCATCGGTCAAGTTAAAAGGTCTTGATGGAGGCATACTCTAGGTCCTTCTAGTCGGTCACTTTTGTCCATCAGATACTCCATCAAAACACATTTTCTTCTCCCAATGCTTCACTTTTATCTTTCATTCACATCTCCTCCCCCCCCCCCCTCTCTCTCTCCCTCTCGGTCACATTCTTTTTATATACCTCTGTCTTCTTTCTCTCACTTATTAAATTGCAGTTTTCATTAAGTACTTTGTATAGCCTACTCGTATAAGTTATATTTATTGGGCGTCTTTATCAAGCTATGAATAGTTACGATAATCCATTCATATACGTAGATTCAAAAGATTATAGAATGCAAGACATTAGTCCACGTTTGCCACTCTCCACCCAGGTGTTAAATGGATACCTGGCAGGATTTATTCCTTGAAATGCACTGTGCGCTGATTACGGCAGCCGGAGCTAAAGACAGTATTATATCCAAACCCTTTGGAAGCACATAGGAATGTTATGTCATAATGTAATATCAGCTATACAAGAAAGGTTTATTAGTATTAATATTATTATTTATTACTATATATATTTCCAGAATATTATATTGTTCTACGTGTAAATGATGTTGTACATGAATATATAAGTGAATGACTGAAATAAGATTAAATAAAAATGACTCAACGGTTGAAATTCGAATGATATACTATTAATTAGAAAAAAAGTGAAGACGAATCATTCGGGTTCTTGTCTCTAACATCATACAATGAATTCAAACTGCGTTATTGAAAGTATATTTGATCCAAACTCAGATATACAAAATCTAAATTTATTCAACAAACCTGTGTTGCATTTCCTGTACATAGTTCTTTTCACTTTGTAACTGTATAAACGTGTTTTTGTTTGCTGCTAAAATGCTTCCGTCTGAAGGAATATCAGACTAAGTGATGTTTGCAGTTTTTCCTATTTGCCAATTAGTAAAACTATGTTACCTAAGATTATCACTTAATCAGAAAGCAAACAGGCTTTTAAGCTATATGGGCTAGCTTTGACTTGGTTTTATTTTGATAGAAAGAGAGAAAGGTCATTCTGCTAAATGCAAAAACTTTTTACCACTGTTTTAAAATAATGTCGTGTCAGCGGTAAAATGTTATTTTGATATGGAATGGTGTAACATATATATCATTTTGAATAAAAAAATGGTACATTGTGAAGAGAGATATAAATAGAAGCATGTAATCCTGCATGTACATTCTTGTAAAGATGTTTTTGCATTATTTTATAAAAAAATATATCCCTGTGGAGGAGTAAAAAATGACTTGGTTGATAATCAGTAGACAGCCATGGATAGAATGTTCATTCACCTTCCGGACTGGAGCCATATCAAGACCTGAAATAAAATTTTGAGGAAATCATGGTCTTTATAAGAAAATGTTATTCAGCAAAACATCATTGTTCTGTCTTTCGTGTTTCTACCCAGTAATCTAGCTGGGAGGGATGCAACTCTGTAAGGATTTCAGATGCTTGTAAAATATTTATCATTACTTTTTCTTCAAGGGGATACTAAAAGCGTACTGGGTACTCGAAGGCTATATCAATTGTTCTTTTATTCATGTTTAACTGCTCACTTAATTGCCATCAATCTTCAAAAGAATCAAATCCTATAAACAATTCTTATTCTTGTCATTTTTAGTGAAACCTAGGGGTGATTGAGTGGAGTTACATAGCAGACTTTGCGGAGACTGTCGTGAGACAACGTACTTGTAAAGTTGAATTATGAAGAAAGAAAATGCTATTTTATATTCCAATCGGTGGCTGGGCGGCCGCAATTCATAATGACTTTTCACAGTTAGTGAGTTAGTGATTGTTCAACGTCATATTGATGTATTATTGAAAACTTCTGTAATTCACAAGTTGAAAATAATAACACACCAAATTCCATATTACATAAAAATGATAAATAAAGGAAAGAAAAGCGTGAAAATATCGCAATAACATTTTGCCATAATAAGAACACACGTACACACCCACGCACACGCACACACACACACACACACACACACACACACACACACACGTATAGGCCATCATTTTTATTCACATGATCATTGGCTACTAGAGAGATTAAAGGCCAAGTCCACACTAATATCAAGTTGATTTGAATAAATAGAGTAAAATTAAACAAGCATAACAGTGAAAATTTCACTGAAATCGGATGTAAAATAAGAAAGTTACAGCATTTTGAAGTTTTGCATTATTTCATGAAACAGCGATATGCATAACATGGGCGGTATGCAAATGAGTGAACCGATGATGTCACACACGCACTTTTCCTTATGTATTTTATTATATGAAATTTCAAATATTTCAATTTTTATGGATGTGATAATAAAGAATCTCTCCCTTGTATCAAAATAAGTTACAATAATGATGATTTTACATTTGTGAGTGTGATATTGTAACCCCCCTGTGGTATGATTTATTGCAAGTTATTCACTTAGTTTGGATAATTTTAAGAAAATGTTTGGAGTCTCCTCTGACAAATTTCTGTCCTGTTTATTTCTTTCTTTGAAATATTTGATTCATCTATACAAATTCAAAAATATTACACCCAATTTTGATATCTTTTGAGAAACAAATGAAAATTCAAAAAGAGACAGAGTATTATGTGGCTAAGAAAAGAGGAAAACTGAGTATTCATTTTAGGAAATTGAAATTTGATTTGTAAAATCTTAGTGAAGATTGTTTTGATCATATGCTGCATTTGTTAGGGTGAAGCCTTCGAGTTGCTACTAAATACGGTGGTATCTCGATGGTGTAACTTTTGTACTGTACATTCTTTATGTGAGTGAACTTATTTACTCAGATAATATTTTCATGCTCCGGCGCGGCGTGGGGTGGGGGTTATGGGCGATACTCTAAGGGGCCAGTTGTATTAATGGTTCCCATTGCAACAAAAATTGATAGTGGCTATCTCTCCTGGAGGATTGCTGATTACCCCTCACATCGCGTTCATTGAATTAGTTGATACTGCTTTTTTTTTCTTCTTCTTATTGATGATATTATTTCTATTATTTCTGGAATTTGTTTTAATGTTCATAATGTGCATTGTAATTGTTTCTTAATTTGCAGTGTTTGTAGTCATGAAAATCAATAAAACATATGAATTTAAAAAAAATGTTCCATAAGGGGTCAAACCATGTTTTACATTATTGAAGCAAAAAATTGAAATATATGGTATTTCATATAATAAAATACATAAGGAAAAGTGAGTATGTGACATCATCGGTTCACTCATTTGCATACCGCTCATGTTATGCATATCACTGTTTCAAGAAATAATGCAAAACTTCAAAATACCGTAACTTCCTTATTTTACATCCGATTTCAATAAAATTTTCACTGTTATGCTTGTTTAATTTTACTCTATATTTATTCAAATCAACTTAATATTAGTGTGGACTTGGCCTTTAACAGTATGGCTCAGCCACAGCTAGTATTTTGTTAATATTGTGATGATGATGATGATGATTGTTATTATTGTTATCATCATCATCGTCATTATTGTCGTCTTTACTTTATTACTATTATTAATGTTATTACTATTATAATCATTATTATCATTATCATCATCATTATTATTATTATCATTATTATTATTATTATTATTATTATTATTGTTATTATTATTATTATTATTATTATTATTAATCATCATCATTATTATTAATATTCTTATTATTATTATTATTTTTACTACTACTACTACTATTACTACTATTATTATCATTATCATCATTATTATTATTACTGTCACCATCATTGTCATCATCATCATCATCATCATCATTATCAATGTCATTATATTTTTTTTGGCCCCTTCTTCTGCTTCGTCCTCCTATATTCTCTGCTTTTTCTTGTTCTTTTTATTTTTCATTAACGTCATTCATTAACGTAACGCATTATAATTTCTATTTGCCTTATTTTATTAGCACCCTTTTTTTCCTCCCACATCTCTCTGTCTCTCTCTCTGTCTCTCTCTCTGTCTCTCTTATCTAACCCCCTTTTTTAGATTTTGCGACTTTGAATAATTTATGACTCCCGAAAATCCTCATTTAGTAATAAAATGAAATTAGTTAAAAATCGCAAACCGGAGGCGGCAGAATTTGAAGAAACTCCAACGTCTCTTCCGAGGTCCTCTGTTTGCTAAAATGCAGGCCGAAAACTGAATTTCGTTGAACTTGGGCTGAACCCGAGGTGGCTGGAAGCAGTGAATAGGGGTATAAAATCTGATCTTCACTCGCCATTTAAAATCCTCGCTCACGTACTGCCCAAGTCGATCGGGGGATAGGAGAGGCGGAAAGGTTGGAAGAAAATCATAGAAAGATAGCGAGATGATAGTTTGAGACAAGGAGAGGGTGAAATAGAGAAGTAGATGGAGAGAGAAAGAGATAGAAAGAGAGCAGGGTAAGAGCAAGAGAGAAAAACGAGTGGACAGACAGATATAGAGATAGAGAGGAGAGAGAGAGAAAGATGGAAGAGAGAGAGAGAGAGAGAGAGGGGGGGGGGTAGGTGAAATCAATAAGGTATGAACACACCCACGACGTGATTCATATTTGATCGAACTTCATTAATTCAATCTTTCGACCCTACAAATAGTTTTATATATTTATTTCATAGTATACTATAAACAAAACCGAGTAACGAGATAATTAACAAAATAAGAATAATCTAAGACAAGACGCGTATGCTTTAAATCTATTTCCATTACTTGATTTGAAATTATTCGTTTGATATACGTGTATTTTTCTTTGTTACTTACGTTTTATTTGTCAACTGTATCCATATTATGTTGCCCTGTACCGCGTTCGATAAGAACAGGTAACCTGGGCTTATTGTACTCCCTTTGTTGATTAATAAAAGGTGATTTATTTAGAAAAAATGTAGATTCCTAAACATTCTTAAAAGTGAATAGAATGGGAAATAAAAATGGAAGAAAACATATGAATGCATTAGAAAACGAGGGAGTAAGCTAATTGATGAAACACTAAATACGATTATAAAAGCACATGCACAGTATTACGTGAAAAGCAGGATATATCGACGATTTTTTTTCCTTTTAATCTAATTTAATTATAGTAACACTTCGATAATTGGTCTCTAAATGTGGATGTTTAGTACGTCTCACGTTTGATCGGAGAGATACCATAATCAAAATGTTTGTTTTTAAGCCTGCATGTCATTTCTAAACTAATTAACCACGATTGACATAAAATATTGATAACAACCACAGTTGTTGTACGTATATTTCTGTCAACAGGTTTAGTACTTTTACCTACAAGTTGTGTGCAGAATTATCACGGTGTATGTATGACAATCAGTTTGTAAAAATTGTCTGGCCTGTACAAAATTCCGAAAGGAATAAACGTCTTCTTTACTCTTATCACCCACCATTCTTTTCTACGTTGAATCCACAAGGCGTACTTTGCTCGATCTTTTGCGTATTCATTTTTTTTTTGGCGAAAACTAGAGGGGGCGCCAAAATGTGAAAAACAATACAGGTATGGAAGTGAGTATTAAACAAACAAACAAACAATCTACAACAAACAAATAAATGTGGGGCGTGTCTCTTGCAACCCCTTGGATGCACCACTGATTGCTTACATAGTGACCTTGCTCTGTTTAGTTCATTTCTTGCGGAGTGCTCAATCTTAGATTGTTTCATCTTTGTCACTTTTCTAGGAAGTCCCTGTTTCCGAAAGTTCGTATCCTCCGCTCGCTAGATTCCGCCTTATCGGCTGCAATCATACATTATGTAAGGAATACGAGAGCAAAAACATACCATTCAATGCGTATGTGTGGTGAATCTATTTCCAGAGGCAATGTCCGTCTATGTTTTCCCTGGCTTAGGAAGCGAAAGATGGAAAGGACTGTCTAGGTTACAGATCAAAGCTCATTCTTTTCACCTTCTTTTGTTTTGACTTTAGCTCACTCTTAACCTTTATCATTTTGATGAAGCACATGTCTCTTGAGTTTGTTGTTAGATTTTGCTACTTATTTGTCATGTTTGTGGGCTCCGACCACCTTGTGTAATATGCATAATGTGCCTTTTCACTCTCAAGAGTTTTTACATTATTTGTTCCGATCCGTCTCTCTCTCTCTCTCTCTTTCTTTCTCTCCCTCCGTCTCTTTCAGTCTGTCTCTTTCTCTCTCCCTACATCTTTATCTTTTCATCTATAAATCTCCCTCTATTACTCTGTTGCATTTTTTCTCTCTCTCATCTATAGTATGAGCTTGTGAAAACCTCCTCTCAGTCTTGTTTTTGAGGGGGTGAGGGGGAGCTGCCATTGACGGGAAATTATTTTTTGTACCCTTGTCAGCAAATTCCTATTAATGGACATGGTATTGAAAGAGAAGGTCGAGTTCTGAGAAAGGTGAAAAATAATGTGTGAGCTTCTCGTTCCTTTTATGTCAGTTTGGAAGAAAATCATATTAGAAATGTCTCATGAAAAGGATTGCTCTTCAAAAGCCTCCATATTCGAAATATGAAGAGAAATAGCTGAAATTTTCGGGCAGAACATTCATGCAACACGTATGTGCAGTCCCATAATATCATACTCGTTTATATGTGCAGTGCATGTGCTTTTCGGCGAGATTGGGTCAATTTATTATCATTCTGTTGATTTCAAAACCTCACAGTTTACACCAATTCTTTTATAGACATGATCAATGTTTCCCAATTGTTTTTAGACAGTTTCTTTCACAATGTAATCGCATGACCAGAACTCAACTTTATTTTTAAGTGATTACATTTTTTTGTTTACTAGTCGGTCATTTTTTTTAAATCTCACCCCTTAGCAATATTCTAGTAACGTCTCAAGCCTTAGTGATATCACCAAACAAACTAAATTCTTGTGTAATATGATATTACCTATCGCCTATACTTTAACTTATCAAAACGTGATAACTCGAGAGAAATTGAACATTGAAATTGCCATACTTTGCTCAATATTTATCACACTAAGGTAATCATTAAATGTTTCAATATAAGAGAAGATAAAACAACAGCGCTTGAACGTGTTTGTCATAAGCATCAAACGTCGCTTAAAGGGGAAGTCCACCCTGATTACAAGTTGGTTTTAAAAGAAGCAGGAAAATTAAAGGAACATATCATCAGTGAAGGTTTGAGCGAAATATGATAAGAAATAAGAAAGTTATGAATTTTTGAAGTTGTACTCAGTCAAACACGAATTGGCAACTCCATGACGTATTTTGCGAGCTCCTCTCCCATTTGCCCTGTACCGCAAAATCATTAATTTCTACTTTCTCTAAAGAAAATGTTCAGTCATACATGCAAATTAGATATAATCATTGCTCATTTCTTTTTACACGAAACCTGTATGAAACAAATCTATTCCTTTATCAAAAACTAATAAAATGAAATTATATAAAATTTTCTGTACCGAGCAAATGGGAGAGGAGCTCGCAAAATACGTCACGGAGTTGGTAATTTTTGTTTTGGTTTGCATACACCTTCAAAGTTTCAAAACTTTCTTATATCTTATCGGATTTTGCTCTAACTTTCACTAATCTGTTTCACTCTTTTTTCATCTTTTATTCAAATCAACTGAATACCAGGGTGGACTTCATATTCAGGTTCAGATTTACTGACTGTTTTCATATTAACACAATACTTTCCTTCTATATATGATGTTTGTATTCTTAATCATTTTCTTTCTTATGTCGTATGTTAGCTTTGATATGACACCATATTCCTGGACATCTATTTAAAAATATCTTAAATATGATGCAAAATGTGAAATGAACCAGCGTTACCGACCGTTACGGAATAACTTCTGAAAGTCAATGGGGAAATAGTGTATAAAATTCATATTATGTAAATAAGTAGTAAAAACATAGTTTGAAACACAGATGGATAAGTTTTGATGCCCTAAGATATCTGTGTTAAACTTGCTCTATTAGTGTTTACTAAAGTACTATATTATATGCAAATTTTATTCATAATTTCATATTTTTGTAATAATTCGATTTTTGAAAATTTCTGAAGAGTATTAATTTGTGTTAAATGCTACTGGTAAGTATAAAAGACATTCAGATAGATTTTTTAATACATTCCATTTTATATTCCATGCATTTCACTGTTTTATGGATTTCTTGTGTATTCTATTGTTTTTTGATTATTTATAAATTTTATCATATGACTTGTTTTATTTGATACTGTCATCTAGATCAATATTTAGGTCTAAAATACAGCACAATTAAACCTATAGAGCAAAGAAATACATCTCATTAACAAACGGAATAAGAAAATACCATTTCCCAAATTATTAAAGGTTATATCATTTTCATACTAGTAGAAAATTATCTCATCATCTCTACTTTAATTGATAATTGTCCGATATATTAAGCTGAACTTATGCAATTTAATTTATGCAAAACTGAATTTAATGTCATTCCGTAGCATTATTTTGTTACGAAATGACATAATATTATTAATCATATAATTCATATGTAAAATATTTTTTAAAATCAGAAGCACATACATTTTTTAGGTATTAGGTACCTTGATTTACCTATCAACTTTCATAACAAAATGATAGTTCTTTTCGGAAATAACTTAATCTTTATGTATCAAGTGTATTTTAGTAAACTAGTCATATTAGTATGACCTTTACTCTTCTTTTACAATTTATCATAATTGGTATCAGTTATTGATTTAAAGATTATGTTAATCATTTATGCAAATTTTCAGTATTCACAAGTGTGAAAATATCTAAATATTATCAGATTATGAAAATTTGGATATATATTAATTTGACACCAGATTTGATATGATAACATTTGATATGATAACATTTGATATGATAACATTATTTTGATATGATAACATTTGATATGATTACATTTGATATGATAACATTTTGAAATTTTGGGGTTCATGTCCTGTTTTGCTTGCAATTGCCCTCTTTCTTTTCTCTCCACTCTCCCCCTCCCCCCTTCTCTCTCTCCTCCAGTGTCTTTTTCTCTTTCAGTTTCTCCCCCTCTCGGTGCTCTTTCCTGTTTCCCTCCTTTGTTGTTTTTGTCTTCATTTTCTGTTTCAGTGAACATCAATGATTGGCCTATTATTTCGATATGAAAATAATCCCCTATTCGTTCATTCGGCATAATTATTGAAACAATTAACAAATCATTATTGTCGTTAGTTCAGGAATGCAGCAGTACCTGTTAAGGGAAACGGGGTGGAGGAGATAGCGCCATGTCTGCCCATATAACACAAGTTTGGCTCGGTATACATTTACATTAGTATTAGCATAAATTACACTGTAAGTCATACCATTTTCCTTTTTATGTAAAATAGATACCCGGATCTTCATTCTTCGACATTATTCCTGCTTTCATCTTCTTGTTCTGTTCATCCCCTGACATCTTAGTTCTTCTTCAGCCTCGGGGTTCTTGGTTTCAAGTGCAGCCAGTGACCCAATCACAGCTTCAACGAATGACATACAAGGCGTTAACTTGGAAATTCATCCCAGCGGTTTGGACGAATTTCACAAATTCTGCCTCATTTGTGAACATTATTGATGGCAAATTATTCACTGCCAAACGACTGGGATATAAGCCAACGGTTCAAATATGAAATTTCTTCGAGACCCCCACGGGAGTCCTTCTTTTAAATATTTTAAGTCTTGGAATTGAAAATATGCAGCGATATGTCTTATAGAAGAAGGGTTATCTTTTGGGATTATTTTCACGAGTGAGTTACTTTTACTTATGCAGGGGAAAGGAAGATCATTGGCATGCTTTAAGTCGCTTGCCACGGACTGATGGAAGTGAAATTTTGACGACCAAACGCCTTCCTTTAATACCCACTCTTCGTTTTCATGTCCATTTATATATCATTCGTTATATCATTCGTTCTCTCTATCTCCTTTTCCTCTTTAATCTATCAATTTCTAGATCCGGCTCTTCGCTTCTCTGTTGCCCTCTCTCTGTTTCTGTCTTTGTCTGTGTCTGTGTCTGTGTCTGTCTGTCTGTCTGTCTGTCTTTCTCTCTCTCCCTCTCACCCCTATCTCTCTTTAAAAAATAAAAATATCCCTTTGTCTTGCTTAGTATGAATGGAAATGAATTAAATGTATGAAAATGAATGAAATGAATTGAAAATAAAGGCTGGTCAAATGGACGGAAGGCAGTATGTCTTGAGATGGAATTGAGAAATTGAAGGGTGAACGACCGAATGCATCAAATATTCATACCTCACCTCATGAGACGAAGCTGCCTTTTTCAGATATATTTACATTAACATGGTTTGGAGATGTATTATGTTTGGAGTGATATGCATAGTGGGATTGGGAGAATTCGGGTCTCCACTATCTGCTCTAATCCCGACTGTAATTGAGTAGGCATATACGATAAGCCATAAAGGAAACAGCATAAGGGAGATATCTAGAAGATAATCACCGATAATACCCATGTGATGATATAAAAGAGAGTGGAAATGTGGGTTGTATTCATTTTGAAAGAAAACGTAATGAAGAAGTAAAGAAGAAAATGGAGCACATGTACTAAAGGAATGGCGGAGTCATCATATAAATATGATTAAGGAATAAAACAAGAACGAAGCGTACATTGAATATTAAGCGATGTATTGCCATTCCAACTACTACAATACAAGTATTACCGCTACTACTTCTAGTATACTACTACTACTACTACTTTTACTACTACTACTACTACTACTACTACTACTACTACTACTACTACTACTACTACTACTACTACTACTACTACTACTTCTACTACTTCTACTACATCCACTATTACTACTACTACTACTACTATTACTACTACTACTACTACTACTACTACTACTTCTGCTACTACTGCTACTACTAATACTACTACTACTTGTACTACTATTACTATTACTACAACAACAACTACTACTACGACTACTACTACTATTACTACTACTACTACTACTACTACTACTACTACTACTACTATATACTTGTACTACTATTACTATTACTACAACTGCTACTACTACTACTACTACTACTACTACTACCATTGCTACTACTACTATACTACTACTACTACTACTACTACTTCTACTACTACTATTACTACTACTACTACTACTACTACTACTACTACTACTACTGCTGCTGCTGCTGCTATACTGCTACTACTTTTGCTCCACAGCATTGGTAATGCTTAATATACAAGAATGAATGAAAAGAGAAAAACTGACAAATAAACGGATAGACCAGATAAACTACTAGTAGTACTACTATTACTACTACTATTTCTACTTCTACTACTACTACTACTACTACTACTACTACTACTACTACTTCTACTACTACTACTACTTTTATTACTATACTACTACCACTACTACCACTACTACTACTTCTACTACTACTACTACTACTACTACTACTACTACTACTACTACTACTACTACTTCTACTACTACTACTACTACTACTACTACTACTACTACTACTACTACTACTACTACTACTGCTGCTGCTGCTGCTGCTGCTATACTGCTATACTGCTACTACTTTTGCTCCGCCACTAGTGGTAATGCTTAATATACAAGAATGAATGAAAAGAGAAAAAAATGACAAATAAACGGATAAACCAGATAAACTAGTAGTAATACTACTATTACTAGTACTATTTCTACTTCTACTATTACTACTACTACTACTTCTACTACTACTACTACTACTACTACTACTACTACTACTACTACTTCTACTACTACTATACTACTACCACCACCACTACTACTATACTACTACTACTACTACTACTACTACTACTACTACTACTACTACTACTACTACTACTACTGCTACTACTACTACTACTACTACTACTACTACTGCTGCTATACTGCTACTACTTTTGCTCCACAACATTGGTAATGCTTAATATACAAGAATGAATGAAAAAAGAAAAAAATGACAGATAAACGGAGAGGAAGAAAGGAGAAATAAATAGAGAATGGGACTGACGAAAGAGAGATGGATGAAGCAAAGGGCCTAGAGTACAGGAATTGAAATTATACAAGAAAGTTGTCAAGACTGCATTCATAAAAAAATACTAGAGGGGGATATTTTCTGACGGAAAAATCA